>CM071926.1:162003474-162239237 GCA_016081115.2 Rehmannia glutinosa | reverse complement strand
TTGTAATAGCTAATTCAGTTTGTTGTAATCTTCTATTTACGTAATTTTGCCATTTTGAAGGCAATCCCGATGCAGAAAGTCCACTTTCTTAATATAACATATATATTTAAATGAGACCACCTCATAGGGTAAGTCCATAGGGACCAATCCTAGCCACGTATCTAGATTTTTACAATGGTTTGTGATTTTAATCTAAAAGGGTTTTTCAATGGCTGTAATTAGATATATATATATTCATATATATATATATATATATATATATATATATATATGAGGAGTTATATGAGACCACCCCATAGGGTAAGTCATAGGGACCAATCCACAGCCACATATCTAGATTTTTCAATGGTTGTGATTTTAAAGCTAAAATCTGGATTAAATGTTGGTAATTAGAGAAAGGGTAAATTAGTCATCCTACAAAATTACCCGATATTCATGGATTAATTTCACATTATGCTCACACAATCTATTCAAATCTCACATCAAATTCAACGTGAACAAATCTCATCTTCCTTCTTCTTCGAACGTTGTTCATGAGAGAACAAAGAACCAATCACCCCAACGACATGTATAGAACACGTGCAATCCTACGCACTATTGGTGAAAAAGTTGCAGATAATTTGCCATATTGCTAGAGCTTGACTTGAGTTCGAAGCTTGCTTATGAAGATGTAGTTTGTTGCTTGTGTAGATGTGTCATGGTGTTTTTATATACCATTAACTACATAAGCAAGTCATAAGCAACAAATCCATACTACATAATCAACAATCCTATATTACATAAGCAACAAATATACACTATGTATGCACCACGAATACATTAACTACATAAACAAGTCATAGCAATAAACCCATACTACATACAACAAGTGCATACTACATAAACAACGAATATACACTACGTATGCACCACTTGATACATTAACTACATAAGCAAGTCATAAGCAACAAACTCATACTACATAGCAACAAGTATATATTACATAAGCAACAAATATACACTACGTATGCACCACTTAATACATTAACTACATAAGTTAGTCATAAGCAACAAACCCATACTACATAAGCGATAAGCATATACTACATAAGCAACGAATATACACTACACATGCATCACGAGATACATTAACTACATAAGCAAGTCATAAGCAACAACCTTATACTACATAAGCAACAGAGAAAATTTTTGAAACCAAATCTTATTTGGAGAGAGAGTATCACGTGAAGAGTGGGTGAAATCACGTGAAAGAGGGAATGAAATTTAGTAATCGATTCTAAAGTGCCAAATTACCACCCTACCCTTTTAAATTGTCAAACAAAAAAAAAATAAACATAAAAAGCCCTAAAAATTGACCACCTAAAATTGTTGATCTACGGTTAGGATGTGCCCCCATGACTCACCCCAAGTAGAGGACCTATTTGATCCATATCCTATATATATATATATATATATATGTGTGTGTGTGTGTGTGTGTGTGTGTTTGTGTGTGTGTGTGTTTTAATATTAAGATAAAGATATTTCCAATTGAGAATTTTCAGGAATAATTGTCTTGTGTATTTTGTTCCAAATACATATATATGGACATGCACTAATGTCATCACACAAATGCTCGTGGATTGAGCTTTCATCCACCCCAACATGCATATATTGTATACATGTGAAGTCTCATCGAGATCATTGACGACCCATCTCAATTATATACACGATCATACCGTGTAATTTAAGTGATGATCTATGACTTCATCTAATTCATAATACAAATTTAACATGAAGATTACTACTAAATGATATATTAGTAGAACACACACAATACAAAATACATAAACTTTTCACACAATCTGAAAATGAATAGATTTAACGCTAGTAAAATACTTTATTCATAAATAATCAACCTGAATTTTTCTAAATAGACCGATTTATTAAACCACAATGGCCAAAAAGTATAACAAGTATATATCATTATGAGTCCCATGTATCCAATTCATCCAAATCACCAATTGGATTATCTCCGTAGCCAACGTATATGCCCACATTGTTCACTATATAACTATATGTGTGGTGAAATTCATCTGAATGCCATCCTGCCCTAAATACATCAAGAGCCCTTGTTTCTTTTTCCACCAAAAACGACAGAAAAAAAGAGTAGTTCCCCAAAAATTAGTACGAAAATTCCATGTCAAAGTCTGACCAGAGTGAAGGGTTCGATTTCCATGATCATCGTCTTTAGATGCACAATGTAAGATAAGTCCTTGTGATCTTTGAGGGAGACGATTGTAGATATTGATTTTATGATGTGCCATGAAATTTATAGCCTCATTTTCATGACCAGAGTTCAATAATAGGAGAATTAGCAAAAAAATACTACTAATGCTTGTACAAGACATCATTGAACTCGACATGATTTAATTTGTTGTGCACATTTCTCCATTTTATAATCATTGCTTGTGTATTGATGATATATTAAATTGTTTAGAATGAGAAAATCTTTAGAAAAATTACAAAATAAATTGCAAATTTTATTACAAAGTATTTAGAAAATAATAATATAATTAGGTTAATTGCAAGACTACGTGCATAATTCAAATCTAGGAAATCATATTATAATAGTTAGTTTTTTTATATTTAGTTTTAGTCCTTTTAGAGTTAGGATTTAGTCGGCCTATATGAGTCTCTCTTTCTCTATTTTGTAATTCACTTTTGGTTTTGCATCACAAGATATAAGAAATTAACTATAAATTAATAAGATATAAGAAATTAACAATAAACAAATAAATTATTCGACCGAGAATTTTTAATACTTTGATTTGAAACTAAATTAAAATATCAGGAGTTAGGTTGCAAGATCAGGAAACCAAAATTTAAGAAATCACACAATATATTAACTTAGGACAAAATCAATTGAAGTTCATTAACCGTAGGTTCAATATATAAACAATTTGGTTTAGGATTTTAGACTATTCAATTTGGTATGTTCTTCATTAATGTTGTAATTCAAAATTAACTTCAGGATACCATTAGTTAGATTGCAGGACTATATGATCCTATCATCCAAGTTTAGCAAACCACCTTCAGTGTAACACTTGAGTTAATGATATGAATATGAGACACCCAATCTCAAATTAAATCATGTGAAGTTCATTGGTATAATGTCCCTTTATCACATATAATTAGCAATTAGGTTCAAATATTTAGGCCATTTGGTATTCATATTTTTTTTAGGGATAATTACAAAAGACCCCTTGAGGTTTGGGCTAATTACAGAAAAACCCAGAGATGTTTCAAATTTACAAAAAACCCCATTAATTTTGATTATCCCTTTAATTTAAGGGGTTAACTATAATATTTTTAGAAATATGATAGGCGTTTTGAAATATTTGTTGGTTATGAAGGAATAAAATGTAAGATGGAATCAAACCTCGAGGGATTTTTTATAATTTTGAAACATCTCTAGGTTTTTGTAATTAGCTTAAACCTCAGGGGTGTTTTTGTAATTATCCCTTTTTTTATTAAAAATTAACATCAAAATCGAATTTCAAGTTCTATTAGTTTCAGTGTTTCTCATCAGGTCATCAATAAAGTTTCTGCATACTGATGAAAACCAGAGAAGCAGAAACTAGATTTAAACTAGAAGTTGGTGAGATTAATTATATGCATTAGCATTAGCATTAAAACACAGTTTAAAAGAGGGGAAAAAAAATCTAAGATATGCTAAAAACTAGTTCAACTCTAGAATATTGGATAACTAAACCAAGCAGAATATCATAAACTTGGGATGTTTCAGCAACAGAATAAAATTTAAAGACCTGGAACTGATTCACTAGCATTAATACTAGGTTGCTGTTCTATCTCTTCAATAGGAACTGATATTCCATCGTCACCAAGAACGACATCGTTATTTCCAGACGACACCTTATTTTCGTCGTCCTGTTCAACCTTGTCCGGTCTCGTCTCCAAATCAAACGCTTCATCAGCCATAACCTCAATGTTCACATTCTTCAGTCCCATGTCCACTTGTGAACATTCGCCAAAATCCGAGTCCTTCTCTGCAATTTCACACTCTTCCGAGCTGCTTTCCTCGCTCTTGTCCGAGCTCATTTCATTTTCCTCGGTGTAAGCTGAGGTGGCGCCTTCGAATTGAAGACTGCTGCTATTAAGATCTGTCGTCAAGTTGATTTCGGCACCGGAGAGCGGTGCTGTACCGCACTGCGCTCGGACGATCTGGCGGTCCTTAATCTTTCCCTATAGTCCTCCATTTCTCCTTTGTATCTTTCCTTGTCTTTAAGAGCTTTTTCCTGATAAACCTAAACCGAACATAATTTTGCATGTCGAAACGGTTAAGGGAATCCGTGTTACGGATAATTACAAAAACTACTCCTGAATTTTAGTCTAATTACAAAAAAAAAAAAATCAATTAAATTTTAAAATTACAAATATCGCGTTAATGTTTGTATTTGTTATGCAAATTACCCCGCTCAATGGCTGTATTTGTAATTTTTTAAAAGATAATTGGATTTTTTTCAATAATCAGATGAAATCTAGCTCATGTATTTATAATTACCCCTTCATGTTAAACTGAAATATCCAAGACAGAACCTCAACACATATAAGGGGTAATTACAAAAAAAAAAAAAAAAACCCTGAGGTTTGAGATAATTACAAAAACTCCCTAAGGTTTGGGCTAGTTACAAAAAAACCCAAACATATTTCAAAATTACAAAAAAAAACATCCGATTTGATTCTACCTTAAATTTAAGGAGGTAAATATGATATTTCCATAAATATCAGGAGATATTTGAAATGTTTTTTCGCTTATGAAGGGAAATGTAAGACGGAACCAAACCTCAAGTTTTTTTTTTTTCCAATTTTCAAAAACCTCTAGGCTCCTTTTGTATGTTTTTTTCTTTTTTTCTGTAACTATCCCATATATATAAAACAGCATATCTCAGTTGTGATTGCTTACTGCTCTTTCAGGTTCTTGCAGTTTATTCCATGTCTCGCCGATGATCCTACTGATCTCTCTATCCCTCCCATGATAAAGTGGTTTCAGCTTAGCATGCTGCTCATGAAGAAGAAATTGTACCCGCTTCTGTTAGGCTTGGATGAGCTGGGTCCCGCTTTCTGATTTCGATTTCTTCCTACGCTTGCGACGGTACCCCTGGTTTTACCGATGAATGGTTCACAAGACCGGCAGATTCTGAATGTGTCTGAATATGATGATCAGGAAAATTTTGTGTTTGATCATTATCTGGGACCTGATAAAGGACGCCTTTGAACTCCTCCATGCCGATTTTGACAGTTATAAGATATCCGCTGTCGAACTTTCCATCGATCACGCCACAAACAGGAGAACCAGCAGATGGTGCTAATGATGATACTGAAATAATCACAAGATAACATAGAAAATGAACTCAATTAGCAGTAATAATATAAAGGGTTAATTACAAAAGTACCCTTGAGGTTTGACCTAATTACAAAAAAACCCACAGTTAACTTGCAAAATTACAAAAATACCCATGAGGTTTTATTCTGTCTAACATATACCCCTTCGTAAGCCAAACATATTTGAAATACCCCTCGTGTTTATAAAAATATTTCATTAGCCCCTTGATTTTGACACTGAATCAAACCACAGGAGTACTTTTTGTAATTTTGAAAGTTAGTAGGGTTTTTTTGTAATTAGATCAAATCTCAAGGGTACTTTTGTAATTACCCCTAATATAAATGTGAAGGGATTATTAATAATTTTGAAAGATAACTGTGTTTTTTTTTTGTAATTAACCCACATTTCGGGGTAGTTTTTGTAATTAATCCTACATCTGTCTAATACTTCCTATGATCATATGTGTCTTAACAATTCCGTATTCCCAGGATCAACACAAAATATAACGGATACACGAAAAACGCTTAAGAATTGTGAAACATGAGAAAAGGGAGAGAACCTTCAGTCGTCGATGTTACAGTATTTGTTCTAAGTTGTGGCGAAGGTGGGTGGGTTTGTTGTGTCGCATATTCAGGCAATCCATGAGATTGAGCTGAGCTCGTAGATAATTGTTGCATTGCATCTGCAAAAAAGATTTATGCTCCATAACATAAAAAAGCAATGTCTATAAAGCAAGAGAATACCTTTAACTACATATAATTTCAACTCACCGGTAGGCGAAGGAGTCCAGCATTTGGCCTTGAAGAAGTAAATTTGTTCGTAGTGATAAAGCAGTGAAACGTAATACTTGCGAAGTATAAAAGACGCGTTTGTTGCTGAGGAGGGAAAGCTGAAAACCGAAGTAACTTCTTTCCATTTCTTATCCTTCAAAACCTGTGTTAGATAAAATTGAACGTTGATCAAGTTTAAAAGCCAAGTCAGGAAAAGATCATTGATCAACTTTAAGATTATATCCATAGGGACTTCAATTATGCAGGATATGAATATGAGTATACAAGAGCAGAACAATGCCTCGGTGCAAAAATGATTTGATACGATCAGCTTACAAATCTTCTGTGATGGTTTTAGAAAACGTGAAGACATTTGGTCGAATTACAGAAGACATAACTCAACTCTTACCATAGGAGACGAAACAAAGACATTTAAATCATAGAAATCTGCAGAGCAATGATTTCTTAAGCATGAAACTAAATGCTATGGATTTGCAACATAAATTAGCAAGTTGAACTAAAAATCAACCGAAACAAATATCAAACTAACCTTTGCTATGCCACCACGAGAAGTAACTTCCACAAAGAGACGATGCAAGTCCAAGTCCCTGCCCCCAACAATTGGGATCCTAATCGAAGCCAAAAATCCATGTCAAAAATCCTTTGAAACAAAATATGGAGAAATCACATACCGAAAATGAAAAACAACCTTTAATCTACATTTTGTCCTTTAAGAAATAAATTATAAGTATGCATACTTGATTTGGAATTGCATTTCAGTTTTTGTTTTTGTGAACCTCAAATTGGATACCAAAACGTTTGCATCACAAATATAAGATTGTAGAATGTTCTAATTTCATCAAGCACAATAATCCTTTTTCATCATATCATAATCACAGAACTAAACCAATTACACATTGAAAAAAATCTAGGATCATACATGACTTGAAGACAAAACAGTACACACAGAACAACAACATTGATTGTGACATAAGAAAAAAGCTAAAAAAAAAAATAACATAATCTTACATGAATTTAGTTCCCATAGAAACATGAAGCTTCTTCAAAGTATCCATGAATAAGTCACGTGACCCCACCACATCTTGATAGGTAGCCAAAGGAGGTGGATATGAATGATAACTAGAACCATAACATGATTGCATTGCCAACTTATCACCTCCATCTCCCATTCCTTGCTCAACCATCATTTTCTTCTAATTTTCCATCTGAACTAAATTCACAAAAAAAAAAAATGAAATAATCATATGGGATTTTTATTAAGTACAAATTTTGAGTGACATGTAAAAGAGAGTCAAACACCTTACAGCAGAGTGAGAGACAGAGCTTTGAGCTTTTCTAACAAAAGAAAACTTGAAAAAAAAAAGCTATTTTTAAACTAAAAAGATTACTACAAAAGCCAAATCTTGAAATGCAAAGAGACAAAGACAATAAACATCAGAAGGTAAACCAGATTTGAACACATATAAGAACAGAAAGGACAAAGGGCAACACCAGATTATTTTTAAGTACAGTTGTGAATAGTAACTACCCTTCTTCAATGATGAAGTAAATTCCAAGTAGCAAAATCTCAAAGCCCAAGAGAAAACACCTAAGAAAATTAATTGCATTGTAACCAATTAATTTTAAAAAATAAGTACTTTTTAGAGAATAACAAAAGAAGCCCAGCTATGGCACTTTTTCATGCAAGTGATATCATAGTCTATAAGCCAACTACTAACATTAGCATTAAAACTGAGTATTCATTTGAAGAGAAGTAAATTTTCTCATAGCCATAAATGTGATGTTTTTGTACCATGTATGCACGAAAACAGACGAGCTTTGTTTCATTTTTTGCTCTAATGATGAAAAACACTCTAATCATGAAAAAAGTTGGCTTCTTTTTTTTTTTTTTTTTTCTTCCACACATAAATGCGTGTCGGCCCAATCACAATGAATCTTGAAAATACACAACCAGTATGTGTGAAAATTTATCAGACCTGTTATGGAACTTCATATATTAAAATAGAAATCCATTTAAAGTGTGATAATTTCATTAAACAGAAAGTAAAAATAGACCCTTCTTGTCTCTCAGTTTAGATAAACTAAAAGTAAGGGTATCAATCTCTGACGCCCACGATAATTCGATCTGAAGTTACTGAAAATAGTGTTCTAAAAAGCGGTAGATGCTAGTTAAGGCGGGAGGTTGGGGTCCGCCTAGGCGGCATTAGGTGGGATAAAGAGAGCCTAGGGCCTAGGAGGTGACTAATCGGGGTAGGCGAAGATTTTTAGAACAGTGACCGAAAAAAACCCAACACGAGAAACTCAAACACAACTAATACTGAATCGACACGATATAATCATTTGTCTTGAAACATAGTTATTTTATATTTTACTCTGTATTATGAATATAACCCAAAATTGATCCAAAATTGAACACAAAGGTCAATGACCCAAGTTACCACCCCTATCTAAGAGCATAGAATCTTGTCTCTCTCTCTCTCTCTCAATATATGTGCGCATGCAAAAGCCTATAAATGAACTGGATATATTGCAGGTCTATATGGGTCTATATAATCTTTGGCTGACATTCGAAGATATGACATAGAATTAGTGTAAAACAGAGTAATGATATGAAAATACTAAGTACTATTTGCTTGCATTAACAAAAGATCCAGAGGTCTATGCTATTCCATCTACCCCTTTTCTGCTGACACTGTTTCAGATTCCCGATCTAATTTTAATTTGGGGCAGTTCCCAAGATTCCAATAAATTGACATATATATATATATATATTTAATTCAAGAAAAAGAAAAGGAATTATCAAATTCGTCCTCTCTTTTAAAGAAAAAGATCAAGAATTTGATCGTTTATAAACAAGATAATGTTAAATCTGTGAAATAATAAAAGCCCAGATAAAATGGCATCCCAGAACAAAGAAAGAAATCTAAATCTAGAGGAATGTAGAATAGTATATAGTTTATTATTGCTTTTTTACTGTAAAAAAAAAAAAACTAAATATAACTTTCAGATGAAGCAAAATGTGAAGGGATTTACCAAACGTGACAGAAGTTTCCTTGTGAGGTTGGATTAATAGAAATGACATGAAGGGGTGGCAGAAAGTTTTTACCTTTTACCTTGTTTATTTTTGTTGTTTTCTGAGGGGATCTATTCTTTTTAAATATTTCTCTATGATGGAATACATAAGGTAGAGTTTATAATGATGATGATGAAGGATATCAAATTTTATACAACCCTAAATCTATATGTATCTATAGGAGACCGATCTTGGGTGGTTATTGAATTTTTTTCTGATAAATACTATTTTATGTTTTTTTTTTGGTTTTTTTTTCAATGCTTATCTTCTAATTATCTCTAAGTTTAGTGTTTTAAAATTAATTTACTTATACCATCAATCCCAAAAAAAAATACTTATAACAAACTTTTAAATTTCGGACTGTGCTAATAAGATTGACTTACAAAAATTGAGGAAACGATTAAAATGTTCAATAATTAGGCCAAGAAATTAGCTACCGGTTATGGAGTTTGGATTTGCAATTTATAAATGAAACATTAGCTGTCCCGCCAATACGCTTCAGCAGCAATTAATCATTCAACTTAATTATTTTCCCTTTCACTATTATATATATGGATTATTATTTTATTTTTCAACAGACCCTTTTTTTCTGTTCATATTCGTGATTTTCGAAATAATTTGGAAGTTGTTTTGTCAATAATCGTGTATCACTGTTCTATATATATTTTTTTTTTGGAGAATACTGTTCTATATATTTACTATTCCTATGTAGTGTCTAATTGTTGTTTCATTGTTGAAGCTTTCTAGTTGGGGCTGTTTGTCCAAATATGGCAAACTCCATTTGACTTTGTCAAAATAGGATGTGTGTGGGGAAGTTTGTGGTATTAAACAATGTTATGAAATTTGGACCGGATCGGTCGGTCCTTCTAGTTTAATTGGGAACCGCCCACAAACGGTCCTGTATATATTTGTTGGGTAAAAATTTGTATAAGGTTTCATTTAGAAAGAAAATGATTGGAGTTTGCGGTATGGCTAAGTCGAGGCGCAATTATATTCGATCTCAAAGACGAAATACGTCCCGTATACAAAGTGCTTACGGTTCCGGCGCTCGTTTCTAAGATACAACGACTTTACAGTTCTGGTTTAGCAGCACTTGCAAAAAACCGGAATCACAGCGAACAACGAGTGTTTCTGACTTTCAAGCTAAGAAGGAGGAAGTATGTCAATATGTTCGATTATGCAAATGACCGATTTTAGGCTTGTGATTTATGAATTTCGTATCTCTTTCAATCTGCAGGGCTTCGTAATATACGCAAACAAGTGCCCGTATGGAAAATCGCATTTTTAGGCTCGAAAAGACATATTTGCCTCGAATGACTCACTGTTCATCGAGACGACGACCTGACCTTACAGACGGCCGCCTGCCCGTGCGTTGGTGTGCGAAGGTTAAGCGGGCGCGCGCGACCGACGCCGCGGATCGTCACGCCACCCGTCGCTTTGGTTCGCATGTCTGGCAGACGACGCACGGGGCGGTGCGTCCGCCCCGTGCTCGCGTCGAACCTCTTCCCAGGTTGAAATCTATTAATTAATTACAAAAAATAATTAATTTAATTAATTACAAAATTAATTAAATATTTATTTTAAAGATTTTTGGTCCAAAAGAATAAGGGCCTTGAAGCCCAAACCCAAGCCCAGGCCCAGGCCGCGGCCCTCGACCCACGACCGGGTGGGGTCGTCTTGGGAGCCGGCGGGCGCGTGTCTTGTGGCGTGCTTTGAACCAAACCCACAAGCATGTAGGTCATCTCCCCTTTAAAAACTTGGATGCCCCCAAGAGCCCAAACCCATAAGTACAACTTCGGATATATTAAGTGTGCACACTTTTCATCATTTTCCTATATGGGATTGAGCATTTCTCCTTCTCCACATTTCCCATTTTCCATACCATTTATTTGTATTAAGTGGCTAACTTCTAGCATTAATTTCTCATTCACCCTAATCGATTTTGAGAAATTCCAAATGTTATTCTCATCTACTCTCTTAGTAAAAATTTTACAAATAATTTAATTCCATTTTACACTAATGGAAACCACTTAATTATTTGGTCAAAATTGAGTCAACACCCATTTCTCAAGACCAAATTCCAACAATCCCTCACATGAATGAAATTAATGCATGCGTGTATCTTGATTAAGCTTGAAAGTCTCGGCGAATCGTTATCGCATCAAGATAGGTAGCTTGTGGCTTTGAACCTTCCTTAGTAAAATACTATCGGATTTACTAGTTGCTTAGTGACGCGATGTCTTGAACTACTCAGCCGTTCGTGTAAACCAAGACAACAATACTTACACAATAACAACTCTAACACTTGTTGTTCTCACGTTGTGTCCATTTCGACCCTGGACCATATCTTAGATTCATGAGTGTTTCTTTTGAAACGGCCATTACTTCTCACTTATATAGGTGATCTTCTATTGAAGAATATCTGCCATACTCCACCTTTCGGTATAGGAATCATTAAAAGTCTTAAACTTAACCTCACCACATTCAGCATGTTTATATACACTTGGATGTATCGAGAATGAGCTAACACATTTTCCAATTGTTTAGTTGAATATTCATAACTTAGTTGTCCCATTGAACCAAGGTCTTGGGATCTCCAATTCACAAGGTTGGATTACCGCTATGAAAATTCTTTAAGTTGTAGATTTTAAACTCATTCCCCTTAACAGTTTATACAGTTGATCTCGATTTATGCCTTTCGTAAGCGGATCCGCAAGGTTTTCCTTTGACTTCACGTAGTCAACCGAAATAACCCCATTCAAAATCAATTGTCTAATGGTATTGTGTCTCCGACGTATATGTCTAGACTTACCATTATACATACTGTTTTGTGCCCTTCCAATTGCTGATTGACTATCACAGTGTATCATAACAACAGGCACATGCTTATTCCAACAAGGAATATCCTCTAAGAAGTTTCTAAGCCATTCAGCTTCTTCTCCAGCTTTATCCAAAACAATGAACTCGGATTCCATAGTGGATCGAGCTAATGCACGTTTGCTTAGAAGACTTCCACGACACCGCTCCACCACCTATTGTGAAAACAAATCCACTTGTGGACTTGGAGTCTTTTGTGTCTGATATCCAATTGGCATCACAGTACCCTTCTAATACTGTTGGATATCTCGTATAAAGTATTCTATAGTTTATGGTATACTTTAAATATCTAAGTACCCTCGTCACGGCTTTCGGTGATCCGTGTACTTAAGTACATCAGATTACTTGTGAACCTACTTAGTTTACTCATTGAATATGCAATGTCTCAAGGTTATGTAATCTCTTGAGAACACGAATGGACTTAATCCTCGTGACGAGGAGAATATGTATCAAAGAAGTCATATCCCTCCTTTTTAGTCTAAACTCTTTAACTAACCAAAAAAGCGGGTTTTATACTTATCAATAGATCCATCTGCTTTATTCTTCCTTTTTTAAGGATCCACTTGCATCCCAAAGGTTTACCCGTCCATTTGATGGGAGATCAACTAACTCCCAAGTGTGATTTTGCATGATGAAATCTATCTCATTATTGATAGCTTCTTTCCGGAGAGGAGATTGGGAGATCAACTAACTCCCAAGTGTGATTTTGCATGATGAAATCTATCTCATTATTGACAATGCTTCTTGAATAGTTCGGGATTCGTTTTCTAACATATAAGTTAGAAGATCGGGACCAAAAGACTTAGATACTTTTGTCCTTTTATTGCGTCTTGGTTCCTCTTCATCATCACTTTGAGGTAACCTTGTAGTTTCATAAGTTCGTTTACTCGAACTTTCTTCTTTCCGCTATTTGTTCGGAAAGATATTCTCAAAAAAATACAAACATTCCTTGATTCAATGATCATACCTTCATTTATATCGGAATTGCCGACTTGTGCACTAAAAAGCGATATGCACTACTATTGTTAGCATATCCAATGAAATCACAATCGATCGTCTTTGGACCGATTCTAACTTGTTTCGGCTTAGTACTTCGACTTTAGTCAAACATCCCCACACTTTGAGGTATTTATATGACGGTTTACGTCCTTCCATAACTCATATGGAGTTTCATTTTTACCTTTGTGAGGGATCTTATTAAGAATGTAGTTTGCGCGAAAGTATGGCTTCCCCCCACAAGTTTTGGGGTAAAGCCAGAACTTAACAACATCGCATTCATCATCTCCTTAAGAGTACGATTTTTATGTTCTACAACACGATTTGATTGAGGTGAGTAAGGTGCAGTCGTTTGATGAATTATACTCACTTCCGAGCAAAGTTCCTCAAACGGAGCAACATACTCTCCGTCTCTATCACTTCGAATCATCTTAATTTTCAAATTAAGCTAATTTTCAACTTCATTCTTATAAGTCTTAAAAGCTACTAAAGCTTCATCTTTGCTTTTCAAAAGATACACATAACAATATCTTGTGCAATCGTCTATAAACGTTATGAAGTACTTTTTTTCACCTCGAGTTTGCACAAGTTTTAAATCACACACATCCGTATGAATTAACTCGAGTGGTTTGGTACTTCTCGTTACCGAATGAAACGGTGCTTTGGCCAGCTTTGCTTCAACACAAATTTCGCATTTGTCTTGTGAATCGGTTTTAAACGTATGTATTAATTCCAGATTCACTAACCTTTTAATTATGTTGAAGTTTACGTGTCCTAATCTATCATGCCATAAATTAGAACAATCCAACAAGTAAACAGAAGTAACATTTTTATTCTCCGCCTCTTGGCAGAAAACAGACATTACAGACATCTTAAACAGGCCCTTATCAAGGTAGCCTTTACAAAAAAACTGACCATTCTTGGTATTTACAAACTTGTTGGACTCAAACAGTAGTCTAAACCCAGCCTTACAAACAAAGGACCGGAAACCAAATTCTTGCGGATATCCGGGACATGCAGCACATCTACAAGCGTAAGCTTCTTTCCATTAATCGGAGTGTAGGAGGAGAATATCTCCTTGTCGGCACAAATGTGACGAGTAGCCCCGGTATCTATTCACCACTCCCTTGGGTTATCCACCATATTGGCTTCAAACACAATGGTGGTGAGATCGAGCTCTGACATGTCGATTGGAACCGACTTGTTCCCGTCACATTGGCTTGTTGGTTGCCCTTTTTCGGGTGTCGGCAATCCTTTGCCATGTGGTTTGGTTTGCCACAATTGTAGCAATTCCCCTTGAACTTTTTGGCCTTTCCTTTTTCTTTCCCGGAGTGCTTGCGTTTCTTGCTAGTGCTCGATTCAGCAAGATTGGCCTTAGCCTCCATTCCAGACTTACAGGATTTCACATCTGATTTTTGGTTGTCTTCTTCGATCCGAAGCCGAACAATCAGATCCTCAAGCCCCATCTCTTTACGCTTGTGCTTGAGGTAATTTTTGAAATCCTTCCATAATGGCGGCAACTTTTCGATTATTGTAGCCACTTGAAATGATTCATTCAAAATCATCCCTTCAGACACCAAGTCGTGAAGTATGATTTGAATCTCCTGAACTTGGCTGATCACCATCTTGGTGTCAACCATCTTGTACTCGAGGAATTTGCCGACAATAAACTTTTTTGTGCCGGCATCTTCCGTCTTATACTTCTTCTCCAAGGAATCCCACAATTCCTTGGACGTCTTGAATGTGTTATAGACATTGTAGAGGGTGTCGTCTAGCCCGTTCAACGCATAGTTGCGACACAGAAAATCGATGTTATGCCAAGCATCCACAACGATTCTCCGGTTGTTGTCGACTTCTTCATCTCCAACGGAAGTAGGGGGTCATCTTTCAGAAAACGAGACAACCCCAAGGTGGTAAGGTAGAACAGCATCTTCTGTTGCCAACGTTTGAAGTCGGCGCAGGTAGAACTTGGGCAACTTTTCGCCGTGAGCGGGAGCAACAACCATTGGTGTGAACGATATTGAAGATGATCCATCGTCTTCAACAGAAATAGATATTTTGTCTTGCGATTGTTGGGTAAATATTTGTGTAAGGTTTCTGTTTAGGAAAAAATGGCTGGAGTTTGCAGGTATGGCTAAGTCGAGGCCTGAATTATATTTAGTCTCCGCAAGACGAAATACGCCCCGTATACAAAGTGCTTACGGTTCCAGCGCTCGTCTCTAAGATACAACGACTTTACAGTTCCAGTTTAGTAGCACTTGCAAAAAACCGAAATCTAAACGAACAAGGAGTGTTTCTGACTTTCAAGCTAAGAAGGAGAAAGTATGTCAATATGCTCGATTATGCAAATGACCGATTTTTAGGCTTGTGATTTATGAATTTCGTATCTCTTTCAATCTGCAGGGGCTTCTGTAATATTGGCAAGCAAGTGCCCGTATGGAAAATCGCGTCTTTAGGCTCGAAAAGACATATTTGCACTGAACAAACGCACATGTTCATCGGCGACGACTGGCCTTGCGGGCCGTGCGCCTACCCGTGTGTTGGTGCGCGCGAAGGTTCGGCAGGCGCGCGACCCGATGCACGGGCGTCGCCAGCCCCGTCTTATGTTCGCACATGTACGGCAAAACGCACGACCCGACCCAAGTTGAAATATATTAATTAATTACAAAATTAATTAAATATTTATTTTAAAGGTTTTTGGTCCAAAAAGAATAAGGGCCTTGAAGCCCAAGCCTAAACCCAAGCCCAGGCCCGTGCCCTCGACCCGGTTGGCGGCGGTGCGAGCGTGCGTGTGTGCTTTGAACCAAACCCACAAGCATGTAGGTCTTCTCCCCTTTAAAAACTTGGGTGCCCCCAAGGGCCCAAACCCATAAGTCCAACTTGAGATATATTAAGTGTGCAAACTTTTCATCATTTTCCTATGTGGGATGGAACATTTCTCCTTCCCCACATTTCCCATTTTCCATACCATTTATTTGTATTAAGTGGCTAACGTCTAGCATTAATTTCTCATTCACCCGGAATCGGTTTTGAGAAATTCCAAATGCTATTCTCATCTACTCTCTTAGTAGAATTTTTACAAATAATTTAATTCTATTTTACACTAATGAAAACAACTTAATTATTTGGTCAAAATTGGGTCAACACCCATTTCTCAAGACCAAATTCCAACAATATTAAAATCAGGTGGCTAAAAAATAATTCTCTTCCAGTCAAATCCAACAAAAACCTAGAAATTGATGACCCCATTAACCTCGCTCCCACTGTTCGGGTCTCCCCACCTATCATATTTAATTATTTAAATACATTTAATATACATTTTGCATGTATAAAATATATTATAATATAATTTTTATCTATTTAATATTATATCTAGCATTTATAAATTGATAATGACAACTTTTGTAAAGAATATTTTATAAATATATTATAAATATATATTTTTTGTTTTTTTTTAAAATTTTTAGTATTTAATTCAGGTCAGGACGGGTCTCCTCGCCCCGTTATAGAGACAGGGGGTATGGGTCTTTAGATGCTCGCCCCATTGACATCCCTGTTTGTATTTGATAGATTTATATTATACTTGTGTTTAATTGTTTTTACATGTGTATACATATATACGTGTATGTGTATAGGCCAACCAATTTTTTAATAATAGTTTAACAGTGACCTAATGACCTAGTTATTAATCTTATTTGATGTCGAACTGGGTTTAAAATATTGATATTAAATGGAGGTGCAAGATTATATTGTGCCTATAATTTTTTTATTTTTTTTTAAAAAGGATCATTTAAACCTGAGGTTTGTGCTAATTGCAATAAACTCCAAAGATATTTCAAAATTACAAAAAAAAAAACCCTTAGGCTTTGATAATGTCTTAATTTAAGGAGCTAATTGTAATATTTCTATAAACATCATGGGGGGTTTTGAAATATTTTTTGCTTATAAATGGAAAAAAATGTAAGATTAAATCAAATTTTAAGGAGATTTTAGCAATTTCAACAACTTATGTGTTTTTATGTAATTAGCCCAAACTTTAAGGTACTTTTCGTAATTATTCTTAAAAATAATAAATGAGGCGCAACATCATATTGTGGATGCCCTAAATCCAAAAAAAAAAAAAAAAAAAAACTCATAGCGTAAGTGGGTCTTGCGCTTACCATTATCCCGAAATTCAATTGTCAATTAGGGGTGGCAAAATTTTGGGAAAAAAAAAAAAAACTAGGGGTGGGAAATCGTGTAATTGTGTTGTATTTTGTGTCGACTCGATAACGACACGACATGACACGATAAGCTAAAACACGAAAACGACACAATAAGGGACTGTACCAATGCGACATGAACACGAAATTTTTCGCATTAACACGGCACAACACAATTTGACATGATAAGTAAAAAAAAAAAAAAGAGAATTTGATTTATCGTGTTACGAACATGTAAACGTGTCATTATCGTGTCACTAACAGATTAACATGTCATTAGCAGGTTAACGTTATATCTGTTTTTTTATCGTGTTTACACAAACACGAAACAAATTTTCCGTATCCTTATTATGTCGACACGAGAAGGATGCGAACATGATAAATACACTATATTTTGGTATCGTTTTCATGTCATGCTATAGTATCGTGTCAAGAGTTGTCACCCCTATTATCAACTATAGATTACTTTGTAGGTGGTTGTCCCTATGAACACTAGTGAATGTACATGTTTGCCCATTTCTATTTGCATGCAGAATAAATTATGAAACATAATCCCACAGAAAAACGTAGTTAAATATTTATGATTAGATTAAACAACTTTTTTGGTAATTTTTTTTTCACATGCATATATATATATATATATATATATAAAATATTCTCGATAATGTGTATTTAGTTTAAGTATCATGATATTATACCCAAGAGATGGTGACAAATTGATCAGAGTAGTTTTGGAAACAATATTTTATTTTTCAATAATTAGTAATTTGTATGCACCCATTGGTACAAGTCTTTCAATATGAACTATAAAAAAGTGAATTCCTTATTATATGAAGAAATATGATTTTGTTTGGACAAAAGCAAATGTATAATCGCAGCTATATCTTCAATTGTAGAGCAGTCAATTTTGGTCCGATTCGGTGGCCTGGCCCAACCAACCCGATAAAATAGCCGAGTTAGGTTGCATTTTCTTAGGCCCGAAATGAGCCGGACATTTTCGGCCAGGCCCGGCCCAGCCAACCCAGGTTTTTCTTGGTATCTTCATTGGTTGGGCTCCAAAACTAGTGACTCGGTTACTGTTTTGGCTGGCCCGGCCCGGATTTCTGCTTTTGCCCGATGGGGTGACACTGGCCATGGCCCGTTTGACCCCTCTAGTCAATAGTTTGAAGAAGTTTTTGAAAGAGTTTAAGCATAAACAAATAATATTTTTGTTAAGCTAGTCCGGGCTTTGGGCCTGACATTGTAAGAGGCCTTAAGCCCAGAAAATGAAAAACCTCAATTGGACCCCGGTTCTTGTGATTGTAATGAAGGGGCCGTGAATCCAGAATTTTGTTCTGTTTCTTTTTCCTTCACCATTAGGTCAAATTCTTTAATTTACAAGGACTAATTAATAGGGTTATTTTCGTATTGAAGAATTTTGAGATTGATTTTTCATTCTTGTTTCTTCATAATAGAATCCTTTATTTTTTTTAATCAAATTTAGAACAATGCAAAAAACAATTGATAAATATGAATATCATGAAATTTTTACGTGCAGCCTAATAGTCAGCAGGCATAACCAGCTCTTTCAAACCAAAATTTCACCTTTCCATCTGTTTGAGCATAATCAATTAATTTCCATGGAAAAACTTGAAAATGAAACAAGTTTTTTATTGGACAAAAATCTAGGAAAAAACAGGAAAATTTTGTGAAGGCAACAAATATCTTTGCACTTAAACACTAAAAAGTATTCTCTTAAAACAAAACATAGGTCTCAGCCAAATAAGTGGAAGAAACACGAATAAGCATGAAAATTATCTTTTGCTACCTTTTTTCACCCTTCACGTTTTCCTCTAAAACAAAGGAATTGGTGTATAGAAAATACAAGTTGCTAATAAAATTAACAGTCTCCTTTTATTCTGCTAGCAAGAATGCACAAATATAAATATTTTCTCCAGCCAAATTCTTTAATAATTTCATTCATGAGTAAGAGATTCCAACCTCAAATTAGGGGTGGCAAATCGTGTAATTGTGTTGTGTTTCGTATTAACACAATAATGACATGACACGACAAGCTCAAATACAAACACAACATGATAAGTGATTGTACCTACACGAACACTGATTATATCAACTTTGAGATAACAGAAATACTGATTCCACTGGACTGCACTTTCATCACTCTAAAGGAAATCTTAGAACAATAAATTCAATTCAGAAAATTAGAGCTTACTTGTCCATCATCGGCTACGAGAAATGGACACGACTCCACTGTCAGACCAAAATATACTTTGTATTGACTTCCAACATCGTAGAATTATTAAATGCAGCAACTGTAGCGGGGAAAGACCTACTAGTAACAACTTTTTGCTAGTAGTTCAAGATTAGGCATGCAGACATCGAAATGAAGCAAGATCAACATTAACAAGGATGACAAAAAAAAAACTTAAAGAGTATATGGGGAAAAATTACATCATTTCTCTAACTTTAAGAGTAATTTAATACAAACTTTTATCACATGATCCATTGTTTCATTATTTGTTTAATAAGTTGGGAGTACTAGTTTTAGGGAAGGGATAAATTTCAAATAAACTGGAAGATACCGGGTTCGAACCTCGGTCAATACCCTTACAAATGGTGAGTGATACCACTTGAGATCAAATGATTTTATCTTAAAGTCATAGAGGCTGACAAAACATTTGTTCTGGACCTTGAAAAAATGACTTGCGCGTGCAACAAGTTTCAAATGGATGAAATTCATTGCCCACATGCTATAAGCGAAAGATACTAAAAGAATTGAATGAAGATTCGTACCAATACAACTCGGATACTACATGAAGGAAACAATAAAAGCGACTTATTTGGAAACATTATATCCAACCCCACATGAAGATACTTAGATCCTAATACATGAAATCGAAACAATGACGACTCTCCCACCGAAAGGCAAAGCAAAATCTGGAAGGCCAAAGAAAAGAAGACACAAAACAACTTGAGAGAAAAAGGCCAAAACCAAATGTGGAAGATGTGGGAATCTTGGTCATAATAGAAAACCATGCGATAATCAACTAAAAACAAAATAGGAATCATAGTAGAATATTACTATATACAAATTTAACATATAGAAAAATAAAACAAATTGTTTGTATGTTGTTTCCAACATGTTTATTACATCGATATTAATGTTTCTTATGCACTCGATAATGAATTAGTGAAAACAAGTTCTTTATATATTACATAGAATAATTCTATTTTTCCTAAGCACTAAAAAACATGAGAACCAAAAAAGGTAACCAAATAAACATATCGCCGTACAAATTGAACCGAATTTACGGATAGAAAACAAACAAGACTTGAATATAAACACTAAGATGACAAACCAAAGGTTTGTTGCAAATGTCTTTCAGATTTGTTTCTAAAACACAAGAAACCATTTAGAAATAGAAACAATAAGAAACATAAATCAAAACGCACAATATTTTGAATACCAAAACAAGCAACAACAAATATTAAGTGAACAAAATCACATAACTCGTTCCAAATTGTTCCAAAACCTAACCCACATATCTATAGTAAATCAAAATAGCCGATAACAATCCAGACCCTAGAAAGCTAATCAAATACAAAATAGTTCCATATTACTAAAAATACTAAACTTAAACATATTGTTTAACTGATTACACCATCATTAAGATTTACGTAACAACAATTCCTAAAATCATTAGGAAGTGGAGATAGAATCTCAATGTCGTTGTCATCATCATCACCATTTTGCTGCTTCAACTTAGCATGATTGTAAAACAGATGACTAAGCGTTGCTTGTTCATTCTCTACCTCAAACACTTCAACGTCCATATCCTTCCCAGCAATAAAGTACTCCGCATAACAAGCAACAAAAACTCCCACATTCACTATAAAAAGAAATTAAAAAAAAATACATAGTTAGATAGATAACACAACAAATCAAAAACAAAAAAAAAACAAACAAATAGAAAATGCATAGCAAAAACGAGTTTTCCTGAAAGCCTCAAGTTGGTTTTCAGTTAAATAGTTCTTCAAATTGTTTATAACATCAAAAGAGAATCCAATAACATATTTGAAACCCTAGAAACAACAAAGAAATAAAATAGAAACAAAAAAGAAACACGAAATCAACAAGCACTTCAACTAAAATACATAAAATAACAAAAGAAACATAAAGAAACAACTTCGAAACAACATTAAAATATACGAAAAACTTCAAATAACAAAATAACAAAATAACACAAAAAAATCATACCTCAAAGAACATCGGATTAAAAAAAGAAACAATCTTCTCTTTCAAGCTTTGACACCAACCTTGTGTTTGATAAATGGTTTTATCATGATTTTGATGATTTTGTTTTTATACCAAAACAATGGTTTTAAAGGTTGTCCAAATACTCCTAAATGATTTAAAATAGTTTTCCGGAGTATTTCTTCAAGTTTTATTTTCAACAAAAATTGGACAACACATTTAATGATGTTGTATCAATGGGTTTTTACATCCAAACTATGTTTCTAAATGTTGTCCTAATACTCTCGATTGGTCTAAAATATTTTTACTATTTTTCGGAGTATTTCTTGAAGGTTATTTTCGATAAAATGTTGGACAACATTTTTGTCTCGTGTTCAACCGAACATCCGGTGTTTGAAAGATTGGTTTTGAAACAGAAACGAGATATTTTGGAAAACCCTGGAGGTCGACTGGTCGCACAAAAGGGCAATCGGTACCTGAAGAGATTACTGAATTCCTGTAACTCAAAAATCATGAAGGGTGACCGGTCCCTACGGGGGGCGACCGGTTGAACCCATGGTCGACCGGTCGGACCCCCCTGGATCGGTCAACCAGTGTATATTTTGCTACGTTCTTCAATTCTCTGTATTAGTGCGCGATCGGTCGCCCTAAGTTTGACAGCAAAATTCTAACCGTTGTGCAGCAGACCAACTTTTCCTTAATTTGTGGAATTGATTTCTAACAGCTATAATCTTGATTTTAATTGCAATTTTTTTGTAGATATCAGATTCCAAGAGGAGCCTATCAAGTATCAATCATCTCCTATAAATAGAGGAAGATTTGAAGCACAACAACAAGAGAGAACAACATAACACAACAAGATATACTCAAGCAAACACTTGGTCTTTCATTGTTATTATTCTTGTTGTAATTTGCCTAGCTTATCACTTTCACATCCTTGAGGTCTAGGCTATTCTTGATTACACTTGCACTCAATTGTATAATTCATTATCGAGTTGTAATCTTGGATTTTGGGTAATCATTCAACACAAGATATCCTTGTGAGTGTTCTTGTGGTAAGAACACACTTGGGTGATCTAGGTGTTAGGTGTAAGAAGATTGTGGTAATCTTCTTGTCGAGGTGTTGAAGAATTTGGTAATCTTCAAGGTTGAAGATTGTGATAATCTTCACAAGGTGCCGTTGGAGATTGTGGTAATCTCAAAGGTGGTGTTGAAGAAGAGTGTGGTGCTCTTCAAGGTGTTGTTGTAAGTTGGTGTTGTATTAATTTTGGTAATTAATAAAATCTTTTTTTCTTTTTTTTTTTTGAAATCCATCCCTGGATATCTTTGGGGTGGTAGAGGATTAGGCCCTAGGTGGGTTGAACCTCTATAAATCGACGTGTGTTGTTTATATTCCGCACCTTTATTATTGTCTTTGAGCATTCGGTTTGAAAAAGAGGATAAAATCGAAAAGATGGAGATAATCTATTCACCCCCCCTCTAGATTATCGTAGCGCTTGACTTACACCTTGGATTTTACAGTTTTAGAAGGTGATTTAACTTCTGAAACTACTTCATCATCAACAACATTTTCGACTTTCCTCTTCTTCGAACTCATTTTAGCAACATGCTTTTGAAGTTTTCTATTTTTTGAAGTATCCGTGCGTCCAACTTGAAGAGCTTCTCAAAAACCTCTTATAAGGAGAGTTCTTAGGCGCCATTATATTAAAACAACAAACTTCAAATGTTTCGAGGAAGTTACAATATGAGAAGTTAATGATGAAAACGTGAGAGAAAGCGGGAACGATGAAAACTGAAAACTCAAATAATCGAGACAACGTGCAACGATCAAAGAGAGAAAGACCAAAAACACGGATCGAAAGGAGTTATGGAGAACTCCGCGAGAAATTTTTTAACCCTAGGTAAAAGAGCGTACAAGAAGGACAAAGTACAAGAAAACATGCATTTGGTGTGAACCAGTTGGTATAATTGGAATAACAGTGTATTTTGTCTTTTTTTTTTTTTCCAAAAGGAGGGTATTTTGTGTAATTTCTTCTAATTTTTTTGTTAAGCTAGTCCGGGCTTTGGGCCTGACATTGTAAGAGTCCTTAAGCCTAGAAAATGAAAAACCTCAATTGGACCCCGGTTCTTGTGATTGTAATGAAGGAAGCATGGGCCGTCAGTCCAGAGTTTTGTTCTGTTCCGTTTTCCTTCATCATTAGGTCAAATACTTTAATTTACAAGGATTAATTTATAGGGTTATTTTCGGATTGAAGGATTTTGAGATTGATTTTTCATTCTTGTTTCTTCATAATAGAATCCTTTGTTTTTTTATTAAATTTAGAACAATGCAAAAAACAATTGATAAATATGAATATCATGAAATTTTTACGTACATCCTAATAGTCAGCAGGCATAGCCAACTCTTTGAAGCCAAAATTTCACCTTTCCATCTGTTTGAGCATAATCACTTAATTTCCATGGAAAGCATGGAAAAACTTGAAAATGAAACAAGTTTTTTATTGGACAAAAATGTAGGATAAAACAGGAAAATTTGTGAAGGCAACAAATATCTCGCACTTAAACACTAAACAATATTCTCTTCAAACAATACATAGCCCTCAGCCAAATAAGTGGAAGAAACACGAATAAGCATGAAAATTATCTTTTGCTACCTTTTTTCACCCTTCACGCTTTTCTCCAAAACAAAGGAATTGGTGTATAGGAAATACAAGTTGCTAATAAAATTAACTGTCTCCTTTTATTCTGCTAGCAAGAATGCACAAATATAAATATTTTCTCCAGCCAAATTCTTTAATAATTTCATTCATGAGTAAGAGATTCCAACCTCAAATTAGGAGTAGCAAATCGTGTAATTGTGTTGTGTTTCGTATTAACACAATAATGACATGACACGACAAGTTCAAATACAAACACAACATGATAAGTGATCGTACCTACACGAACACACACATGGAATTTCTCGTATTGATACCACACAATAAGTCGAGGAAAAAAAAACTAACTAAATTGAACAATATATTATTACACATTAATTAGACCATCTCCAGCACTCTGCATTATTTTGGTGCAGAATTTATACTACTTTAGCGCAAAATTTACATTTCATCTCCAGCAGTCTGCACTACTTTCTGCACTAAAAAAGAATATTCCATAAGATTCTTTTTTTATTTCGATTTTTATTATTTTACTTATATAAAATTTTATATGAGTAATTTTGTTTATTGTAAAATTTATTATTTTATTATTTTCAAAATTAATCAAATTCAAAAAAATAAAAAATTTAATGAAATTAATGCAAACAATTAAAATAAAAATTCATAATAATACATAAACAAATTTATTTGTCGTTGTTGTAATTTTATGTTTCAGTATTTTGTAATGTATTTTAGGTAAAATTTATAATTTTGTGTGTAGTATTTTAAATCTTATAGTATTATCCATACCATATTTTAAAATAATCATCACATGTAATTGAATTGATTTTAATATTATTTTCTACTAATTCTAATTAATAAAATGCATTTTAAAAGAAATTAAATTTAAAAAAAAAAAAGATAGCGCATGAACAGTGCAGCGCCATTTGTGGCGCTGCACTGTTCATATCTGTAGAATAGCGCCAAAAATGGCGCAGTGCTGGGCTTGGTAAATGGCGCTGAGCGCCATTTTGCATCTCCTGCTGGAGATGCTCTAATACATGATAGCAATTAAACATCATATAATAGCACACTGGCAAGAAAGCTGTGAAATACATTAGTTATGAAAAATAACAGGTTAACATCTCATCTATTAATTTTTGTTGTGTTTATTAAGTTGACATGAAATTGACACTGACACAAAAAAATCCGAGTCCTTGTCATGTCGAAATGAACACGGTAAGGCTAAACATAACCCATTAGTTTTGTATTGTTTTCGTGTCGTGCTATTGTATCGTATCAAAAATTGTCACCCCTATCTCCCCTATCTCAAATTGATGAGGTCCAATAGCAAGAGGCATGTACCCGAGCAAGAAATTATTTAATCTCATTGTCTTTTGTTTAATACAAATATTTGGCTCTAAAATATCTTTGTTTTAAAAATCTCTGCCTAACCCCTCTTAGTGTCCATCTAGCTGCTAGGCTCCCATTGACTGTCTGCGTTTTTCTTTCCATTAGGGCTCACTATACATCGTCTAACCCCGCCCAAACCTCGTCTAAACAGTAGGCCCCGGTCTACAGACTATCTAGCACCTAAAGCTTTTTAAAACACTAGAGGATGCAAAAGCAAACTAGAAAAACAACCAAATTAAAAAGAGAGATTAAATCAAGTATATGTACAAAGTCTCATCTCAACATGCAGAGAATGACCACCACACTGGGGAAAACTGAACAATCCTTCTCTGCATGGGACGGACAGGACCACAAATTACTCTCACCAAAAGAGTCTGCACAAATCTTGGCCATCAAGTTATCCAAAAGAAACAATTCCAAGAAAAAATGCGATCATCGTCCTTCTTGAAGATCTTCAGAAAATACAACTGTCCTAGAAATGTTATCATTATCAAAGGCACTTAAACCAGAGTACGGACCAGAAGAGAAAATTGATGATGTTCCATCAGACTCAAAGGTTGTAGATGACTGCCTAAGATTGGGTGCAGTGTTGGAAGGTACCACAGTATCATGATACTCTGTAATCCGTTGCACCATTTTGAGAGACTGTACCACTTCTCCCATCGTAGGCCGTTGGCTAGCATCTGGAGCCACACAAGCTGCAGCAATTGTGCAAACACGGAAAAAATCTTCTTTTGGGTATTTCCCATCTAGTCTTGGATCAGCCAGTTCCTCTAATCGATCCATCTCTCTTAGTATTGGTCTAGCCTGCAACAATACAACACGACTGCTTACTTTCTGGAACTCGTCGAGCTTTTTTGTTGAGAAACAAAACAAAGTTTTTTCCGATCTTGTGATCCTTGTTAATTGAAGGGTAAATTACAAAACTACCTGAGATTTAGCTTAGTTACAGAAAACTCCAGCTATCTTTAAAAATTACAAATACCCCCTTATGGTATTACAAACACCCCCTTAAGGTTTGTATTTGCTTAACAAATACCCCATCTTGACGGTGCAATTTGTAAAATAGTAACACATGTCATAGGGTTTTTGTAGTTTTGTAACATAGTTGGTTTTTTTTTTTTTTTTGTAATTAGACTGAACCTCAAGGGCATTTTTATTTTATTTTATATTAACCTTTAAAGATAAAAAGATTGAGCCCACATGCAAGTTAATGGCCAATGAAATTAGGTATATACGATATACATGAATCACTGAAGCGGGTGTAAAAGTAAAGAATGAGATAAATCCGATATACAAACTAACCCAGGTAACAAGATTCTCCTGGCCTGATGGTTGTGACATGTCAACAGGCTTCCTTCCTGTCAACAACTCAAGAAGCACCACTCCGTAACTGTAGACATCACTCTTCACTAACAGGTGCCCGGTCATGGCATACTCAGGGGCAACATATCTGTCAATGGTTGGAATCGATCCAAGAGTGAAGAAAAAATTAAGAAAAGGAAAAATCAGGGCTTTAAGAAGTAGAAAGGACAAAGGGTAAAACCAAAGTTAGAACTAACCCAAAAGTTCCCATAACTCGGGTGGAGAGGTAGTTTCCCCTGCCTTCAGGGGCCTGTTTTGCAAGACCGAAATCAGAAACTTTAGCATGAAAGTTGTTCTCGAGCAATATATTTGATGCCTTGAAATCTCTATGAATGACACAAGGCTGAGAATCCTCATGCAAGTATGCAAGTCCTCGTGCAGCATCAAGAGCAATTTTCATTCTGGTGTCCCAATCAAGAGGGCAGTTTAGTCCCAAGGGGCCTAACAGAACCAAAAGAGGTCGTCATCCTTTTATAGTTTCAGCTTAAAGTTTAGAGATAATAATAAAAATTACCTTTGAGGTTTGGCCAATTATGAAAAAACTCAATTATCTTTTAAAATTACCAGTACCCCCTTAAGGTATGAGGTTGTATTTGCTTAACAAATAACCCCTATTGAGGGTGCAATTTGTAGTATAGAATCAAATATTAAGGATATTTGTAATTTTGAAAGATAGCTGGGCTTTTTTGTAAAGATTAAACCTCAAGGGTGGTTTTTGCAATTAACCCTAATTTATTTAATTCATAAATTTGAAAAATATATCAATATTCATGGACCATTTACCATGGAGCCAGGCTTCCAAACTTCCATTTGGAACGAGCTCATAACAAAGTAGGTTTTGAGAGGAGTCACGATTACTATAGTATCCAACAAGTTTCACCAGGTTACGATGATGCAGCCTACTAAGCATCTCAACCTCAACCAAGAACTCTTTATCCCCTTGTTGTCCCCCACTGCTAAGTCTCTTTATTGCTACAGCTGTACCATCACTTAATACACCCTTGAAAACCCTCCCGAAGCCACCCTCTCCAAGAACACTAGTAAGTTCAAAATTATTTGTAGCTTCTTTTAGTTCTTCATAGGTGAGAAACCGTGTACTGGTTGGATGGCGAAGCGATCCTACTGCAGGATTTGTTTCCACAGCCTTTTGTTTAGCTGTTACGCAAAAAATAAGCAGGTGAAGTTCCAAAATGAAAAATGAAACCACATATACAAAAGGTAAGAGCATGATGGTAACAGAATTCCAATAATCATAGCTAATTTGAGGACTAATTACTAGGGATAAAGGAAAAAGGTATGGATATAGGTTAGAAAATGCCACAGTTTATAGGAAAAGAGGAGAAAAGGTGGATAAACTAGAAAGAATGCTCCTATTTACTAGTGATCAAGTATATCTGAACATAGTAACAAAATGTATAGAAAAAACTATTCTATACATATTAAGCAATTAATGATTTAAAAGGATAAAAAATAGAGAAACATAAGCTGCAGAACAGAGACAAATCTCAAAGCAACTCTTTACATACCGGTTTCTTTGAGAGGTTCAATATGCTTCCCTTGGCGAGATATGCAGAAACAAACTATAACCACAGAAATGACAGCAATTAGCAGGATTATGACTCCAAGTCCAATGACAAGAACTAAACTCGGCCGTTTAACTTTTTTTGAGGTGATAAGTGCGCCAGGAGTTGATGGAAAGTTTGGTGGTGCTTCTGCTGGAGATGTAGCAGAAACTGGAGCTGCATAGATGAAAACATGGTTACTTCAGTTTCAATTTTTTCTAACCGGGTGGCTTACGGGGGTGGGGGGAGGAGGGGATGCACAAGAACGTGACGACAGTGTAATAAAATAGGTACAGTTAATGACTACATGCGCCAAAAAAACTGGGATCATTACATTAATATTAAAGGTAAATAGCTGTAAATAAATCACACTAGACGTTCGATTTTTAACAATACAGTGACTAACCTACCCCGGCTAGACAACTGCAACTTTGAGAGAGCACTAAGCACCAAGCAGTCTATCTCATACTCCCTGGTCAAGCTATCAGCGAATTTACATTCCAGTTAATATAAAGCACATAACTTGACCTTTGTTTTTTCTTAGCATTACATTGCCTCTATGGTATACTGGATAGGGGGAAAAAAGGAATTAATCTTCCCAACTATGATTCTAATGTTCAAAATCTTTTCCTTGTGGCCAAATACATGTCCTCAACTGCTTGCTAAAAGAATACCCAACCAATGAGTGCACAAGCACAACATATACTTTATCAATCATCATTTAAGAGCAGGTTTGATTATCAAAATGTGCATTGTCAACATAAACTCCGCCATATGACTAGAAACATGACGATTATTACCTTGGGGCAGTAGTGGTGGTTTAAACCAGGTTATGTTGAGAAGCTGGTAGTCACCCACTAAAGCAGGATCCAGTTGAACCTTGTGCATTGTTAGCAAAGAGCTTATTCCAGCAGATTCACTGGCAGAAAAGCTTATGCCCGTATGTGGAGTAATGTCCATTGATATATTAAGTCCAGATATACTGACCATATAAAAGTTAATGAGCTCAATTTGTGATACTCGTAAACCTAGCTGCGAAGCAAACTGCTCTAAAAAAAGATTCCAGTTTGGATTAGATGAGACATTCAAAAGGAGAATCTCGAGCTTTATTGGATATACACAGTGGCAGCCCATTTTACGTTTGAGTACCATGTCTGGCCCACAACAATCTGCCAAAACAAAAACAATAGCCCATATGAAAAATTGGTTATAGGAAAGCAAGATGCATATAGATACATAGAATAAATTGTTCCATTTGTTTTTACTTTGTGTATAGAATATCCTTTGTTATACTTAGATTTTTTTTTGTACAAGTTAGTATAATCATTAGTTACTAACACATAGCAACTTTAGCACAATGCTAAAATGCTATCTTGTAACAGCAACTTCAGTGGAATATTTTGAAGCACAAATAAAATTTACAATTTGGGTGTTTCAAAAAAAAAAGCAGGATGTGTATATCAAGTTAAGAAAGCTCGATTGACTGATTGATAGTGCTGTTAGCTAGAAAATGGATCTAGGAGAATATCAATCTTACTAGAGACACCTGGAGATAGTGGCGGCTGAGCTAACCCAGCAGGTATAGTACTAGGTTCAGCTTGAGCTGGTGCAATTGATGAAAGACGTGAAGGTGGAAGGCTGGCGCTAGCTGGCACCGATCCACTCTTTTCCATTGAAGGTTTGGACAAACGAGAGCTTGAAGGGGGAGCAGAAATCACAAAATGACCATAATTAGGAGGTTGAGCAGGTGCACCATACGGGCTTAGATGATTCCGACGAGGCTTATGAAAGAAGGGCAGATTGGCAGGTAGGGGCAGCTCAGGCATGACAGGCGCCTCCAAAAGAATGGTAGCTGGAGACCGGGCTTCTCGTTCCAACATTTTGTCCCGTAAATTAGCATCACCGAAAGATAATAAAGAACACAAAAGAAGCAACTGTTTTAGGACTGACCAACGGACCTCTTGTCGCAACCCTGAAATTCACATTGCAAACAAAAGACATACTTAAATGGAGGAATGACAGTTGAAACACCTTGATTCCAAGAACCACAATTTCACCTTGCATAATTACATAGCAATGTTTCATTTGAATTGATATAACAAATTCACAAGAAAGCTCGGCCAAGAAATAGAAGAAAAAAGCTTGAGTCCTATTTCCTTTTTTGTAGACAAAGAGCACATCATATATTCTAAGCGTGCATATTTTGACACTATAACCTGTCAAGGTAAGCCCCAAACCTAAAAATAGTATGAAAGTAGTGTAATTACAAATACAAAAAAAAAAAAAAATCAACTGAAATTCTAATTATTTCAATTTAAGGAAATTAGTGTAATTACATTTTGCTTCTTCTTGCTCCCCTGTTGTCTAAAAGTAGTGTAGCTACATTTGAAAAGAAAAACGAAAAAAGTAGGCCTAAAATCAAGAAATGGAGTAACCTTAAAACCCATAAAAAAAATCCTCAAAATTGGAAAACAAGACAACTCAAGAAACTCCAAAAACAGCAATAAATCTAGCCCTGCGTAAACTCTCACACTAAAAACTCACCGCTTCCGCGGATGAAGAACCGCAATTTGTCGAACTGCGACATCACCGACAAATCTGAAGCCGCTCAGATCTGCAAATAATTTGAGCACCAAACCAAATCAAACAAACGGCCAGATTTCACCTCGATAACACCACGCTAGGAGCAAAATCTGCGTGCACAGCTCACTGAATGAAAATCGAGCAGCCACGAAACTCTCCAAACAGTATCCCCAAACACAGAGTTCAGCGAATTCCCCATCTTTCAGCTCCAGAATATGAAATGAAAATAAAAATAAAAATCTAACTCTAGAGAGAAAAATCAGAGAATGATTTGTATGTATTTATGTACGTGAAATGATTATGCGTATCTGTATCTATCGTGGCTTCACTCAGATATCAGTACTAGTTTGTTCTTGGAGGAGTATGGGGAAAGATGGAGCTCCGCTCCGCTTAAAGTAGCATTAGAGGTGTGGATTATTATAATATTTGTCTAACGTGCGCCATTGACGGAAAAGTCATAGTGATTTAACAGTGGACGTCAGTCGCGTCAAAGTGTCTGAGACTGGATTTGATTGCCCGCGGTGATGGTCCACTATTAGTACCATGGACCTCTAATTCCAACAGATCCGTTACATGAGCCGTTAATATGGGGTTGATAAATCTTTGATATAAAATATATCATGTCATGTGAATCCTACTGATTGTACGCATACATTGGGAATTTGCAATCATATACTAAAGCAAACTAAAGACTAGAATGGTATTGGTATTATTTTTAAAAAGAAGTATTCATAAAAACACATGTAACAAGTGTATTTTAAATAATGATTTTTTTTATTTTTCAAAAATATTTTAACATATCATTTGTCTGAAATCAGTCTTCATTTGTAAGTATGTTTCAATCATTATATCGATTCAAATGTATATCTCCATCCATTACAAGCATAAATAATATATTTTTGTATCTTTTAATTTTTTTAATCTAAAACAGAATATATTTTGTAATTACTATTTAAATACAATAACAACATCATTAATTCTTTATGCCTTCGAAAAAATGGTCAGATATTATAAAAATTGGTGTGGCATAACTAGACAAACCTTATATAAAAATTGTTTATAGTAAAAAAAAATATCAATTTGCAAATGATTTATATAAATGATTTCTCACGAAAATTTATGATATTTATTATTTTCTAACAACTCATCTAAACACATTTTATTTTTAAATATTCCTCAATCACATTTTCGATATACGTTATCTCAAAATATTTCTCCCAAAACTTTGAAACATTACCAAAATAAATGTGAAAATTGTGCGGGTCTTTATATGAAAATCCTCAAATATTGCAGTGATTGATAATGGTGTCACATCATTATTTTAATTAGAGGGTAGACTTATATTCTACTTTACAAACTATATCTTATTTAAAGACAATGGGAAGTCCCTCCGCCCACGAATTAGGGAAATTGAATACTTCATCATGTTTACATATTCATAAATAATATCTTATTTTTATATTATTTTTTTCTTCAAAAGAACATTAATTTTGCTTCAAGTTAATGATGTGAGACAATTGGTTTGCTACCATCATTTTATAATGTAAGATTATAAAAATATTGACAGTTATGCTTGTTGAACAAATTTACAAGAATATCTTATGCAAATTTAAATGAGATAAATAAAATATTTTGCAGTATGAATCTTCATATTTATCCAGTGTGTGGTTATAATAAAGAGAGGAACCTACCGTAGATTATCACATTCCATTACTTGCTTTCTTTCAATCAAGATGAAAAAAATATTTATTTAACCATTGTCACAAGGATGGTCCAACTAGAATAGGACAATGCTTAAATAACTGAGAAAAAAATCATGAATAAATACAAATAAATGCAGCATTTCATAGCCTAGTAGTAGGGTTGCACTTGCTTGGATAATTTCTGGTGGTTGGATAGGTTGAGCCACCCATAGTGGTGGTGCTACCGTGCTGGCCGGTGGTGGTGGTGGTGGTGGCGGCGGCATCGGTAGTTTTCATCCCCAACGTATTTTTGACGGCATCGGCTGCGTCGGTGGCCATTTTAGCCGCCTTTGCTGTAGCTTCTTGCGCAATGTTCACAGCACCTTGTGCCATATTCTTAGCTTGTGCACCAGTCTTCAATATTCCAAATGAAGACTGATTTTGTGGTATTTACAAAAAAATCTAGAGAAGTTTCAAACTTACACAAACCCCCTTGAGATTTGATTATGCCTTAAACTCAACCCCCTTCAAAGCCCAAAAAAAAAAAAAAAATTCCAAAACCCCCTTACACTTATAGAAATATTACAATTACCCTCTTACATTTACGATATAATCAAAACCTCAAGGTTTTTCTTTTTTAAAAATTATTATTTTCCCTTTAGAATTGGCAAAAACAAATTTTTGAGTTAATTATTTTGTGTTATTTTATTTTAGAAATTAAAATTAAAATGAAAGGAAGGAAGGATTTCAAGAATTATGTACCTCTTGAAAGAAGTTGGTGGACTGGCCTTGGTTGTGGATGTTGGATGGTTGGTTCACATATTCATTCCTCCTCATCTGCAACAAAATTATTTTTGTACTCAAAGCAAAATTAAAAATATGCAAATTATACACAATTATTATCTTGCCTTATCTTTTTTTTTATATACATGTATATAAGTAGTACATAAACAAATATATGCAAAAACTTCGAAAAAAGAGAAATTAAATACAATGAAAGTTGTATTTATCTTTGTGAAGGGTTCATCATCTACTATAATCTAAAGCCAAATATCGGAGGATCAATTAATTACCATCTTTAGATCCCTACGAAGCCTTGACTTGAGATCATTTGCATAATTTAAAAAAAAAAAATAGATCGACAACTTATTAAACATTGCTGCAATAAACAGAAAAAGTATCGAAAACTAAGTATACCCGTATATCATGATAGAAACAGTTTGGAACTTACTTGAGATTTTTTCTTTTTTTTGAATGGGAAACTTACTTGAGATTGACCCGTCGTATCTTGTCAACATTGTCAGTGCTGTTTTGATGACCTTGGCTTGCCATTTTTCTTGCTTTGGATTTCTTGTGTAATCAGAAGAGGAGATTAATTAAATGGATAAAAAATGTTGGCTGTTGTTTATGAGATGAATTTATAGACTTCTGGAAATGTTATTTTCCAGGAAAATCTTTTGCCTAAATATGTGCATCAGTAAACACATGGTGGAATGGCAATTGTCAGCCTCTCTCCCATAGGCTCTTGGCAAGATTGTTTCATATTGATTAGATTAAGTTAGGCAAAATAACTGAATTACATATGCACTAATCAACACAGATGCATGCAGTGAATATATATAGGTCAATTATTTATGCTATGTAAGACAAGGTAAAATCAAACCTAAGTGAAAACCAAGTAATTACTTAAGTCCCAAAATTATCTTCACCCTTTTCTTTGGTAATAAATATAGATACTCATTTAAGATTGAAATAATACAATTCCAATACAAAACTAATATAAAGAAAAGAATTTAATATTATAAAAGTTTGAAAAATAATACAACTCCATATACAAAATCAAATCTTTCATCCAAAATCAATACAATCTCAAAAACTCAACTGGAAATTAATACTGAAAATTGAACATATATTCCCGAAACAAAACCAAAAGAGCCTCAAGATTTTATGGTCTTTTGTAAATAACTTATTTTGTGGATACAGTAAGATGAAACAAATCCTCTCTGAAGAATCTTTTCCTGGGAAGGTAAATAGATTGAAACACCATCTGGAATTATACCAAACTGGATCTGCAAATAGGCATTGCTGAAACAAATGAAATAAGTTTGTACATCAGAAAAGCACCAGAATAGGGACCGAACTGTTTGATCATGGAAGAACACTATACATAAATAATTCATCGAAACAAAGGATTAAATTCTTTTGTGCATTTCATGTAAATTCATCAAAGGGAACTATTAGCATTAGAAAGAAAAGAGCTCTTACACTGAGATCCCGAGGAGATACTGAGGCGGCTGATGAAGTGCTCAAAAAATGTTGGCCTTCTCCATATAATTAATCTGTTACATAAGAAGCACCCACAGTCTCATATGATCAAATGTTTCAGAGTCTCTCTTCTTCTTTTCATTTCTGATCCTAGCAATTCAGCCATCACATAGATTTCCTCTGACAGGGCATGAGACTTGTCGCCTGATGAAAATCCATGCAGATATATAGAGTCATCAACATTCCCAACATCTGCCCAACTAAATCCTACTTCTTTTGTAACTTTCCTGTCTCTCATCATTCTCCTCATCTTCGCAACCTTATCCCACTTCCCCTTCTCAGCATACAAGTTAGACATCAAAACATAAGAACCCGATTCATTAGGTTCCATAGCAATCAAAGCATCAGACACCTTAATTGCCATTTCTACATTCCCGTAAATTCTACAAGACCCCAGCAGGCTTTGTAGCACTGATATTCCAGGTCCCCAGGAATCTGATTCAGAAATTCCTCAGCCTCTTTCAGCCGACCCGCCCGACCCAGCATATCTACAATACAAGAATAATGCTCGGCAGATGGTTCGACAGAATGGTCATTAATCATTGAATTGAAAATTTCAATTCCCATATCAACCATTCCATTTCGACCACATGACGTCAACACGGAGAGGAACGTGATTGAGTCGGGCTTCACATTTTCCATCACCATCTTCTTGAAATACTTCATGACTGATTCATAGTCCCCGTGCCTTGAGTAAGCAGAGATAATAGCTGTCCAAGCAACTTGGCCTTTTTGTGTCAACTCATGGAAAATCTTTTGAGATTCACATATGCTCCCACGCTTTGCATACATATCAAGAAGTGCACCTGAGACAACTGGATCGGTATTTAATCCAAGTTTTCTTACACAACCATGACATCTTTGGCCCTGCCTCAGAGAAATGGACTCCGATGAGGCAATTGCATGCAAGACACTACCAAATGTATAAGGGTTTGGCTGTACTTTTGAAGCTGACAAGAATGCTTGTAAAGCTTCTGGGTACATTTCATTCAGAGAATAAGAAGATATCAGAGCATTCCACGATATGATCTCTCTGTAGTCAAGTTCTTCAAAAACCTTAATACAGTCATCCACCAGCTTCAACTTACCGTACATGGTAATAAAACTATTTGCCACATGAGTTTCGGAAAGAAAGTTTGACTTTATACAAAAGCCATGGACCATTAGGCCTTCTTGCATCATACCCTGTTTCGTTATCGCGTGAATTAAACCCACGAATGTAACATCGTTTGGGTATATTTCATGCCTTATCATCTCTTTAAATAAATCCACAGCGTCCTCTTCATTTATGGAGAGCATTGTCGTCAAGACACTACATTACGATCAATTATCTTCTCAGAGACCAATTGTGCATCTTTAACAATCTCACACTTTGAATACATTGACATCAAAACATTACAAACCGAAACATGAGTACCATATCCTCTTTTCATTGCCAGAGCATGCACCTGCTTCCCAAAATCCAAGTTTCTCTCTTGACCACAGGCTGAAATTACGCTAGTGAATGAGACGTGATCGAGCTTCATGCCGCCTTTCACCATCTCAATAAATCCCAAAATGGCTTCCAAGCCATAACTACCCTCCTGAACATAGCCAGAGAGAATTGCATTCCAAGAAACCAAATCTTTATAGGACATTTCATCGAACACTCTGTCAGCATCCACGATCTCTCCACATTTTGAATACATTGTCACCAGTGCATTACCAATAAAAACTTCCGCCTTCAGACCAGACTTCAACACATGGCAATGCAATTGAAATCCAAAATCAAACTCCTGGCCATCAGTACAATGGGCAACAATAGTAGTACACGTTACTGCATCAAAAACAATGCCAGCTGAATGCATCCCACGAGCAAAAAGTAGTGCATTTTTATTATTTTCATAACCAGATAGCACTGTATTATAAGAAACAGTGTCAGGGTTCTTCAAGTGCTCAAAGATAAGTAAAACGCCCCTTAAGTCCGACGACTTACAGTACACGTTCATCAAAGAATTACAAACAGAAACATAAGTTACGAAACCAGAAACCACTGCGAAACCATGAATTTGAGACCCAAGTTTTGGGTGCCCAAGACAAGCCTTAGAAGCAATTGCAATCGCAACTTCATCAATTCCTGAAAGACCCATCTGAAGATGTTTCTTAAAAACATTAAGTGCCTCACCCTGACGATTTTGGTGTATAAGATTGAGCATGAAACGGTGAAGAGACACATGCGGTGGCTTAGGAATTTCATCGAGCATGTGGTGTCCATGGTAATATGAGCAAGAGTTCCTTAAATGTTTGGATCGTTGTACGAGTATTTTCTGGAGGAATTCGAGTTTGAGTAGGCGGGTTATCATCAGAATCCAAATCTAACGAGAGTATAGAAGTCGCCAGATAGCTAAAGACATGTTGTAGAAATCTTGCCCTCTCCACTGTCAAACTCTAAGACAAAAGCCCATTGGCATTCAGTAGTGTTACTCCGCACTCCACTCTTTGGTCGCTCGATAGTTGGCTTAGGGAAGAGCGACGTCAATCCCCTCCAACCGAAAAGGCAGGAAAAAATGGGGTGTATGCGTATGTAGTGTTTTGGGTTGCTTAAATGAAATGTTAAAAGCAACACATATATCAGTGGAATAAGAGCATCTCTCCGGTCCAACTTCAAATATCATACTATATAACACCAAATATTTTAAAAAACATCTCCAACTCAACTCTCAACATTACACAAAATTTGGTAATTTGGTGTAGTGAATAGTATTACACCAAATTTGGTGTAATACAATATCCCTCATTTGCCCTCCAATTCTCTTCTATTTCAAATTTAAATTTCAATTATATCCTAAATTTATATATAATTAATTTATAATAATAATTAATTAATATTTTCTATAAATAATAATAATTAACAATAAATTATAATTTAAACTAAAAGAGATGCTAATATTAATTGTAATATTTATTTTTTTAATATAATTAATTAATTATATTAATAGTAATAAACTATAAGTAAATGAAATAGTTGTATAAATACATAAATTTGCTTACAATAAAATGAAAAGGAAAGAATAAAATAGTCATTTGGTGTGAGATTTTTTTTTTTTTGAGGGGAATTTGGTGTAATGGATTGGAGATGATTTTGACAAAATTACACTAAAACACCAAATTTGGTGTAGTTTTTACACCAAACTTGGTATTATGGGTTGGAGATGGTCTAAGAAGAAGAGGCGCCAAATAAACGTATGGGACTAAAATCGTCTCTTCATTATTTTTTTCTATTTTCTCTTGTTTTTCTATCAAGGGCATTCTTGACGTTACAAAACGGGTAGGGTGCTCATAGAAACAAATTTTAAATTCTTCGATTTCCTCGTAACAGAGATTAAGCTAAAGATAATAATCATAAATGTTTCATGTCATTTCTTAATGAGGTGAGATACATTTATACAAAGTGAATAGCAAAAACTATAAGTTGTTAGAAGCTTAATAGAAAATAACAGAAAAACGGTTAGCCTAACTGAAAGTAGTTAAGACTAACTAACTGTAACAATTACACAATACACCCCAACTATCTATCTAAGGAACAACCCCATGAACCAATGTAGCGGAAGAGCCCAAAGGAAGCTTGCGAGTAGGCCGAAACATGTAAGGGGACAAAGGTTTGGTGAAAATGTCAGTTGGTTGATCTTACGAAGAAATAAAATGAATGTCAACATCCTTGCTAAGCACCTTCTCCCTAACAAAATGTACATCTATCTCTATATGCTTAGTTCTAGCATGAAACACAGGGTTTGAAGCCATTGCAACTGCACTCATGTTATCACACCAAAGAATAGAGGACTACTCAGTTTTAACATTCAACTCTTTGCGGCAAAAAGATTGTAACCAAATGATGTCAGATGTAGTATCCTCTAATGACCTATAATCACTCTCAAGACTACTTAAAACTACATTTCCTTTTTGGCACTCCATAACAACAAGTTACCACCAAGAAGCACACAATGTCCACGGTGGATTTTCTATCATCCACACTACTAGCCCAATCGATCTCTCGAGTATGCCTCAAGTAACATGCGAGTTGATGGTTTAAAAATGACCCCCAAAGACATAGTTCCCCTTAAGTACCTCAATAGATGCTTGCAAGTAAGCCATGATTCATAGTAGGTGATGGAGAAATTGGCTTAATTTATTATTTGTGAAAGCAATATCGGGCTGGTAAGAGTCAAATACTAAAGTGTACCAACAACACTCCTATACAAGAAGGGTGATCAAATTCCTTGCTATCTAATAAGGATAACTTTTGACTGTCTTTGATAGAAGTAGGGAAAGATTTGCAATCCAAAGATATGAGTCTTAACAAGTAAATCATGAATGTACTTGGATTGAGTAAGAACCAAACGAGCGGAGGATCTGGGAGCCTCCAAGCCCAAGTAATCCACTTCCCCCGAGTTTTTAAAGTAAATTGTTCATTTAGAAGATGAATGACATTGGATATTTGCTCGGAATCACTACCATTAAGAAGAACATCATCCACATAAATGAGTATAAACAGATTGAACACCAAAGATAAGATTTAAAGAAGAGAAAGACTCGACATAGATTCTTTGAAAACCAATTGAAGACAAAAACCCATTAACATGAGAAACCAAGCCCCCGGGAGTCTGTTTGAGGCCATACAAGTCCTTTTGTAGCTTACAAACATGTGTCGAATAGAAGGAATCAACAAAAACTTCAAGTGAGACATATAAACTGCTTTCCTTGAGATCTCCATTCAAATATGCATTATTGGCATCAATGTTGCATATTCCATTGATTTGTCACAACCAATGTAAATGTCAAATGAATAGTGCATGGCTTAATCACGGGCTAAAAGTTTCATGAAAATCAACACTAGTTTGTTTGTTCAAACCCCTTGCAACCAATCTAGCCTTGAATTTATTCACATCACCATTTGCCTTATATTTAACTCTAAACACCCACTTGTACTAATGATACTCATATCTAAGGTAAAAGGCACCGCACACCGGTTTTCTTGGCCATGAGGGAATTAAACTCCTTCCACCTAGGATCATGTAAAGCGAATATGAAAGATATGGTTCATGCTCGAGAGATGAAGAAGAGATAGAAGAGTAGATTTTGGGGTTTGCTGATGCCATTTTTTGACCTAGTGATCATAGAATGAGAAGAAATGGGAGTAGGGACAAGAAGAGATGAGGAAGAACCTGCCAAAGGAGAGGGAGAGAGAGAGAGAGAGAGAGAGAGAGAGAGAGAGAGAGAGAGAGAGAGAATACGTGCCCCCGAGGAATACGAAAGGAAGGAGAGGGGAAAGAGGCTTGCTATATATCATGACTAGAAGTAGATGAATAAAGCAAGGGAACAGGGAGAGGAAGAATAGGAAGACAGGAAAAGATGGTTGGAGCAGAAACAGGAGGAGAAGAGGATTGAAACAACTGAGAGTAAGGGAATTCAGATTCATTAAACTCCATAGTGCATGTTATATACAATCTCTCTATAGGGCTGAGACATTTATAGCCTTTGTGGGAGGGACTATAACCAAGGAATAGGCACTTCTCAGATCTAAATTGAAACTTATGATATAAGGACGAAGATAAGGGTAGCAGCTGCAACCAAACACCTTTAGAAAGGAATAATCAGGTATACTACCAAAAGGTGACTTGTAAGGAGAAGAGTATTTAAGCACATCTGCGGGAAGTCTATTTATTATAAAGACAACAACAAGAAAAGCATCCCACCAATACTTAAGATGTATATGAGCTTGTGCAAGCAAGGAAAGTCCCATTTCAACTATGTGCAAGTGTTTTCTCTCAGCCCGGCCATGTTGTTGATGCATGTGAGGGCAATGATATCTGAATTGAATTCCAAAATGTGTAAAGATAGGAAATAAATCTCTATATTCACCCCCCAATCAGTTTGAAGACATTTGATTTTAGTTTGAAATTGTCTTTCAACAAATGTATTGAATTGCTGGAATAAAGTGGCAGCCTTAGATTTTAACTTGAGAGGAAAAATCCAAGTGTATATTGTAAAATCATCTACAAAATGGAAATAGTACTTGTATCCATCTTTAGAGGGAATATGGGAAGGACCCCAGAGGTCTAAATGAACTAGCTGAAAAGAAGCACAAGTTTTTGTAGGTTGAGCAGAAAAAGTCATATTATGAAGTTTACCAAGTTTGCAAGCTTCACAAAATTTTAATGAGGACATGGGGGATTTAATGTTCATATTATGTAAAACATGGGAAAGAACTGCAGCACAAGGGTGTCCCAATTTATTATGCCAAAGATTTACATCAACATTGCTAGTAGTAGCAGTACAAACAAGAGGAGAAGCTGAAGAATTACAAGAATTTGCAGCAGAGTGAGAATTACAAGCAACCTTAGAGACATCAACATTATTATAATATGAATGCAAAACAGAGAATTGAGTAAAGGATTTTAGAGACTTAAGATGAGTAAAATCAATGTGATAGAGCCCATCCTTAAGCACTCCGGTAAGAAGAATCTGCTTGCTGAAATTGTCCTTGACAAAACAACAATCATGATAAAATTCAATCAGAACATTATTATCTTTTGTGAATTGAGATATACTAAGAAGGTTTTTGGTAATTTGAGGGACATAAAGAATGTTATTAAGAAATAAGGATTTGGGTGATTGAAAGAGCAAAAACAAGAGTTACCAATGTGAGAAATGGAAAGAGTAGAACCATTACCTATTGCCCGACTTATTAGAGCCATGATAGTTGGATGCATTGAGAGTGAGATTATCCATATTGGCGGTCACATGATGAGTTGCTCCACCACAAAGCACCATTTGAATCAGGGCATAGAAGAATTAGTACCAACAAGATAAGTCCGTGGGGATCAGAAACAGGCTCAGATGCACCAGTAAAACTAACATCAAACCGTTTGAAGCACTTGATAGCAACATGATTTGGTTTGCCACACAATTGGCAAACCGGTTTATTTTGAGACCTATAGAAACCACCACGACCATTCCTACCTCTGCCTTGACCTCGAGAGAACCTACCACCACCTCTAAAATTTCCATTGAACTGAGCAATATTTGCAAAGGCAATAGAATTGAATTTGTAGTCTAGCAACAAAATTACTAGTAGATAAAGAATTTTGCAGTCTCATTTCATGTGTCTGTAGAACAAACTGAGCTTCTTGTAAAGAAATAGAGTCAGCTCATGTTGTGAGATTAACAACAACAGATTCATACTCAACACCTAATCCTCCAAGGATATGCAACACCAATTCATCATATGTGATACTTATACCAGCTGCATTTAAATCATCAGCAAGATTCTTCATCATAAGTATATATGCATCAATCAAAAGATCTCCTTTCTTCATTGTTTGCAGCAAAAGATGAAGCTGCATCGCTCTAGCTTTCGATTGAGTGCCAAAGAGTCTCTCCAAAATAGACCATACCTCATGCGCATTAGAGCAGCGGCTGACATGTCCAAGCATGGACTCTCCAATAGATGACAACAACCAACTCATGAGAAATTAATCACGTTGAATCTAGTAAGATAGTTCGGATTGATTTCAGACTCCATAGCCATCATAAATAAACCAGGACCAACAAACTTCATAGGAGGAGACGAAGTACCAAATAAAAAGTCCTCAAAGCCATGCGCTCGCACCATTGTTAGCACTTGAATTTTCCAAAAAATGTAATTCATTCATTCCAGACGAATGGACAGAGGATTGAAATGAGGAATGGTAGAGACAATCGCCATTGGATAAGACATTTTCAGAAGCGTGGAAGAAAACAAAAAAGGATCGGAGAAGAGAAGAGTAGTTGTAGGTCTCACCCCATTCGAATAGTAAAGAGCCCAACTCTTGATACCATAACAGAGATTAAGCTAAAGATAAGAATCATAAATGTTTCATGTCATTTCTTAATGAGGTGAGATACATTTATACAAAGTGAATAGCAAAACAGCACACATTTTTTTTTCACACACACATGCACTTTTCTTCACGTTTGGGTCAATTTTGCATGGATTGTTCAAGAATTCTTTCAATCTGAGGGAGTTTTAGATTCTTTTTTCTTATTTTGTCTTCGTTTTTCGTCTTTTTTTTTTCACCCGTGTTTTCTACTGTGCTCAGGTTTTCCACCACCACCTATGGCAGACTTTAGTTCATTTCCGCCGGAATACCACACCGCAAAGCTTGGGTCATATGCAAATGTGACTGCTTCTAGTTCTAATCGTTCTAACCTTCCTTTTGATCCCAAGAAAGTCGTTCGATTGGCACCCACCAGGTTAGAGATGGAAAGCGGGTTAGGTTTTCCTCCTCGGAGAATGATCGTCTTGCGGCGTCTTGAAACTCACCTTGATTGGAAAATTTTCCTTCGCAATCCCTCACCCCAAAGGAATTGATTCCGGATTTTGCGTTGAACTTGAAGGGGCCTTTCTCCTGGAGCTTTGCAAATCCTTCACATATTATCATCAAATTACAGCTTGAGGAGGATTTTAATAAGTTATGGATGGGTACTCTTTGGTCGTTGGGGGACTGCCCGTTGCGTGTGTTCAAGTGGACACCTTCGTTTAATCCAAAACGGAAGCCCCCACCCCGCGCCGATTTGGATTCGTCTCTGGGTTTGCCCATACATTTTTTTGATCATAATGCTCTATTTGCTATCGGCAATATTATAACACGTCTCTCCAAGTGGACTCCCAAACCTTTCGATCTCGATTATCTATGGCACGGGTTTGTGTTGAACTGGACTTATTGAAGGAGAGAATCGAAGAGATTGTTCTTGAGTTCGATGATACTTCACACGCTCAAAAGATTATTTATGAACGGATTCCGGATTATTATACTCATTGCAAGCATATTGGACACTATATTGAGGGATGCTACATGAATGGGAAGATAACCCGCCCACCACCACCTGTTAGGTGCCCAACACCCATAAGCGAGGTTCGATGGATACGACTTGAAGGGTTAAATGGAAAAATGGAAAAGTCAAGGGTACATCGAGATAATTCTAAGATTTCAAGGGCAGAAAACCCTAATCCTACTCGGGGTGCTCAAAGAACTGTTGCTCAAATCAGGATTGGATACAGGTCAAAAAGAAAGGACCAAGAGAAACGGATCGTTTCTAAGGAATTTCGAAAATCGACAAAAAGTCAAAACATACCTATTTTGAAGATAATCACTCAAATCTTTGAAAGCTCGGCATTAATCGATTTTCAAGCTTGGAAAATGATGTTTTTCACCATTGGATACCTTGTCACAATTAATCGAGGGCCCGGATCGGGGTAATGATCCAATTTGGGCGATCGATTAACCCCATAACGGGTGGGAAAAAACCTGGTAGGCGACGTGGTAGTTGCTAGAAACGAGGATATGGCAAGCGTCAAAAATGCCATTAACATGGGCGACAATTCGTGTTTGAAACCAGGTCTCGTAAATGGGAATTCCAATAAACAGAATATTGATTTTGGTAATAAAAAAGATAAACTGATGGTTGAGAGTGCGCCCAAGCAAGTTACAGACCACAAAGAATGGTGTTCTAATATTCTTTTTTCTGAAAAGGACAACCTGGCAGAGGAGCATGTGTCTTGTAACGGTCGGAATGGCCTTGAAAATAGAGCTTTTATTCCCTCTGCAGATATTCCCTTGGGTCCACCTTTAATTTTGCAAACGGTCCACACCTCTGGTTTATTGGTTCATTCGCGATGGTATATGGGATAGAGATAGATTGTATCAGGTCCTGGTCTCCAGATGTGGGCTTCCTGAGAGTCTCGTTGAGGATATATCCGGGGTTCCGATTCTTCTGGGGTCAGAGGATATCATGCGGTGGATGCTTACCTCTCATGGTGGGTTCTCTATGTCTTCTTCTTGGGATTCTCTCCGGGGTAGAAATGCTCAGAACCTTCTGTATGGTGTCATTTGGAACGATGCTCTTATTTCTACTATCTCTATTTTCCTTTGGCGCCTCCTTCGTAATCGTCTTCCTGTGGATATCAAGCTCAGGCACGTGGCACTTCCCTTGCCTCACGTTGTTGGTGTTGCTTGAATAATCCATATTCATCTCCTCGGGTCGAATCTATCCCTCACCTCTTTTTGTTGAATGATACTTTGTTCGATCCGTGTGGAATCACTTTCTTCCTGGTTTGACACTACACTTCCACACACCACGATATGATATTGTTCCTTTCATTTTGGAGGAATCGCACACACGGATCACACACGAGGCACTTGAGTTTCTTGGTTCCCTGCTTGATTTTATGGTTTGTATGGACGGAAAGGAATAGTGTCAAGCATCGACACATTCCTTTCTTGGCTTCTCACATTATTTGGCGGTGGGAGTGGTATCTCGGATTCTTGTTTCAGTCGGCGCTTGAGCCCTTCGTTGGTCGGATGCCTCCCTCGTGATTTTTTTGCGGGGGAATGCTCCACCACGGGTTTCACGCAGCCTAGGTTGGTGATTTGGTGAGCCCCTCAGTCTCCTCAGATCAAGGTGAACACGGATGGTTCGTTTGATCGAGACACCTTGATTCTTTGGCGGAGGGGGATTGATTCGAGATCATTCGGCGGACTTATGTTGGCTTTTCATTGTTCTCTCCCGGAGCGTTGTCTAGCTTTCATCTTTGAGCTACTAGCGGCCGGAGATGGACTCGCTGCGGCATGCCCGTCGATTTTCTCTTGATTTGGATCGAGTTGGATGCAACGGCGGTGGTCACCACGATCACTTACGTGGCCTTGCTCTTGGCGAGTTCAAGACACCTTGATTCGCATTCGGAACATCTTTGAAGGACCTTCGATGATTCGATTTCCCACATACACAGAGAGGGAATCGACCAACAGATCACCTAGCGAGTTGGGAGCTGCTACCCTTGCGATCACATTGTTGATGAGGGCACGGCTTCACCACCTTCTTGCGCTCATTCGGATGGACCACCGGGATATCCGAGCTTGATTTTCATAGATCATTGGTTCTCCTATTATTCTTAGATTTCTCTCTTTGATAGTCCTTTTAGATATCGTGGTGATAGGTTATTTGTTCTTTGAATTTCCCCGCTTGTGACATGTGACATTGTATGACATTTTGATTATCCGAAAAAAAAAAAAAAAACAAGGAAATCATTATTTTGGGAAAAAAAAGTGAATAGCAAAAGCGAAAAGATGTTACAAGCTTAACGAAAATAATAGAGAAAAACGGTTAGCCTAACTGAAAGTAGTTAAGACTAACTAACTGTAACTAACTGTAATAATTACACAATACCTTGAATCAAATTAATCGAATGGACATTTTAAAACTCTCAATTCGAAATTCGATCATAATTCGATTAATTTCGAATCGGATTTAAACGAATTGGATTTGTCGATTTTCTAACCGAAATCGAATTAATCCAAATTTATCAATAAAACATACATGATTAGAATCCATGCCCATACTTTTTGGATCCAAAATCAATGTTTTTAAGAAAAAAATTACTTTTTTTAATAAAAGAATCCTAAAATGAAATAAAAATATAAGCAAACCATAAATTATCATAACCATGGTGTTACTTTAGAAAATATTATAAAAACCAAAAACAAATTATTGTAAGGTTGTTATCTTTTAAAATCAAAACCATATTGTTTATACGTCAAATAATATATTATTTCTATTTGTACATACAATTTATATATTTTGCTCTCTAATTTTGCTGCGAAATATATCCTCTCTAATTTTGCTCTAAAATCAATGTATATATCCTCTCTAATTTATAAAATCAATGTGTAATCTTAAGCTGCGAAATATATCCTCTCTAATTTTGCTCTAAAATCAAAACCGATGGACTCTTACGAGAATACTAGAATAATATAATTAAGCTCCTAATGTATATATTTTTGTTTCTATTAGAAAGTGTTGCATTGTATGTCAATATTCTCATTGCATTCTGTAGCGTACTGGGATTAACATGATCATGTTTTATACATAAAAAAATAAAAATAAAATAAAAATATTAGACGATTTGGAACTAGCTAAAACAGGGTTCTAAATCTTATCGTGCTGAATTCCTACAAATGGGACAAGAAGTATGATTCCTCAACCACTGATCAATACATTTTGCATGGAAGCAATGCCTACATTTCAAAATGCACTTGACTGTCTCTCTTGGACGGTAATCTTCAAGGCATATTGGGCAAGTTGTGCTATTAGGACCTGGTATTCGTCGACTTTCTCCAACAACAATTGGAATACAATCAGTGCATCCTTCATTGTTTATTGCCTGTGGAACCACGTGAGTAGTCGTCGTTATAGGTGGCGGCTTGGGGGACGACTAGGTTGGCGAACTGTTGGCTCTTGTGTGCGTGCTCTTGTGGCTCGACTCCGTTTTAAGTGTTCGTAATAGCGCATAGCATAGATCAAGGCGAGCGGTATGACTGTAACGATGACGGAAAACCAAGGAACCAAAAAAGAATCACTTTCACCTTGGGGCCTGCACATAAAATTGACAAGGGGGGTTGATTTCATTATATCATAATGAATGTCGTTTAAACGATATTTGAATTCGGGCAACTCTCTTGTGAGACCGTCTCACGGATCTAAATCCGTGAGACGGATCTCACATGGTCCCCCACTCCCTCTTTTCTCTCCCTCTTTTCTCTCTCTTACTGGTCCCCCTTCCTTCTCTCACCTTTCACACGTTCACTTCTATCCTATTGTGGTCCCCCCTCCATCATCTTTATCTCATGCTCCTCTCTCCCCCCTCACACTCACGCCCACACACATACACTTTTATCGTTTTTTCCCCTCTCTCTCCTCTTGAGTCTCCCTCTCTCTTCTCATATTTTACTTCTTCTCTATCTCTACACACAAGGTTTTATATACAAAAATCTCACACAAATATAATAATAATTTTAACTAATAACTGTAATAATACTTTTCAAATAAATAATATCAGTATTGTTACTTTAAAAAAGATATATTTTTCAGAGAAGAATTGATACTTTTATAATAAAACATGATACTTTTTTTTAAATAAGAAGTGATTATTTATTTTAACAAGAAGTGATACTTTTTAATAAGAAATGATATTTTTTGAATAAAAAGTAATACTTAATAACAAATGATATTTGTTTAAATAAGAAGTGATACTTATTTAATAAGAAGTAATACTTTTTCCATAAAAAATGATACTTTTTAATAAAGAAGTGATTTTTTTAAATAAAAAATAATACTTTTTCCAGAAGAAGTGATACTTTTTCTAATATAAATTATATTTTTTTAAAGTAAACAATGATACTTTTTTCATAAAAGGTGATACTTTTTTCATAGAAAGAGATATTTTGTTCTTAAAAGGTGATACTTTGTTTTAATAAAAGATGATACTTTTTTTCGTAAGAAGTGATATTTTTTTACTAAAAAGTTATACTTTTTCAAATAAGAAGTGATTTTTTATTTTAATAAAAATTGATACTTTTCAAGTCTAATTTGATACTATGCCATCGCCCAACATTACAAAAGTACCACTTTTTTTAAAAATATATGAAGGTAACAAATGAAAAAATGGAGGGAAAATGATGTAATGGGAGAGTAGAAGGCCCATGTGTTAAAATAGCTCTTACAGTTTTAATTTCTTTTGTTTCTCTTTGTATGTGTTTTAATTTCTTGTTGAAAAATGAAGAGTAATTAATTGGAGTAATGGAGTGATGGACTGGAATTTTATTTGGAGTGATGGACTGGAATTTTATTTCACGAAGAGAGAGAAGAAGATTAAGAAAGATGAAGAGATCGCGGCCAATTGGGTATTTGGGCATTGGATTTGGGTATTTAGGGCTCCGTCTCACGGATCCGGATCCGTGAGACGGTCTCACATAAGTTTTTGTGTTTGAATTTTTAGGTCGATTTTAAATAGAATTTTGACCCAAATTCATACCCAGTGAAAATAATCCATTTTGTATGTGTTTAGGATCCGTCTCATGAACTTAGATCCATTGGACGGTCTCACATAAGACTTCCTCTTCTAATTTGTATTTCGTGACGAATATATATTCTAATTCACACAACCAAATGTTTATTTAAGAAAATATTGTGAAATTAAAAATGAAATACACACCAGAATAAAATTTCATGCATGCCAAAGCTATTAAGAGACCTAGGCTATGTATGGATGTGTTTTCAAATGTAATTTTCCACTTTCCAATTATTGCAAAAAATGAGTTTATATTTGTTTAGAAAGTTCTCAATATAAATGAAGTCATTTCCAGTTTTCCTTTTTTTATGGAAATATTCTTTTGAAAACACTATCAAACAATTTTTCACCATAATCACGCAAGTCTATGTGAAATACACTACAATCAAGCAATTTTATGTCAAAAACACATTCAAAAATTATAACCAAACATATTTTCATCCAAACAGAAATTCAGATAACAAACCAAACATATTCTCAATTCTCACACGAAAATCAATAAAATTTGAAAATTCATTTTCCAACACTAGAAACCTAAAATTGGATTTGGAAATACATCCATACAAGGAATTTTGTTGAATTTGGCAATATATTAAGTACTAATACATTCTCGGTAATGTTTAATTTTCAACAATAGCAAGAGTTTTTTCATGTTAGTTCTTTATGACATCCAGATTAATGGGCAAGCGATTCTCTATTTTGAAAAAAGGTTGTGAAAATGCTTATCTGTTTTTAAAGGTCAAATTAAAAGCAGAATTAGAAATCTAAAATACTTATTTTCCTGTTTTTCGATTATGATTAAATGAACCAGAAGTAGAAGTAGAAGTAGAAGCATAAGCAAAAGTTGCTATTTGCAAGCGCTAAATTGTGATTTTATTCGGCCATAAGATAAGAAATATTTTTTTAGTGATTGCGGAAACTCCCATAAAAATAATTCTTTCTTACCTGCAGACCGACACTTTGTCTTCCCACAAACATTTGCATCCCACGTAAACACAAGATCTCCACCAAAAACATTGTAGTACCCATCCTGGACGGCGGACGAAACTGGGATCATCACATTTGCAACATTATTACATCCTAATGATCTCATTTCCTCAACACCCAACAACAACGACGTAGCTAATGAATACGTCGAATTGCTAAGGCAATCAACGGTGGTTGTGAAATTTAACGATCACCTCCGAGGACAGCTGAAAAAAGTGTAGTTCTTGTAGCCATCCACAGCCTTCAGGGGATAAAAAGTAGACAAGTTTGAGTTCATCAGCCGGCCTGGAATGCAACCATCTGGATCGTAAAGATGTATCGTTTTTCCAAATAGTCGATACTGCGCACGTAGAAATCTCCAGAGGAAGGAAAATTTAGAAGTGGAATATTTCCATGGATACTGCATTTGAGGTTAAAGCAACCTTTTTGGCCTGTGTCTTCCAACCGGAAAGGATAATGTATAGGTAAACTCTTATTTTTCCCACAATAGAAATTGGGCAATCTTTTTGGAATGAACAATATTGACTATTAGGAAAAGAAAATAAAGGATTGAGAGATAATAGTTTTTCTTTGGCATTGATCAAGCAGGGGATTCAAATATACAGCAGATTGGTGCCAAGATTTTGTTTATACAGGGACAGAGCTAGAATTTTTAGCTTTGAAATAAAATGGGATGACATAATTTAATTGGCTCAAATTCAAGAATAATTAAAGACAATAAGAAGACGGAGTTGTGATTGCAAAGTCAATGTCTCCGTTTTTCCTTTTTAATTTTTTGCCAAAAATAGCCATTGACCTACGTAAAAATGTTGGGTATTTCCAGGAACATGCTTAGCTAACAATATATCTAAGTCTTCTTTGTCAATTTGTGATTTTATATATAGAGGTTGATTTGTTCAAATGCTTTTAATCTTTTGCCAGAAATAAGATGGAATGATTTTATATATATTGAATACACGGAATTGATTTGTTCAAATGTTTCATATGTATTTTGTGTACTGCAAAATATTTTTGGCGTGCGATGAACCGAACTAATGTACGAGATTGATCAGATTATAACTGAGCCCCTTTGCTAGCTTTGATTGCATATTATAAATACCTAATCATAGCTAATATTATATGTGTTTGTTAACCATTTGAAGAACCCATGATGTATAATAGGCCCTACATAGATTCGGCACTTGGTCTAACATGTAATCAAACATTTTCAAGACCAGCAAGATTAAGACTTGAATTTGGCATGTTTAACCCTTTATCATAATACTACAACTCAATGTGCAAGGATAATTAAAATTTACAAAAAATGTTGTAGTCAATCACATTGCATTCTATATTGTACTGGGATTAACTTGATCATGGTTTACAGTCTACACATCAAAAAATAAAAATAAAATAAAAAAATATTAGACGATTCGAAGCTAAAACAGGGTTCTAAATTTTATAATGCTGAATTCCTACAAATGGGACATGAATTATGATTCTTCAACCACTGATCAATGCATTTTTCATGGAAGCAATGCCTACACTTGAGAAATGCACTTGACTGTCTCTTTTTGGACTATAATCATCAAGGCATATTGGGCAAGTTGTGCTATTAGGACCTGGTATTCGTCGGCTTTCTCCAACAACAATTGCTGTACAATCATTGTTTGTTGCTTGTGGAATCACAGTAGCTGTAGTTATAGGTAACCGGCTTGGAGGATCCGACTAGGTTGGCTCACTGTTGGCTCTTGTGTGCGAGCTCTTGTGGCTCGACTCGTTTTTTCTGTGTTCCAAATTAATAGAGCAAGGCTAGCGGAGACGACTGTAACAATGAAAACCAAGCAAATAAGAAGCATTTTCACCCTTTGGCCTGCACATAAATTGGCAAGGGGATTAGTTTCATAAGTTTACAAGTTATATTAAACAAGTAGTGAATTTTTTTCGAAAAATAAAATAAAAAAAATACCTGTAGACCAACAAATTCTTTCCCCACAAACATTTGCATCCCATTTAAATACAAGATCTTCACCAAAACCATTAATGGTACTCCTGGACGGACGAAACTGGAATCATCACATTTGCAATCATTATTACATCCTAATGATCTCATTTCCTCTGCACCCAACACGGACGACGTAGCTAATGTCGAAAATGTCGAGTTGCTAAGGCAATCAATGGTGGTTGTGAAATTCAACCCGATGATCACCTCCCGTAAAAAAGTGTAGTTCTTATAGCTGTCCACAGCCATTCAGAGATAAAAAGAAGAAAAGTTTGAGTTCATCAGCGGCCTGGAAGGCAACCATCCGGATCGTAAAGGCGTATCGTCCGAGCGAATAGTCGATGCTGTGAACATAGAAATCTCCAGAGGAAGGAAGATTTAGAAGTGGAATATTTCCATGGACACTGCATTTGAGGTTCAAGGGACAACCTTTTGTCCATGGCCTTTGCCGTCAACTGGAAAGGATAACGTATAGGTAAACTCTTATTTTCCCCACAAAAAGAAACTAAGCAATCTTTTCTGGAATCAACAATGTTGATAATCAGACAAAGAAAACAAAGGATTTCGTTGTAATAGTTTTCTTTGGCATTGATCTAGCCCAAGATGTCAAATACAGCAGATTGGTGCCAAGATTTTATTTATATATATAGATACAGGGACAGAGCTAAATTTTTGGCTTTGAAATAAAATGGGATGACATGGCTCAAATTTTAATAATATAAAATTTGAAAATATAAAATTTTAAATTATGATTATAAGTAAGAAGGATATCTCCCCCGTCTCCTCCTTCATGCTCTACTTGTACAGAGTTATGGTGTCAACGTCAACGGTTTTTGTAATTTGGACGAAAATGGGCGTTGACATATGTAATGTTTGGATATTTCCATTCAAGCAATCACAAGGAATGTATATATAAAAAACTTCTTGGTCGATTGCTAATTTTATCTACAACAATTCATTTATTCAAGATTGGAACAATTCTACATATATATATACATAATTGATTTGTTCAAGTGTTTCATATGTTCTTCTCCGTTTCATATCCATTCGATCTTTGTTAGTGGATAACAATTAGCGGGTTCAAACACAAACCCGTACTTTCGGGTATGTTTGTTTAGTGGATATTTGAGGAAAGTTTTAGAAAGGGGAGTTTGATATGATGTATTGAGAAATGTTTGTATTATATAAATGGATTGAAAAGCGTGATATATTTTTGGATGGTGATCAAAGAAGATTTGAAAGAAAATACTTTGATGAGAGTTAAACAAACATTCATAAAGAAACCTAATCAGCTAAATAAGCTATCTTAGTTTTTAAACGCCCCGCTATATATTATTTTATATTTTAAGTATAGTTTATTTGATTTTATTTTAACTTAAATCACTTGAGTAAAATACATATAACCTTTTCTATTTCTTATATTATATGTAAACCCCTTTTGCCCAAATTTTATTGAAATATTTATATTATTAAATATTTTTTTAAAATAACATCCATTAATAAATATATAATAAGCTAATAATCAAACTATTAAAGAAAATTTTCAAAGTATTTTAACACATATTTGTTTTCAAGAAGTATAGATATGAATGATTAAGTAATCTTTTAAAGAACTCAAGCCAAACCCTTTCATATATACTTACAATCTCTTTTGTTGTGTTTTAATGGCATGAGCGTCTTTTGTTAATTAAACATTTGACTTTTAACATAGTAGATGCATTATGCATGATTATTGAATTCATGAGCAAATATTCATATATTGTTATAACAATCAAAAATTTAAATTGACTATAACCTCAATGAAATGTTATTTATCAAAAATAAATTATAAATTAAAATTAATATTACGTATGATCATGTATCTTTCATTCTCTAAAACACATTGGTCTATAAATGTAACTCAGGACAAATATTAAAATAAAATATATATAGATAAAAAACTCTTTTCCTATAAGATTATAATTCTGAAAAGTTAATATTTTTATCAAAAATATCAAAAAATGCCTAAATATTAGGAAAGCGATTGACTAAAATCATTGTAAGGTAAAATCTTGTAGGTAAAATTTTGGACTGTTAAATCTCAAAATATGGGATTGAAAATCATAATTATCGGTATTTGTCTAAAGTGATATTTTTTTGTTTTTGTAAGGTAATTCTTTAGTGACAAAATGGAAGCAATGCACATTATTTTACTTATTGTTTGAGTGTCGTCTTTAAAATAATAATAGTTAAGACATTATTGTCATCTTTCATCTAAAAAATATTAGGCCATCTTTGTTACTACTGTATAAAACCCTAATAAAGTGATAAGTTGAAATCTGAAGGCAACTCTTATTTAAAACCGTTTTCAAAATTCATAACCGAAACAATAAGCAATCTTTCATTTTGAAATTTTGAGCTTTAAGAAGTTGAAAAAAGTTTTGGAGGTAACATTGGATGAGTTGATCAAGGGGATTGGGAATTGGTACAAATGTCTTGTGGTAAAGTGAGTCGTTTTATTTTTCGTGAAAGCATAAAAAAATCATTTTTTTACAAGCTGACAAAAAAATTAAATGACTGTAACATTGACGGCCAAAATGTAATACCAAATACTGGATCTTCAAAAAACCATTAATTCACCCTTTGGCCTAAATTCATCTTCGATTTAATATTAAAATGTGAGAATTGATCTTTTTTTCTATAATTTAATGTTGATCACTTGAAAGAAAACAAAGGAATCAAGATTTAAATCTCCTTCTCTTCAGGCAAAAGCTAAAAAAAGATGTATTCAGAGTGAGTGGGAAACTGGAATCATCACAGCGGTTTTTAAAGAATTTGAATGATCTCATTTCGTTGACATAAGAATGTGGAGAATGCAAAATTTAAGGAATCTCATATTTAATTTGTATGTGATTTGGTCGATTATAGAATTTTATAGAAGGAATTCATTTATTCAAAAAATTGGAACAATTGTACATGTTAAATATACTTGATAACAGAGTTTGTTCAAAAAAAAGCGTCAACGGGCCTTTTTGTCATCATTCTCCAGACAAAAAGATTTAGATCTTGCATTTGAGGTTCATATGGCATTTGGGTTTTGCCGGAACAAAGGATAACATAATATGGTAAACTCAAGGTCATAAGCCCGTACTCCATTAATTTTAATGCAACAATTCATTTAGTTGTATGGAATGTTGATCATCATGGACATGGAAAATATATCCTTAGCATTGATTTGTTCCGAAGATGTTTGATATGATGTAATTCAGCTTTTTGTATCCAATGTATATGCAAAATTTTAATATAATGTTATTGTTTTCTTGAACATAGGACGATAACAATTATCTTCTTTTGTTGTGGTTTTACCTTCAACGTCAAGACGGTTTTGTTATTTATTCAAGATTGGAACAATTCTACATGTTTAGTTTGGAATGATAAATACATAATTCTTGGTTTGTTGCTAAACGCAACAATTCATTTATTCGTATAGAACAATTCTACATGTTAAAAAACGTTGAATTCATATCCATACTCGATCTAATTGTTAGGGATCAATTAGTTTTATAAAATAGCGCCCCGGGAAGTTTGTTTTATGGAATTTTAAGGATGTTTATGATTGAGTTTTATAAACAAACGTGGTAAAAATACAGCGTAACCTTTTGTATGGTGATCAAGGAAGATCTTGGGAAAATATGATTGATGAAAACAAACATAACCGTAGAATTAGACAAAACCTGCTAATATTATTTTATATTTAAATAAGCTAATATCGGGTCTTAGATTTATTTATTTAGCTCATGCCACATGACATGACCCTCCACAAGAACGAGATGAGATCTTCCATTCCTATTCCATATATTGGATGAAAAATGTGTACATGACAAACATCTTGTACACGCATCATTCCTCCGATGCATAGGAAGTGGAACAAAGAAGTGAAACCAGAAATCTCAATCCCACAAGAACTCGTCCAACACAATTGTTCATGGAAAATACTCAATATTACTAACACAACACAGTTTCTCTTGAGTATGTATTCTGCTTTTGCTACCATGTTTACAATCAAAAGATTGAAAACCAAAACACTACAAAGAAATTAAAGGGGTAAATACAAGCCAAAGAAAATGGTTATCAACACAAGCTTACTATCAGCATAAAATGTACCAACTACAGAGTTGATGCGGCTATATACAAAACAACTCCAACGAGATAAAACTAACTCACATTCTACAACTTTTTCGCCCATTTCCTACCCTTTTTACAAACACTCGAGCTAAAAGAAACCATTTTATTTGCACTCCTCATCTAAAGTTTTACTCCACACATCCCGCCAATTTGCAATCTCGTATTATTCAGATTTTAGACATCATATACAACGAAAACAGCTTCATGCAGCATATCATCCTGAAACATACAAGGATTAAAATTTCAGCAATATTTTTGCATCAAATTCTACAATAAAACAGTATGCAAGTAGTTTATGGGTAGTCGGGAGTGTTTGCAAACACTGAAAAAAAGTGATTATCAACTACTGGCTGGAAAAATTCATTTTAGTGTTTGTGAATGCCAACTTATGATTCTAATTATGCTTCATTTAATCAAAATCTAAAAGCGAGAAGGAGGGGTGCTTTAGATTGTTCACTCTGCTTTTGGTTTGACTAGTACACACAAATAAAACACTTTTACAACTCATCCGCCAAATACTCTCTCTTAGCTTAATCAATTTTCAACTTCTATATGCAAACACTACCAACTTTTGATTCTCGACTACTTGCCACTTCTGCGGCAATAAATCAAACACTCCCTTAAAAGAATAGGAACATGAAGTTGTTCGTTGTCTTCTAGTTACTAATCATACCTTCAGAGCTCTTCTGTAATCCGGAAGAAACACTTCTACTCCTCCTTTTCTTGGATAATACCTATATGGAAATACAGTTACTAGGAAACTATCCACATGAAATGAAGTTAATTAAGAGCACTGTCACCAAGAAAATATCAAGAGCCAATACGCATGGATATCGACAATATCCTTCGGAAAGACAGGAACACTAAATAAACACGTCAATGAGAAAATAAGAGTTGGAAAAACGGGAGTACTAACGCACAATAAAAATTGCGACTGAAAATGTTTAACTGCTATTTAGTTAGGTTGGTAGAAGCAAGTTTAATGGTGATTATGAATGTCAACTATAGTTCCACAATATTTTCTAGTTTGATCACTTATTCTTTGTACGAGTAAGCTGGTAAAAGCCAAATAGGGAAGAACACTTAAACCAAACTTTTGTCACTCTACCAAGAGAAACCATTTATAGGAAAAGACTTTTCTTCACATATATAGCTCATAACTATCAACAAGAGAAATTAATCATGAAAAAAATCAAATATATTCTCCCAAGGAGTCGCCATAATTTAGAACACACACATAAAAGAAACATTAAATGGAATATTGTGGTACCTTAGATGTCGGAAGGGGCAAAGACACCTGCCGTAAAGCTTTTCCAGGATCAGTTAGTTGCCGAATCTCCTGAACCTGGCGTGCAATTTCCTCCAAAAGTTTCAACTGTATGTTTCCCCTTTCTCGACCTTCCGCAGAGAGGCTAAGTTTCTCTGTTCCTTCCTGAACAAGCTTTAGTCTTTCTCAAGTCGTCCAACCTCAACATCAATCTTTAGCATCTCACTATCCACTGTAGACAAGGAACTTGTTCGCTGTTCAGAGAGACAGGATAAACCCCTAGGCTTGATTGGTGGAAGACCACAAGTTATCTCTGAACTGCTTCTTTGATAATCGGTGATAAAACCAACCCCGTTTGCTACAGCTTCAAATGGGACAGAATTTTTCTCACGAACTTTTGAAGAACTACTAACTGAAAGATGCTCATTTTTATCCACATTTGTTTCACTACATGAGCTGATTCCATCACCAATTATATGAACATCATAGACATGAGGGTCTTTATCTAACATTTTATCACACGAAGAACTTAAGTCAAGAAATGCATCTTTCGTTTCATTTTTCAAACTTGGATCATAATAAGGATCGGTTGTCTCAGTTCCACTACAAGTCACAATAATCTTTTCCGCACATCTAATTGGAAATTGTCACTCTGATCTGAACCATCACCGGCTAATTGTTCATTTCCTTCAGAAAACATCTGCCGATATGCTTCGACTTCCTTTTCTAAGAAGTGTTTCTCCATCTCCCTTCTCACAAGCATTTCTTTCAGAATGTTCATTTCTTCGGCATCATAAACAGATTTTTCTTCTAATATCCTCTGATATTGCCGAGCTTCCATTTCTATCGATGCCTTCTCTTCTTGCAGGCGTAGAATCATGGCCATAGCCTCATCAGCAGCGCTAGCAGCAGCACTTCTCTCCTTTTCAAGCTCAATATAAAGGGCAGCACGTGCTATAATGTTCTTCTTCAAGAGTTTGTTCCAAGTGTCTTACTGCATTTCTTTCATCCCCGCTGAAAGTTTGAACCCCTTGTGGATTATCTTGTAGCTCTTCAATATGTATTTTCTTTTGTGCAAATCAGCATCAGGAAAATGATTCATTTCGACATCGGTGATAGATCTTTGCCTCATTCCAATTTTTGTGGGAGCTGTATCATCATCAACATTAAATTCAAGAAAAATGGGTTTAGAATGCATGAGCATGACAGTCGGGGCAATAGTATATAAACAAACATTTTAAGTGTTTTTACAATCAGTAATATTTTTAAGCTCTCCATGGTCATTTATTTTCTACACTAACCACTCCAGATTGATTCAAGAAAACAATGACCTTCCAGGACACTACAAAACAGAGAGGGAGAGACAGACAGACACACACGCAGACACAAGAGAAAGACAGAGACAGAGAAAGAGAGACCTGGAAGACTTAGTGCTCATTCATTCACAAATAGCCATTAAAACATGGAATTATTACAAAATACCCCCTGAGGTTCGGGCTAAGTACAAAAAAAAAAAAAAAAAACCAGTGATTTTTGGAAATTACAAAAGCCCACCATAAGGTTTGATTTTGTCTTAAATTTAAGGGGTAAGTGTAATATTTCTATAAATTTCAAGGGGAGTTTTGAATTTTTTTGCTTATGAAGGGGAAAACGTAAGACGGAATCAAACCTCAATGGGGTTTTGTAATTTTCAAAAACCTCTGGGTTTTTACTTTTTTGTAATTAGCCCAAACCTCAGGGGGTATTTTGCAATTATCCCTTGAAACATATCTCTATCTGTTATGATTTATCAACTTCATAGCTTTAATAGAAATAGAGATGATAGTTCAGATTTCTACTAGATAAAATACTTTGGTATGTCCTCACTGAGTAAAATAGAAGGTTGATTGCGGCAAAATGGAAACCGAAGTACAAGAACTGAAGCAAGACGCTGACTTTTTTTGGCAGCTATGTGATCTCAAAAATAGAGATCCTTCTAAAGAAATGATGAATTAACTTACGACTGAGGCTGTGGGGTTATCAGAAGCGTATACTGCTAAATTAATCTTTAAGTAGATGTAAAACAGTCATAGATAGCTAGAAAGACAAAAGTTAGATCATAAGAACAAATCTAATTCTATAAAGTCAGGTTGAAGTTCACAAAAGCTAATCCTAAAAAGTGAATATGTACAGGAAGGCAGATCAAACCCAAAATATAAGTCCTCATGAATCAAGGCCGAGTGAAATGATTTTAGCAGAAAGACAACAACAAAAACTTATTAAAAAAGTGAAGTAAATGCCCATATTAAATATTCTAAGAGAGAACACCTCTTGCTATCATGCTGAAGAAGATCCATACATACAAACAATCGTTGGAAAATAGGTATACGATTCTTAAACTCATTAGTAGACTGCGTTGATAATAACCGACTAAGGTCCCGACCAACAGCAAGCAATTCTTACAACAAAATGCAACACAAGAAGCATTGCCGATAATTTGCTACTTACCATAAAAAAAGCAAAAATTCTAAAAATAGGATTTAAGAGATAACAAAAACTCACATTCAAGATAATGAGCTTCAGCATTATCAACAGGCAATGAGCTACCTTCAATAAATCCATTTCCACCTACGACATCTTGCACAGGAGGATCATAAGACGAAACAGACGAATATTTACCATGAGCAACACCCCTTTTCGATTTCGCAAACGACTCCTTGGCCTATTACTAATTACCCCTTTCCCCTTCATATCATACTTCCCACCTTTCCCACTCATATCCTTCCTAACCAAATCAACGGACCTCCTTGCATCTGATACTGAAGAACTACATGATGCCTCGCCTTCAATTTCAAGAATCCCATTCACACAATTATCGCCAACAATACTATATTCGTGTTTTGTTGGATCACTGAAAGGGAATTTCTGCTTAACACAGAGTTGAACATCTGACACTTTCTGAGTTGGGAAATCAAGTAATAGCGTGTTCAAGCAGAAAATTTTACCGTGGATGTTGAGAAACATTCCATCACAAGGGCAAGGCAAGTTTAACCCGAAGAAGCCCAGAAATGTTGATGCCAAGTAAGCTACAGCTGATCCACACAGTAATAAGTATGCTATTGCAAGATCAAGAAACGCAGCCACTAAACCACTCAAACTCCACATTTGTACAGCCTCGCATGCCATTTTTCATTGAAAATCAACCTGGGTTCAACAAAGATTCAAGCTTTTAGAACAAATTGAGAAAAGGGCTTTTTTATTTCTCAAGAAAAAGCCAGAAAGAGAGACAATAATCTGAACTTCGATTAAAAGGAGTATTATATATCTCTTTTTTTTTCTTTTTTTTTTTTGAAGAGTTGGCTACCAGAAATGCAGTCAGGGGAAGAAATCTCATCTAACCCACAGAAATAGACACTTAAAATAAGAAAAATATAACCATAAATATAAATCAATTACCAGCAAGAAAACTATGGCTGAGAGAGAATCGGAACTGGACCTCACGTGGGAATCTTTATGAATAATTTAATTTTCTACTGAAATTTTAGCAAAGAGATGGGTAACTTTACCATAAAGAAAGTATGTATTATGTATACGCTGACTTGAACTGCCAGTCCCCCACTTTTCCTTTTTCATCTTATTTTCACACACAAACTACTAATAATTATGTTCAGACGACAGCGTAGTGGCCGACTACATCTTGTGAGGTATGTAGCAGCATATTGAACCTTGAAAAATAATCATGTGCTGCCACGTGTAAATGATTGTTTATGTGGAAACATTTTTGTACTCGAGCAATAAATACACACAACTCTGCACACTTATGGTTATGTGATTGTGCTTTACTGCTTTTGTTAATTTATAGAATATCGAGCAAATTGAAGTTGGATAACGGTGGGTACTAAAAATGTCATCGCCAATAATCAACGCTCCGTCATACTACTTGTCCGAAAATTTGCAACACAACCGTCGGAAGAGGAGCCAAAGGGGTTTCGCGTCACCCACTCCGACGCTCAAGTCGATGTCGGCTTTAGAGAGAAGAAATATAAAAAATGTAGTAAAATATATTCGTAGTCTAAACAAATGGCGTGTCTTTACTTGTGTCCCTTTTATAGGTTTGGGAATTAGGGTTGCGTAGGCATCAAGCCACACTAAAAACCCTAATTAACACACATACCTAGGTTAATCGCTCATATTGGGTCGTAAGCTCGGTGGGCCCAAAGAGATCGGCCGACCCCTTAGCTTGCCCAATCTAGTCCAAGCCCATCGGTCGGTAGCCCTTAGCTTGCCCAATCCAAGTCCAAGCCCATCGGTCGGTGGGCCTTAACTCAGCCCAACTTAGGTCCAAGCCCATCAGGTCAGAGCCGCTTAACTTAGCCCAACTTAGGTTCAAGCCCATCGAGTCGGTGGGCCCTTAACTCGCCCAACTTAGGTCCAAGCCCATCGGTCGGTAGGCCCTTAGCTTGGCCCACCACTTAGTCCAAGTCCATCGGTCCGAGGCCTTAGCTTGCCACTTAGTCCAAGCCCATCAAAGCCGGTAGGCCCTTAGCTTGAATCCAGGTCCAAGCCCATCACCGATTCATTCACAACAGATCGGCCCAATCCTCAAAGGTCGGCCCGGTCCCCCAGGGCCATCTGCCCAAGTCCTTTTATCAAGCTCCTAGAGGTATATCGGCCTAAATAGGCCCCTATCAATCGATCCCCCACTTATGTCCCGGTGGCTTGCTTGCTTGGACATAATCGCCTAAATCGATGTTCGACCGATCTCCTCATATTCAACGCATTTTCCAAGGACTTTGTTCTCCCGATCTCCATTTTGGCTTTAAATCTTCCCCAATTTTACTCATCCCGATCCATATTTAGGGTTTTCTTCCTCAAAATATGCTCATCCCGATCCGGATTAAGCTTTTCTTCCATCGAGATATACTCATCTCGATCTAAATTAGGTTTTCTTCCTTTGAGATATACTCATCCCGATCTATCCATCCCTTCATTTCCGCTCATTTGGTCACCAGGGACGCCCTTTCAACCGACAAGACGCCCTTTCATCTTCCCGAGGTCCTTTCTAATCTGTTGGATGAGATTCGAATCAAGTGGCGATCATCTTCCCATTTCATCCCTTCTTATAAGAATAAGCAAGGCATGGGGGACCATTTCATTTTCTAGCCAAAAATTTTCTCCCCCTCTCGGAGCGATTTCCGACGTGCTTCTAGCGATTTACGCGATTTTCCACTGCTCCTCCACTCTCTTTCTTCCGTTCATAAGCCCTAGGTACACTCTCTCTCTTTTCTTTTTCAATTATTTTCCATTCAAATAATGACCTCTTCTTCAACCAATTCCGATCCTCACTTGACCGACCTGGTTAGATGGTCGGGTGAATTAGATATTGCTCGACTTAGAGATCATCGTCCCAAACTATCTGATCCCGAGGCCACGGAATCAGATTTATCTTCCATTCCCCTTTCTCCTATAGAAATTAGGGCATCTAACCTGTTGGCTCCTCCCGAAGTGGACAACGGGTTTTCTCATTCGGCTGTAACAGCCTAGTCCCTCTATAATCTCCGTAGGAATGCCTGCATTCCATCTCTTTTCAAATTATCCCTACCGAGCTATACAGATAGACCATTCCGACCTCCTCCTCAAAGTCTGACCTTTTTCGTAGGTCAGTTAGATGGAGGACTTAGATTTCCCATCAACTCTTTCTTTTCCGAAGTATCTACCATGTACAAAATTCCCCTTAACCAGCTCACCCCAAACTCTTTTCGAATCATTGCTGGTTTCCTAATAATCACCAAGTTTTTGTCCCTAGATCCCTCGACCGATCTATTCTTTGCTCTGTTTCAAGTCAAATCATCTACTCCCAAGGGCCTCTTTTATATTACTGCCCGAAATGAAACCAACTTCTTAGGGAAGTACCCGACCTCCAACAAGTTCGGTAAAGATCGGTACTTTTTTGTCACCTCGGCCGAGTCTTGGCCTTTTCCTCATGAGTGGGTGTGGTCTTTACCCCCACAACAAAAACATGACCCTAAAAAGCGCCCTCTCGACCTCCAAGATTTAATCCGCAAGTATGATCTTTCAAAAATCATAACTCCCTCCTTGCTCCATTATTCGGGAGTGAGTCCCGAGGTTGTTCCCTTAGAGTGTGACATCGGTAATACCTTTACCTTCTTCTTCAATGCTTAGTTTTTCGTACTGGTTTTCTAAATTTGCTTGATTTTTTGCAGACATCATGTTATCCCGAGTTGTCTCTCGGAAAGTCAAGCTCGTAGAAGGTGAGCTCCTTGGCACCTTCTTCCACCTGCAGAATGGCGGGGCCATCGTGGGCTTGCTGCCTCGGGTCCCGATCTCCGCGTACTACTCGACCTGATTCTCGCCAAGATGTTTTGGCTGAATTTTCCCGATCCTAGCGAAATTTACCTATTCTAATCGGCTCCCGACGCGGGTCTTCCGACACCGATCTCCTCTCCTCCTAGAAGACTCGCGTGGGAACTAGCTCGGGAGAACGCGAGCTCATTCGAGTCCCATCGATACTCCTAACCAAACATGGATGACGGGAATTCCATCATCAAAAATACAAATCCGTCTTTGGCACTCAATACATTCGGGGCCACTACCCTTATCCCGACCGAGCCGTTTTAGACAAGCTCTCGGACGCCGAGCTAGTCAACTATTTCTGAGGATCAAGCTCGGGCCATGTCAAGCTATCTTCCCTCATTGCTCGAGCTCGAGTGGGCTTTGCCAATCCCGTCTGGTGAGGAGCTCGAGTCTCTCAAGAAGGACAACAAAAAGCTAAAAGCTAGGGAGGCCAAGCTGCTGACCGAGGTGCGCGAGCTTAAAGACAAGCTCCTCGGGGCTAAACGTTTTGTTGCCAACTTTGATATAAAAATCAAGGATTTGGATAAATAGAATGCCACTCTTAAGGCCGAGCTGAAAGACGGTTTGGTACACGCTCGGGAGGAGGGTATTGAAATCGGCCGACGTGACTTCATCAAATCAGAGGAAGGCCAAGCTTTGGTTGGTAAAGTTCGGGAGAAGGTTAAAAAATGTTTCCTAAGCTTGGAGGAATTCATCGACATCCTCTCCACATGAGTGATTCAGCAGTATGAGTTCGCCTTCGACCAGGCCGAGCTCCAGCTCCAGGAAAAAGGGCTGTATGTATCTCTGGATCGGGAAGGCCCCCGAGCTCTCATGCAAGATCCTGAGGGCTTTGTCTTTTCCAAGATCGCCAATGAAGTCAACCTTTCCTCGGATGAGGCTTTTGTCAATTCTTTGGATGACTCCTCTTGGCTGACCGACCTTAAAGCTGCTGCCGATCAAGGAACTGCAGACCGAGCTGCTGCATCCAAAGCTTTGGAAGATCTCCCTCTCCTTCCCAGTCCTCGATCCTCCCTTCCGCTCAAAACGCCGATCTCCTTGCGCTCCCTCGCCCATCATCGCAATGAGCCCGATCTCACCGGCCCAAGACTATGCTTGAGAAATCGTATTTTATAATGTTTCATATTTGTCCCGATCTGGGATTTTTTGTAATTTCTTTGATGCAAGTCTTTTGTAGTAGCTTTTGTACTTATCCCGATTTGGGATTCTTTTGTACCCTTTCGCATTATATCAATGAAATTTATTTCTCCATTTTATTGTTACCAATGTGCTTTGGAAAATACTTGCTCGATTTTTCTCTCTTTTTTTTTTGGGGGACAAGTATCCAAGCTCGAGCTTGACTTGCCTCTGGGCTTATCGCGCCCGAAGTGTTTGGAGTTTTGGCTCGAGCCGAGCTCAAACACTTGCGACAATTTTCTCATTTTTCGGAGACAAGTTTTCAAGCTCGAGCTTGACTTGTCTCTGGGCTTATCGCGCCCAAGTGTTTGGAGGATTGGCTCGAGCCGAGCTCTAAACACTTGCGACAATTTTATTTTTCGGAGGACAAGTCTTTCAAGCTTGAGCTTGACTTGCCTCTGGGCTTATCGATCCCAAAGTGTTTGGAGGATTGGCTCGGTGATCTCCAAACACTTGCTCACACTTTTCTCATTTTTAGAGGACAAGTCTTTCAAGCTCGAGCTTGACTCGCCTCTGGGCTTATCGCGCCCGAAGTGTTTGGAGGATTGGCTCGAGCCGAGCTCCAAACACTTGCTTACAATTTTCTCATTTTTCAGAGGACAAGTTTTTCAAGCTCGAGCTTAACTTGCCTCTCGGGCTTATCGTGCCGAAATGTTTGGAGGATTGGCTCGAGCCAGCTCCAAACACTTGCTCACAATTTTCTCATTTTTCGGAGGACAAGTTTTTCAAGCTCGAGCTTAACTTGTCTCGGGCTTATCGCGCCCGAAGTGTTTGGAGGATTGGCTCGAGCCGAGCTCCAAACACTTAGCGAATGATTTTCAATAATTTTTGTAGACGCGAGCGCTTTTCATTGAATTTTAAAAGAGGAAATTACATCATTACAACATTCGAACTCTTACGGATAATATTTTTTCGATTGCTAACATTCCATGCCCGAGGTAACTTTTTCCATCCACTCTTCTAACTCGTAAGCTCCTCCGGCCCAGACTTTGATCACCCGAGTGGGCCCTCCCAATTCGGATCTAACTTTCCTTGTTTTTACTCGCGTCGACCCTCCTCGAACTAAATCTCCCATTTGAAAATTTCTCTTCATCACTTTACTATTGTATCTTTGATCCTCTCTCTCTTGTCCTCTCCATCTCGCAAAAAGGCCATTTCTCTTTTTCATTTATCAAATCTAGAGCCTCGCGTGTCAACATCTCATTTTCCTTTTCCTCGAATGTCCGAATTCTATGCGTTTCCATCCCGATCTCCGATGGTATCACTGCGTCCATCCCATAAACTAAACTGAAGGGACTCTCTCCGTGGCCTCCTTTGGGTTTGTTCGGTAAGCCCATAACACCGAGCTCAACTCTTGCACCCAAGCTCATCCATTACTTTCCAATCTAGTCTTGAGTCCTTGCGAATTCGGTTAGTCACTTCCACTTGACCATTAGCTTGCGGATGTGCTCTCGATGTGAAATCTTTGCTTAATTTTCATCTCTTCACACCAAGCCTTGATATTAGCTCCACTAAACTCGCATTCTATTATCCGAAATAAGGATTCTCGGTACTCCAAATCGGCACACAATGTTACGCCAAATAAACTTCATCATCACGTCCTCGCAATTCTTGCCAAAGCTTGACCAACCCATTTACTAAAATAGTCTATTGCCACTACTAGAAACTTACGTTGTCCGATGCCGAGGGAAATGGCCCCACAATGTCGATCCCCCATTTAGCGAAAGGACATGTCAACTCATAGTCATCGGCTCCTCGGTGGTGATGTATAAACGGTGCATGTACTTCGACTTCTCACAAGCTTTTACCAACTTCTCGAGCCTCGCTCTTCAAATATGGCCAAAATATCCGACCCTCAACACTTTCCCCGATCGTAAATCCTAGCTCCCATGTGATTTCCACAACATCCTTCGTGTATTTCTCTTAGCACATATTATCCCTCTGTTTTACCAAGACACCTCAAAGAACGGCATCCCAAAACCTTTTTTAAACAATTTTTCTCCAATCGAGACAAAAACGAGTTGCTTGAATTTTTATCCGAGAGGCTTTTTCCCGTCTTCGGGAGGACATCCTCTTTTAGGTATGACATGATGGGGACCCACCAATCCTCCTCCTCCTCCAACACTCCTACCTCAAGATTTAAAGTGGAATCCCTTGCTACAAGCAAAGTAATATGCTTTTCCATAGCACATTCAAATAGAGCCGCTATCTTTGCCAAGAAGTTAGCTCGGTATTTTTCTCCCGAGGTATTTGACAGATCTGTACCTTTCCTATCATCTTCTCCAAATCCTTGTATGCATCCACATACTTCTTCATTCGCTCTTCCCGAACTTCAAACTCTCCCATAATTTGTTTATAGACTAACTGCGAGTCCAAATGGACCAGCACATTCGTCGCACCCATTTCTATGACCATCCTAATTCCTCGGATGAAGGCCTCATACTCGGCTTCGTTGTTGGAAAGTTTATAATCCAATCTCACTGCAAAGTCACTCTCCACCCCCTCTGGACTTATCAACACGATGCCGGCCCCACATCCCGAGCTGGCCACCGAACCATCCACAAATAAAACCCACGCCCCTTCCTCACCTGGGGCTTTTGTCAGTTCTTGCACAAAGTCCGCCAAAGCTTGTGCCTTAATTGTTGTTCTGCTCTGGAACTCTATCTCATACTCACTGAGCTCAATAGCCCATTTTACTAGCCTACCCGCAACCTCGGGTTTGCTCAACACAGACTTCAAGGGAAAATTAGTTCTTACTACAATCTTATGTGAAAGAAAATAAGGCCTCAGCCTTCTAGCCGTGGTTACAAGCGCTAATCCAGCCTTTTCAATCTCAGAATACCTGAGCTCTGCGTTTCTCAACACCTTGCTAACATAGTATACTGGCTTCTGAACCGACCCTTCTTCTGTCAATAACACTGTACTAATCCCTTGCTCTCCCACCGAAATATACAGATACAATGGCTCTCCCGGAATTGGCTTAGTCAACAGGGATAACTTAGCCAAATATTCTTTCAATTCTTCAAATGCCACCTGGCATTCCTCGTCCCAAGTAAATTTCCTAGACTTCCTCAATACTTTGAAAAATGGCAAACTCCGCTCCGCCGAGCGAGAGATGAACCTATTCAAAGCAGCGCCAATTTTCTGTCAAGCTCGCATCTTTCACATCCCGAGGTGGAGCCATCTCTCTGATTGCCCTCACCTTCTCGGGATTAGCTTCAATGCCCTTCTCAGTTACCATGTAGCCCAAAAATTTACCCGACTCTGACTCCAAACGCACACTTCTTTGGGTTCAACTTCATCCGGTATTTCCTCAATGTCTCAAAAGTTTCTGCTAGATCTTTAGTGTGGCTCTCAGCCCTCACACTCTTCACTAACATGTCATCAACATACACTTCCATGTTCCACCCCAACCGGTTTTGGAACATCTTATCTACCAACCTCGGTAGGTTGCCCCCGCGTTTTTCAAACCCGGAAGGGCATAACGACATAACAAAAAGTGCCAAAAGAAGTAATAAAACTTACCCGCTTCTGGTCCTCTTCTGCTAGCTTGATCTGGTGGTATCCTTGTGAAGCATCCATCATGCTAAGTAATTCGCATCCAGAAGTCGAGTCAACCAGCTGATCTATCCGTGGCAACGGATAGTAATCCTTCGGACAAGCTTTATTCAAATCTCGGAAATCCACACACATCCTCCAATCGTCTAGATTTTTGGGAACTAGTACGACATTGGATAACCATTCGAAAACGTATTTCACGAACATGCCCAGCCTCCAACAACTTCTCTACCTCCGCCGCACACAATCGCATCCTTCTTGGGGCCGAAATTCCTTTTCTTCTGCTTCACAGGTCGGTATGAGGGATTTATGTTCAACCTGTGCTCAGCTATGCTGGGATCAATACCCACCAATTCTTTGGCCGACCATGCGAACACATCTACATTCCTCCTAAGAAACTCGATCAGCTCCTCCTTCAAGTCTTCCCTGAGGCGACTCCCGATCTTGGCGACCTTACTAGGGTCACCCGGAACCAATTCTATTGTCAACAACTCCTCATTCGGCATGACATGCTCCACCGGATCCTCATCTAACTTGATGAGTTTCTCCTTGCCCTTACCATCATCATGAGATGTTCCCCTTTCTGCCATCTGAAGGCTCTCTACGTACAGCTTCCTCGCCATGTACTGATCCCCTTCAACCTCTCCAACTTGGTCATCCACTGGGAATTTGATCTTCAAGTGATATACTGACACGACCGCTTGAAAAAGATTGAGGGAAGGTCTCCCAATCATCACATTGTACGACGATGGTGCATCAACCACCAGAAATCGCACCATCCTAGTTTTCCTGTAAGGTTCCTTACCCAAAGAGACATGTAAAGTAACCATCCCCAATGGCTGAATCGATCCTCTCGCAAAACCCAACTAGAGATGTATCTACCATCTCCAATTCCACTTCCAAATCCATCTCGCCTATAGCATTCAAAGAATAGTATGTCGTGAGCTACCTGTATCCACAAAGACTCTCTCGAACATCGTAATTTGCTATGGTTGCCGTGATAACGAGGGAATCACTATGAGGGGTTGCAATGCCCCGCTATCTTTCGCCCAAACTGAATATTTGGCCCCACGACACTGTTCTACCCTTATCCGCTCTTGAGAACGCTCGGCAGAAGCGACTCTCACATAGCTCTTCCTAGCCCGTTGTGAGTCTCCACCAGACGGACCTCCTATAACCATCTCAATCACCCCCTTCTGCGGCGGCGGTGGAGGGAGACCCCGCTCCTCATCCGGCTTCTTCTCGTGGCTCCTGCCTCACTGGTAATTATTGTGACCCTTCCGATAATTACCCTTAGACCTCCTCTTATCCACAAACACAAATTCCTTCAGATGACCCGCTGGATCGCCTCTCTATCTCATCCTTCGTACACGATCCGTGGTATGCCCACACTCATTGTGGAATCTACAAAACTCTTTGCACTTCTCCTTCCTGTCTCAAAGATAAGTTTTTGGCCACCTCAAATCTGGATGGCGCTCAATTACAATAAAAACATCCCCTGGGGAGCTACCAGGGTGTATATTTTTCATACCTAGGCCTCCCTCCCATCGATCACCTTGGAGAGATTAGGCTTTTACTAGAGCTCTTTCATCTTTCTCATCCTTTCTCTCCTTTCTTTTACTCCCTTCTTCGCGCTTCATCTTCCGGCCTCCTCCAGATTGATATACTTTTCAGCCCTTGCCAGGAGCTCGTCAAATGTGCGCGCCGGCTCTATCACCAGGGATTCAAAGAAATCCCCATCTTTCAGACCTTGGGCCAAAGCATTAGCCAAGATATCCTGGGTCGCCGAAGGCACCTCCAACTTCGCCTCCGTAAACCTCTGAATATAGCTCCTCAAGCCTTCATCAACCCTTTGCTTAATGCTAAACAAAGTCAACGGCGTTTTCTGGTACTTCCTGCAACTGGTAAATTGGTGCAAGAACATAGAGCTGAACTCATCAAAACTCCTGATCGAATTCGGCAACAACTGACTAAACCACTGTTGGGCTGACTTAGTCAATGTAGTCGGAAACACCCGACACATCACTCCATCAGAGAACCTATGGAGCATCGCGACATTTTCAAAATGGCACGAGTGATCCCAAGGGTCATGTGTGCCATCATATTCAAAATTCAAATAAGACAATACGAAGAGGGGAGTTCATCAGCCATAATCTCTGCTGAGAAAGGGGTTCCCCTCCTCGATCGCCCTGAGCCACCTCCAGATACCTTCTTCTTCAACTCTCTCATCTCCCTATGCAGATCATCCATCCTCTCACTCCAATCCGGATCTGTCTCCGTGGCCGTTTGAGTAAAGGCTGCGGAGGCAGTCTCCTCCTCCAACACAGGTGCCCTTCGACCCCGCTCTCCCCCGGCCGGAGGAGGCCTCATCTCATGCCCAGTCCGGCCTGCGCCGCCGCAGTAGGCGGAACCACCTCTCGCATACGACTATCCACGGCCTCTTCCACATCGGCCTTGATGTAGGAGGCCATTCTTTGAAAGAAACCGGATCCTAAGCCATTCATTCCCATCATGGGATCGCAGCGATTCAGCCACTCCTTGCGGAGGGCAACCAACTCCTACACCAGGCACAAATGGTGGACGTCCGCGCTCCCCGTCACAACTTCGGTGTTTCAATCGGAACCTCATCTAGATCATTCTCCAAATTCCTTCGTAAATCCTCCATAGCTACCTTGAACTCACGTCTTAAAACTCAAAAATTCCCACAGACGCGCCAATTGGTCGATCTTGAAAATGCCACCGATAATCAACTCTCCGCCACACTACCGTCTCCGAAACCTCCGCAACACAACCGTTAGAAGGGGAGCCGGAAGGGGTTTCCGGCGTACCCACTCCGATGCTCAAGTCGATCGGCTTTAGAGAGAAGAAATATAAAAAATGTAGTAAAGTATATTCGAGTCTAAACAAATGACGTGCCTTTACTTGTGCCCCTTTTATAGGTTTGGGAATTAGGGTTGCGTAGGCATCAAGCCACACTAAAAACCCTAATTAACACACGGACCTGGGTTAATCGCTCATATTGGGCCGTAAGCTCACTAGGCCCAAAGAGATCGGCCGACCCTTTATGGCCCAATCTGGTCCAAGCCCATCGGGTTGGTAGGCCTTAGCTTGCCCAATCCAGGTCCAAGCCCATCGTGGTTGGTAGGCCCTTAACTTGCCCAACTTAGGTCCATGCCTATCGTGCCGGTAGGCCGCCGCGTGGCCCAACTTAGTCCAAGCCCATCGGTCGGTAGGCCCTTAGCTTGGCCCAATCCAGTTCCAAGCCCATCGGTCGGTAGGCCCTTAACTTGGCCCAACTTAGGTCCAAGCCCATCGGCCTGGTAGGCCCTTAGCTTGGCCCACTTGTGTCTAAGCCCATCGGTGTAGGTAGGCCCTCGCCTTGGCCCAATCCAGTCCAAGCCCATCGCCCTCATTCACAACAGTCGGCCCAATCCTCAAAGGTCGGCCCAACAACAAAGGTCGGCCCATCCCAGGCCATCCTTGGCCCCGTCCTTTTATCAAGCTCCTAGAGGTAGATCGGCTAAATAGGCCCCTATCGGATAAATAGAATGTGATAGACAAAAAAAGGTTTAGAGAAACAGATAATGAAGGCATACTTAAAAGGGTGGTAAATTGTTGGGATAGAATTCTAAATTGTGTTTTCGGACACTAATTTAGGGCCACTTGCACTTTTGTCCACCAATTTTAGAGTCTAGCAAATTAGGACATTAATTTATAATTTTTTGTATATTGAGTACACTTGTTGTCGGAAATTGAAAATTTCACCTTAACTTTTTCCCCAATTTCAATTTCCGACAACAAGTGTACTCAATGTAAAAGTTATAAATTAGTGTCCTAATTTGCAAGATCCTGAAATTGGTGGACGAAAGTGCAATCGCCCTAAGTTAGTGTACCAAAAATGCAATTTAGAATTCAAACAAATAGGAAGTGCACACGAGCCGACACCTTTTCAAAAAAACCTACGTAAAGTTTGAGTACAAGGACGTGTCAATATCAAAAGCTACGAAACAAGACAAGACAACGAACATATTAGTTGAGATTCAACCGCAGAGTTAACCACTCAACAGCTTCTATCGAAAGAGCGATTGATAGAGTAACTCACCCAAGAATTTCAACAGATTATAAAATAAGTTATCTTTTAAGTCAACGAAAGACTTACACCCTTTAGAGTTTGTTAATCAACACTTGATGATTTTACTGAGTTATATATGGAGTTTGGATATAGCAAATGAACAACATAATATTAAATACGAAATATAAGTGAAATAAAGTAAAGACACAAGAATTATAGTGGTTCGAGGATGAGATAATTCCTCTACTCCACTGTTCGCCTACTCGAGGAGGAATCCACTAATGTAATAGTTCACTTTAGTTACAAAAGGTACAAATCAGAATAGTCTTGTTCACACAACCATCTACTTGTGGGACTCTTATCGTGAAAATCTTTCCACTAAACTGCAAGTGTACGGAGTAGCTAGCGGATAGCAGCGGAGCAATGTCGTCGTATTCCTCGAGGATTAAACACGAAATACGTGGTGTATAGTGATGTGTGTAAAATATACGTGCATTTTGGGGGCTTAAATTGATATACAATTGATGCATTTGCACGCATATTTACTATGTTTTTACTTGGTTTCCTTTAAAGGGCATGATCATCGCGCATTCTTATAATTCTTGCAGGAAATGGAGCTTAAAATGAAGAAATATCAAAAGAGCGACGCCCGAATAAGATTGCCGAATGCAAAGATGACATCAAAATAACAGAAAAAGGGAACAAAAGCAAGTCACACGGCCGAACTGTGTAGCCTCACACGACCGTGTGGATCGGGTGGTGTGAAAATCACACGATTGTGTAAAGAAAGGAAGAAAAAGAGGAGGACGGAGCGAGTCCACACGGCCGGACCATGTGAAGTCACACGGCCGTGTGGACAAGGAAACCAACCGCACAACCTACCCGTGTGACCGGCCTGCTCGTGCGACAAAGGGAGTGAGCCCAAAGCCACACGCGTGGGACCCACACGGCCCGACTGTGTGGGAGTCTCTTTCCATGCGTTTTTAGAGTTTGCTTCCCGTTCCAACTCTATAAGTGATTTCTCTAAGCATCTATAAAAGGGACCAAGTCTTGCACGAAAATCATCACTCTCTCATAGAAAACACATCAAATAACACAGAATAAAGGAATCGAAGAGGTTCTAGAGAGCAAAAGGCTAGGTCGCGAAGAACACCATAAGGCTTTCGCATCTAGGGAGCACAAGAGCTTCGAGGGCTTGGAAGGTCCATCCCGACAAAAAGGAGTTTTCTTTGTATGTCTAAGAACTCTTGTGTGTGCTTATATGATGTCATAATATTGATTCAGATTTGTCTATGAGTTTGTAATCAATGTTTGGCATATTTTTCGGATCTTAGGGACATAATCGAAATCGTGGATTTGTATTAAATATGATTATTTATTTTCTTAATTAATTCATGCTTTCTATTTTATGAATTCGAAAGTGCTTATTTATAATTGCTTTTTATTTGGCCAATAAATTGCATGGCATATTTGTTATTACAAAATTTCTCGACGATGAGTTCTAACAAAGACGGAAATCGAATTCGACATGAAACATGTGTGACAGACGTGTTTGTGGGGAGTCATTCAATTCACAAATCTTTTTGGAGTTAATAAGAACGTAACGTTCGACCAGGCTACAATTGTTATTAATCAACTGTTTACGCACCACCCGACTAGGGAGTCAATGAATTTAGGAATTGAACCCATAGAATTGCATGAATTGGTTTTAAAACTTTATTCGCATTTAATATTGAAGAAGCATGTTGAGATTATGTGACTAAGGTTGCTCCAATGATGTTGAAAATACTTATGGGGTTCACAAATTTATTTCTTTTTTTTTCTTTATTTTTCGATTTTAGTTAGTTTAAATACTTGATATTCGGTCGCTTCAATAAAATTGGAATACGATGTTATTATAGCCTAAGTGCCACGAGGAATATGATCTTGCTTGCCATTATCCTATAATATACACTCGTACACTTGCAGTTGTATGAACCAAAATAATTTTTGGCGAACATATAGTAAATATCATATTTCAATTTTATTGAAGCAAGTCGAACATGAAGAAATTTATGTATCTAATTAAACTAAATCCTAAGTTAACAAATAAAATATCTAAAATTTCTAAAGACCCGAACTCCACAAATTTTCCACAAATACGAAAGCAACCTTAGTGTCACATACTTGTTCTCCTTAACAACGACCGGTGCAACCTTAGCTCCTTCAATCGCCCCTTGAGATTAGCTAAGTCGGCCTTTTACTCTCAAAAGTCAAGAAATGTTGGAAGATGGCTAGGTAATAAACACAAGAAAATTTGGAAATGAACACTCACACAACTCAACTTGCTTACGATTGCTTGATTTGTTACAAAATAGGTCATGCCTCCTATTTATACTATTCCATCTTCTTAGTGGACGAAAAATACAAATTTCAATTCACAATAATCATGTGGACGAAAATACAAATTTCAATTCACAATAATCATGAGTTTATGGGAATACATGCAAAAGATTAAAATGGGAAGAGTAAATGATAATTGGCTTGTTGCATGGGAATTTCGTTATGGGCACTCAACCATACGTTGCCTTGGTTCGACCAAATTCGACTCAAACTAAAATTATGTTGCTTAATTAACCCATCCATTGAACGTTTATTTTCATTTGGAAATATGTGGGATGTATATATATATAATTAATTGGGCTACGCTGAAAGGGGCTCCATGTCAAGCCCAAGATATCGGAAATGGCATGCCAATCCATATATTAACTACCTTTCTCAACACTACAAGAAAATTCCGGTTCTCACGGAAATTTACCGACGAAAATGATTTTGTCACTAAATTTTACAATTACCTCTGAGAATACCTACGAAATAAAAATATCACTTTTCTCCAAATTATACCAACAAATTACCGATGATTACACGACAGTTTTTCAATTACCAACGATTTTCCGCAGTATTTACCAACAATTTTAGATTCTCAGAGGTAAATATTTTACCTACAATAGTTTTACCTACAATGATTTTACCTACAATGAGTTTACCTACACTTTACAATTTTATTAACATTTACCTACAGATTTTCGTAGGTAAACCGATTTTTTCTTGTAGTGCAAATGAGGAAATACCACAAAATACCCCGATTTTTGAAAAAAGACAAAAATACCACCCTATCACTAATCTACCCCATCCGGTCCTAAACTTCCCAAATATACCCACCCCTTTATTTTTCTTATCGGGTTTTTTACCCCAAATGCAACTTCGATGAATTTGGTGCGAAACATGTCCAACACAAGCCCTGCGAGTTGAGAATCAGCCGTTTGATCACTCACAGGCACATCTTTCACTTCATCGACATTATCTCTATATTCGTAGGCGGGTGGCAATTATCCATAGGCCAATCGGTTTTTCAAACCGCCGCACCATTATCGACGACTCGACGGGTGATAACCCGCCTCCCGCCGCCGCAGACACCGCGATGATGAGCGACGCGTTTCAACAATCGATGAAAGAGTACCCGAGTGCGCCGGCATATTCTTCATCGGATACTTGCTATGATTTCAAAGAAATACACGAATATTACCATTCCGACCATTTCGTTCACCTTCGGCGGGAATTTGAAAGTCGATTTGGATCCCTCTGGGATACTTGTTGCCGTTAATTCGATGATCGCGTGCCTTGCATTCGCCGAAACAAAGACGCAAGCGATGTGGGCATTTTCGGTAACACTCGGAGAAGACATTGGAGGTGGTGTATGATGTTGCTTTGGTGGGAAATTAGGGTTTGGTCTTTGGTGGATGCGCAGCTAATTATTAGGCGAAAAATTGGGGTAACTAATTTCCCACAATTTGAGATTAAATTTGTGAAAATATGCAATATAGTTGTGTGGACAATAAGGTAAAAGGGATAAATTGGCAAATAAATTTTGTAAAAATGTCACAATGGCAAACTATGTACGTTTCAGATATGATAGGATTTTGTGCTTATTGGAATCAATCGCGCGATTCTCCACCACGCCGACCGCGGTGGTTATGGAGATGTTGAGGGTGGGTGGGGTTTCAAAGATGTGTATGGTTTTACAGCGGATTGCGCATTTATTTCGAAGATGTGTTGGTGATGCATGATTTTTCTCGTGTTCTTTTATTACTTTGTGATTTGAAGTTTTTCGTTTGTTTCGATGTTGTTTTTGAAGTTGTTTTTTTATGTTTCTTTTGTTCTTTTATGTATTTTCCATTTATTTATTCTTTTTTATTGTTTTTGATTTGTTGTGTTATCTATATGACTGTGTATCTTTTTTATTTCTTTTGTAGTGAATGTGGGATTTTTTGTTGCTTGTTATGCCGAGCACTTTATTGGTGGGAAGGCTATGGACGTCGAAGCATTTGAGATAGAGAATGAACAAGCAAGCTCACTATCCGCTTCACAATCATGCTAAGTTGAAGCCGCAAAATGGTGATGACAATGACAACGACATTAAGTTTCTACTTCCACTTCCTAATGATTTTAGAGAATTATTGTTATGTAAATCTTAATGATGATGTAATCAGTTGAAACATGTAAGAAACATAAATGAAACATGTAAGAAACAATTGTGAAACATGGGATCATGTGATAAAAGTTTGTATTGCTTTTAAATTTAGAGAAATAGTGTAGTTTTTCCCCATATACTCTTCAACTTTTTTTTTTGTCATCCTTGTAAATGTTGATCTTTGCTTCATTTCGATGTCTGCATGTCTAATCTTGAACTAAAGATCTCACGTACTCTAGCAAAGTTGTTACTAGTAAGTCTTTCCCCGCTACAGTTGATGCATTCAATAATTCTACGATGTTGGAAGTCAATACAAAGTATTTTTGGTCCGACAAGGAGTCGTGTCCATTTCTCGTGAGCCGATGATGGACAAGTAAGCTCAAATTTTCTGAATTGAATTTGTTGTTCCAAGATTTCGTTTAGGTCTTTGAATGTGCATCCATTGGAATCGATATTCTTATTATTTCAAAGTTGGTATACTTATTTTCTTCCCATTGTCCATTGTGGCATACCACAACGAGATTTTCTATTCAACTGTGGAATTCAATGAAAAATTGGCTAAGTGAAACATATAAGAAACATAAATGAAACAGTATGAAACAACAAAGAAACAACAAATATATTTGAAACAACAAAGAAACAAAAAAGAAACCAACGCAAAAAAATCAGCGGAAAATGGGTATTTTTGTCAAAAATCGCGAAAAATGAACATTGTGCAGGGGGATTGGGTATGGAAAATAGGGTATTTATGTCCTTTTCCCTTTCAATTCTCTGTTGAAATATGAAGCCCACATTGATTGAATTAGCTTAGCTCATGAAATCATTGGCAAAGAAAAGGCTTTGAAGTCCGAAGAAAGCTACTTGAGTGTTAAATGAGAACTTATGTATTATGTTTATGATTCTTGGTGGGCTTTAATTAAAACATGATTAGGTTGTAAGGGTTTGACTTCTATGCTAAAACCGGTGAACTAATTGATCATGCTAGTAGTTTTTTGGTTCGACTGGTGGACCGATTCAACTGTCACCCAACCGATTTATTAAAAATTAATTATTTTTTTGTAATATTGTATAAAATAGGAATATAATATATTGTGTAATACAATTTTTAAATAGAAAATATATAAAGAACTAACTTAAAAATACCTAACATAACTCAAAATTCTAATAATCATTTAAATGTAACAAAATACAAAATCTAAAATTCTAAAGTTCTATAAAAACTAAAAAAGAAAGTAAATAAAAATTAAATAAAATAAAAAAATAGTTTTGGCCGGTCGAACGGAGAGGTTTGACCGGTTCAACATTCAAACTGTTTTTGGGGACTAAATGGACGGATCTTCGATTTTCAAACCATTGCTATGAAGATGACCGACCAACTAAAACCAATATTTTTTAAACATTTTTTTAGTACAATTACAAAGTCTTGGTGGGGTGGGACGGGTGGGATTTGATCCCAGGTCAATAGTCCGGATTACAAATGCTCAAACCAATCGAGCTACAATCAATTCCCCCAACTAAAACCTATATATTTGTGATCGAAGTGGGACATATGAGATCAAATTTCAATCACATCCCCTTCAATTGATCCATGTCTTATATTGAGGTTGGATTATATGAGACCAATTTGTAGGTGAGTCTCGTATGGACAAATCCCACCAATTGATTGAATTTATTTAACAACCCATATTTAATTAATTTATTAATTATTTATTGCCTATATAACAAATGATACGGGTAAATTAGTCAAAATTTACATATCCATTAAAACATCAAAAAGACGATTACACATATATTTTTAGAAGATATATCTTATGATTCTATACCGTCTCAATCAAGTCTATTGGCGAAAATATAGGAACCATTAGAGGTGAGAAACTCCTGCAATGCAAACAATGGCGTCTTATACGATCCCCTTCCTCTTCGTTACTAAAAGAAAAAGAATACATGCATGCATTCAAATATACTAATTATGCAATACTAATGTGCGGTGGCGGAACTAACCTTTGCCTTAGGGGCCTTGCCCCCTCCCCCCCAAACCTTTTCATTTTATCCTTATATATATGTATATGTGTGTGTGTGTATCAATATATGTATATGTAATATTTTAGTGTTTTAGTATTTTGTCTCCAATCCAAAATATTATTCAATAAAATTTGTTGTAAACAACACAAACTCATGATATTATCTTTAAATTTGAATAAATTATTGTGTGGAACTTGATATATATAATAATATTTAAAATTGTGGTGTATACATTTTGATTAGAATTTAGTGATATATCTTGAAATATTTAATTTAACTACGAATATTGATGCAATGATAATGCATTTAAATATAATTATTATATATTTATAAATGTTTGATAATTCGTTCTAATTATTAGCCCTCGAGTATTTCTATCCAAACTCTATGATATTAATACTACTTGTATTAATCTTAAACCCTATTAAGAAATCATATCTATCACTCGTAGCCCAAACCCCGAAAAAGTTACCCGTACCATTCGATTAAGATCCGAACATGTGTAAGTACCCCACGTCTACCGATCCCTATCACCCCAAGTTGGCCCCCTCAATCGTAAATCCTTGGTCCGCCCCTGCTAATGTGCTAATTATGCAATCATACCGTGGTAAAAATGCAATGACAAAGTACTAATTATGCGAGTTAGAAAATTAGTATATATACAAGAACAATATACTAACTATGCAAAATATGCAGTCATATTTAATGTAGCAAAAATGCGGTGACAAAGTACTAAATATGCTCTCGAAATTAGTGTATATACATACAATAGCATTATACTAAAAATATTTAACATAATAATAATAAACAATGTTGATATACTAACTATGTAAACTCAATGTACTAAATATGTAATATGGATATACTAGTTATTGTTAGATAAATGTTTTTATCATGATTTTGATGATCTTGTTCAAATGAGTTTTTATACCAAAACAATGTCCCTAAATGTTGTCCCAACACTTCCGATCGATCTAAAATGTTTTTACTATTTTTTGGAGTATTTCTTGAAGTTAATATTCGATTTAAAATTGGACAACACTTTTGTTTCAGTTTCGACCGGTCGCCCTCTATAGGCAACCTTTGTACTGAGTTGAGTTTTGAAACAGAAAATGGGACGTAAGAGAAAATGGGGAGCGACCGGTCGACCGAGGTGGGCGGCCGGTGAGGGCGGCCGGCCGACCACCGGCGGCCACTGGGAGTGCCCTCTCAAGTGCGGAGACTTCTCTGTTTTGATTTTTTATCAACCCCAACCGGTCAAGACCAAGGGCGACCGGTCGAACCCCCTTCGACCGGTCCCCCTGTAAAAAATTCGCAGAAATTCTTTTCAATCTTATCTCTGTGCGACCAAATCGAACCCCTGTTTTTGACAAAGAACTATCCGTTGCATTTTCGATGACTTTTTCCTATTTTGTGGGATTGATTTCTAACAGCTATATTGATGATTTTAAATGGTTTCTTTTGCGCAAATCACTCCCCAAGGAGGAGCCAATGTCTGGAAATCAAAGCCAAGACCTCTCCTATAAATAGAGGCTTCATTCAAGCAACAAGATACAACACTCCATACAAGCAAAAAAGCAAACAAAGCAAACACTTTCATATATCTTGTTGTATTAGCCTTAACACTTTCACTTGCACAAATTTGAGGTCTAGGCTTTCAATTCTTGATTACACTTGTACTCATATTGTATCAATCATTATTGAGTTGTAATCTTGATTTTGGTCATCATTCAACACAAGACATCCTTGTGAGTATTCTTGTGGTAAGAATACACTTGGGTGATCTAGGTGATAGGTGTTTGAAGGTTGTGGTAATCTTCAAAGGTGTTGTAAGAGGATTGTGGTAATCCTCAAGGTGGTGTAAGAGGGTTGTGGTAATCCTCAAGGTGTTGTATTAATTTTTGGTAAATTAATAAAATCGTTTTCCTTTTGAAATCCATCCCGATATCTTTGGGGTGGTAGAGGATTAGGCCTAGGTGGGTTGAACCTCTTTAAATCGACGAGTGTTGTTTTATTTCCGCATTTACATTCTCGTCTTTGTTTGATTATTCAAAAAAGAGGGCAAAATCTGAAAAACCGAGAGAATCTATTCACCCCCTCTAGATTATCGTAGCCACTTGGACTAACAAGTGGTATCGAGCCAAACTCTTTGGCTAGCTCGTTCCGAGTAAAGAGGAAAGATCCATGGCTACGAATGACGCTTATCTCACCACCGGCGCCTCCACCAACAAGCCACCATTGTTCGACGCCAACAACTACGCATTTTGGAAAGACCGTATGGAGTGCTTTCTACAAGGGTGTGGGTTTGACATATGGAATGTGGTTATTGAAGGAGTTGATCAACCAACAAAAAAATGGAGGATGGCACCTCGGCTCCTAAACCTTTCAAGGAGTTCGATGAAAATGATAAGAAGGCTTTCTCTCTAAACGGTAAGGCCTTAAATATTTTGCATTGCTCACTTACCGCCACCGAGTACAATCGCATACGAGGCATAAGGTCGGCACATGAGGTTTGGGAAAAATTGGAGACTATATATGAAGGGACAAAGAAGGTCAAGAAAGCTAGAAAGACCATGCTTGTTAAAGACTTTGAAAACTTTAACATGTATGATGGTGAAAGCATCTCCAAGATGGTGGAAATGCTTGACAACATTGTCAATCCTCTTGTGGCCCTCGGTAAAGTCATCTCCGAAGAAGACAAAGTGACTAAGGTATTGAATGCTCTTCCCTACTCATGGTCCGAAAAAGGTGACGGCTATCACGGAAGCACAAAATCTTGAGACACTCAAGTTTGACGAGCTCATCGGGAACCTCCTCATCTATGAAGTCTATCTCAAGGAGAGGAAAAATACCAAACCAACCATCAATCAATCGGGTATGCAAAATATTCCTAAAGGTCTTGCTTCTTCTTCTAATAATGCATACTATGATAATGATGATGATGATGAGGAGAGACGACCGCACTTGTTCGAAAATTTGCAAAATTTGTGAATAAAAATAAAGCAAGAAAACCAAGAGATAATGCTTGCTTTAAGTGCGGAAAACCCGGCACTTCATAGCCGATTGCCCAAAACTCAATGAGGAGGAACAAAAGAAAAAGAAGCCTTTTCCGAAAAAGAAGGCTCTAAATGCGGATGTCAAAACTTGGGATGAGCTACTCGAGACATCCGACGAGGAAGGTGAAACCGAACATGGTCTTATGGCTATAGACGATGAAAATAATAATGAGGCGCTCTAACTTCTCTACCTCCTCCTTAGTTGATGAATTGCAATGTGATTTTGATGAGTTGCAAAATGAATTTCAAAAATTGATTGTTAAATACAAGAGTTTAAAGAAGGAGCATAAAGAGCTTAAAATAGAAAAGGATAAATTATTTACATCTTATGAGACTCTTGATCATGTTCATGCTATTACCCTTACTCAAATTCAAACTCTTGAAACCGAGAAACAAATGCTCACTAATGATATTGATAATTTGAAAAAGGATGTGCATCGTTTTAATTTAAGCACGGATAAGGTTACTAAAATTTTAGATGCACAAAGAGGTGAGCATTCAAAACAAGGACTTGGTTACAAACCATTTCAAAAAGTCTTTAAGAAAAATAACCAAGGTCCGACTTTCATACGTGCTAGTAGCTCTCATACTCCTACTTGTTTTTATTGTGGCAAAATTGGACATTATGCTAATAATTGCAAATTGAGAAATAGCTCTAGTTATGTTTGGAGACCCAAAGGTCTCAAAACTAACCCCATGGACCCCAAAATTATAGGGTACCTAAAAGAAATGCTTTTGTAGGTAATAGGGGCTATAACAACCATGGAGGATTCGAAATGGCTCGTGGACAGCGGATGTTCACGCCATATGACCGGGAGGAGAGAGCTTTTTACCAACATCAAGCTCCAAGAAGAGGGTATGGTCATGTTCGCAATGGCAAAGGAAAAATTCTTGGAAATGGAGAAATTGGTAACTCTTCTTTCTCTCTTTGTAATGTTCTTTTAGTAGAAGGGCTTAAGTTTAATTTGATAAGTGTTAGCCAACTTTGTGATTCAAATTATGATGTTTCTTTTAATAAAGAAAAATACCTTATTCTTAAAAACGGTAATATTATTTGTGAAGCAAATAGAAAAGGCAATCTTTACAAAATTTGTACTAGTGATTTGGTTAGTCAAAATGTTTCTTGTCTTGTCGCCAATAATGATTTAACGAGTTTGTGGCATAGGCGACTCGGACATGTTGGATACAAGAATTTGAAAAATATTTACAAAAACCAACATGTAAAAGGACTACCCAAATTGAATTTTGAAAATCTTGGCTTATGTGACACTTGTCAAAAAGAACAAATTAGTTAAGAGTAGTTTTAAGCCCAAAAATGAAATTTCCACTACCAAACCCCTACAATTGCTTCACCTTGATTTGTATGGGGATATTGGTACGGCTAGTCTAAGTGGAAAACATTACACTTTCGTTATTGTCGATGATTTGTCTAGATACACTTGGGCTCTTTTTCTTGCAAATAAAAGCGATGCCGTTAATGAGTTTGTTAAGTTGTGTAGACGCATTGAGAATGAAAAGGAAGATACTATTAAAACTATTCAAGTGATCGAGGCGGAGAATTTGACGGTGAGTTTAGAGTCTTTTGTGAAACCAAGGGATATACACACAATTTTTCGGCTCCAAGGACACCTCAACAAAATGGTGTAGCCGAGAGGAAGAATCGGACGCTACAAGAAATGAGTCGGTCCATGCTCAATGAATTTTCTCTTCAAAATATTTTTGGGCCGAAGCCGTAAGTACCGCTTGCTATGTCATTAATCGAGTTTATATTCGTCCTAAAATGAATAAAACTCCATATGAGCTTTGGAAAGGAAGAACTCCAAATATTAGTTATTTCAAAATATTTGGATGTAAGTGCTTTATTTTGAATACTAAGGATCAATTGGACAAACTTGATCCTAAGGCCGATGAAGGAATATTTATGGGGTATTCAACCAAGAGCAAAGCATATCGGGTTTACAACAAGACTAGCATGGTTGTTGAAGAATCTAGTCATGTCAAATTTAATGAAGCCTCGGGTGTTGAAAGAATACCCAATGACGATAGTGATGAAGAGGATATTGTTGAACCTATTGTTCAAAGTGATGCTCATAATGATAAACCTTCTATTTCATATGATCAACCTTCAAGTTCAAATGTTCCTCAAGAAGATAGGGGTGATACTTGAATCTTCACGTAGCATTGAAATTTAAGGAGATCACCCAAAAGATCTTATTATTGGTGATCCCCTTGATAAAGTAATGACTCAAAGGAATTTTGCCGAGAAAGCTCTTATATCTCAAAAAGAGCCTAAAAATGCTAAGGAAGCTATTGAGGATGAAGATTGGTTTTTGGAAATGCAAGAGGAGTTGAATCAATTTGAAAGAAATGATGTATGGGAATTAGTACCTTGTCCTCCATCTCAAACAATTATTGGTACAAAATGGGTATTCCGGAACAAACTTGATGATCAAGGCAACATTGTTCGAAATAAGGCAAGGTTAGTAGCTCAAGGGTATTGTCAAGAAGAAGGTATTGACTATGATGAAACTTTTGCACCCGTAGACGTTTAGAAGCTATTCGTATTTTACTTGCCTATTCTTGTTTTAAAAATTTCAAACTTTACCAAATGGATGTTAAATCCGCTTTCTTAAATGGTATTATTCAAGAAGAAGTCTATGTAAAACAACCTCCGGGGTTTGAAAATTTTTCTAGGCCTAATGATGTTTATAAACTTAAAAAGGCTTTGTATGGTTTAAAACAAGCACCCCGTGCATGGTATGATAGACTTAGCTCTTTTCTTTTGCAAAATGGTTTTACAAGAGGTAAAGTTGATACTACACTCTTTGTTTTTGAAAAAGGGCAAGATTGTTTACTTGTGCAAATTTATGTTGATGATATTATCTTTGGTGCTACTAATGAATCTTTGTGCAAGAAATTCTCCAAGTTAATGCAAGGTGAATTCGAGATGAGTATGATGGGGAGCTAAACTTCTTCCTTGGACTTCAAATTAAGCAATGCCAAGAAGGTATCTATATTTCGCAATCAAAGTATACAAAAGAACTTTTGAAGAAGTTCGGCATTGAAGAAGGAAGAACCGTCTCGACTCTATGGCAACCAATGTCAAAATTGACAAAGATGAAAAAGGCAAGACGGTTGATGAATCCAAGTATCGAGGTATGATTGGTAGTTTACTTTATTTAACCGCTAGTAGACCGGACATTCTTCATGCCGTATGCCTATGTGCTCGTTTTCAAAGCAATCCAAAAGAATCTCATATGAGTGCCGTTAAACGGATTTTTAAATATTTGAAAGGCACTTCTTCTTATGACTTGTTGTATCCAAAGCTTTAAAATGTTCTTATTTTTCGGGATAACAAGTCCGGTGAAAATTATTCAAAATATAGTTCGTCATAATCGAACTAAACATATTGAGATTCAAAAACTTTCTAAGGGATTGCGTTTTTAACAAAAACTTGAGATGTGTTTAATTCCGTCTCAAGGATAACTTGCGGACATTTGTTCATTTACTGTAGAGTATTTTACCTCATTTCGAGCTTGATTATGACATAATGTATATTGAATGAGGTCTACGTTTGCATTTTGCACGTTTTAAAACTTAGGGGGCGAAAAATTGGATTTTTGGTTGAAAATTCGGATTTTGGAAATTTTTCAACACAGTGGGCTGAAATGGTTGAGGGCAACCTGGTCGCCCTCAACCTCGGCCGCCCTAGGCTATAATTTGGATTAAAATGGTTCTCTTGACATTCGTCACTTTGACACATTTTGGCCATTTTTCGTCCCTTTGCAAATTTCACACACAATTCACTTCAAATGAGTTTTGATGCATGAATTATATATTTTGGGGATTATCTAGCTCGACTATCATCATCATTGCTCGTCTTTACCGATTGAATGGTAAGAATTTCACTATCTTTAGCTCAATTGGGTTGAACCCTTGAGTTTGTGGCTTATATGTATTTTTCTTGATGTGATTCATATATGTTTGTGATGAGCTTATTGATTGTTGATGAATGATATTCGTTAAATTGTATTTGGTGATGAAAAACTTGGCTTGATTTCATTTACAAGGGCTATATATAACTTTTTCTATTTTTGACGCCCGCCAAGTGTTCGATAAAACGTTTCAATGAAAAATTCATCACCTACATGATTCTCTCGATTTCAAAAGTCTTATACATTTATAGAGATCATGTTTTGCTTATCAAATGAGTTTTCATAAACCTCTACAAGTCGTATGATTCGACTTTTCCCTTCTATTTGGCTTATAAGCTTCAATGTTCAAATAGCTCGATACATCGGTTTAGTTGCACACTTTGATATGAATATATGATGTATTTATCGTGCTAACATTCTTTTTGATGATTCCAAAGGGGGAGAAACAGGTGGAGAAACAGGTTATAAGCTCTTTAGCTCAAAGAAGCTAATAAAAGCTCATGATAGAAGCTATAAGCTATGGCTTATTAAGGCCATAAGTTGTGAAGAAAACTCGAGTCCCATGATTGTTTTATGAACTTGTTTGCATGGATGATAAGTATTCGTGACGGGGAGCTTCTAAGCTCATGGAGTTGTTGTTTATTTTGTAAAAGCTTGTGCTTCTAGCTTTTGCAATATTTCTTATTAATGTGCTTGTTAATAGGGGGAGCTTTTGTAAAATGTTTTTAAACGGATAGTTTACTCATAAACCGGAAAATTATTTTGTTTTTCAAATCGTCTTCTTGAAAATTGTTTTGGTTTGTAATCATCAAAAGGGGAGTTTGTTAGATAAATGTTTTTATCATGATTTTGATGATCTTGTTCAAATGAGTTTTTATACCAAAACAATGTCCCTAAATGTTGTCCCAACACTTCCGATCGATCTAAAATGTTTTTACTATTTTTCGAGTATTTCTTGAAGTTAATATTCGATTTAAAATTGGACAACACTTTTGTTTCAGCTCGACCAGGCCGCCCTATAGGGCAACCTTTGTACTGAGTTGAGTTTTGAAACGAGAAAATGGGGCGTAAGAGAAAATGGGGAGGCGACCGGTCGACCAGGTGGGCCACCGGTGAGGGAGACCGGCCACCACCGGGCGACCGTGTACTGGGAGTGCCCTCTCAAGTGCGGACTTCTCTGTTTTGATTTTTTATCAACCCCAACCGGTCAAGACCAAGGCGGCCCTGTCGAACCCCTTCGACGGTCCCCTGTGTAAAAATTCGCACTTCTTTTCAATCTTATCTCTGTGGCGACCGGTCGAACCCCTGTTTTGACAAAGAAACTATCCGTTGCATTTTTCGCACAACTTTTCCCTATTTTGTGGGATTGATTTCTAACATGACTATATTGATGATTTTAAATGGTTTCTTTTGCAGCAAATCACTCCCCAAGGAGGAGCCAATGTCTGGAAATCAAAGCCAAGACCTCTCCTATAAATAGAGGCTTCATTCAAGCAACAAGATACAACACTCCATACAAGCAAAGAGCAAACAAAGCAAACACTTTCATATATCTTGTTGTATTAGCCTTAGCACTTTCACTTGCACAAATTTGAGGTCTAGGCTTTCAATTCTTGATTACACTTGTACTCATATTGTATCAATCATTATTGAGTTGTAATCTTGATTTTGGTCATCATTCAACACAAGACATTCTTGTGAGTATTCTTGTGGTAAGAATACACTTGGGTGATCTAGGTGATAGGTGTTTGAAGGTTGTGGTAATCTTCAAAGGTGTTGTAAGAGGATTGTGGTAATCCTCAAGGTGGTGTAAGAGGGTTGTGGTAATCCTCAAGGTGTTGTATTAATTTTTGGTAAATTAATAAAATCTTTTTCCTTTTGAAATCCATCCCTGATATCTTTGGGGTGGTAGAGATTAGGCCCTGGGGTGGGTTGAACCTCTTTAAATCGACGAGTGTTGTTTTATTTCCGCATTTACATTCTCGTCTTTGTTTGATTATTCAAAAAAGAGGGCAAAATCTGAAAAACCGAGATAATCTATTCACCCCCTCTAGATTATCGTAGCCACTTGGACTAACAGTTATACAATCATAACACATATAAAACAAAATGTGCAATCATAATTCATATAAAAATTTCCAACTTGGGATCAATCTTTAAACACATCACCTAAACTCCTCTAACCATATTTTTGAAAAAGAAAAAAACTTGTTGATAATGTGAAGGAATTGCTACTTTCCCTCCTCGACTTACCCACAATAGTATAAAATTACTTTGTGCTACTCTTAAAATCAATTATAAGAATTTAAGCACCTAAAAATAAGGTTCAAATTTGGGCCATTAAAAATTACTCATCAACGGTTAAGATTGGTTCCTACGAACTCACACCAATAGGAGTGTTTTATATATACGGATAATTACAAAAAATCTCAAACTTGGGCTAATTATAGAAAAACTCGAGATACTTTTTAAAATTGCAATGATTTTGTTGAATTTGATTATGTCTTATATTTTTCCCTTAATAATTGTTTTTTTCAAAATCTCTCCTAATATTTATAAAAATATTACGGATATCCCTTTACATTTAAGATGAATTAAACTTGAGTTTTTGTTTGTTTTTTTTTTTTTTTGTAATTTTAAAACATCTCTGAGTCCTTTTGTAATTGGCCCATACCTCGGTATCTTTTGTAATTGTCCCTTATATATGTCACTTTCACTTGGACCAAATCTACCTAGCCAAACCGCCAAAGGCCAATCCGCGCTTTGCGTTTATACCAAATACTATAGATTATTTCGGGTGCCCAAACCCAAGTGTACATGGATTATATAAAGGAGTCTCAATTCTTCATAGTTCATAATATTGGATGCATGGCATCATCTTTCCCACCCAGAATTAAACATTTTAAATATCAATTCAATTAAAACCTTTTAATGGAACCACGAGATTATAGCTCAAGTAGTATCGCCAGGGCCGTGTCAAGAAAATTCGAGGCCCGAGGCAAAATAGGGGCCTAACTCCCGAGTAAGAGAAATAATAGTTTTTGATATCCACTTTCATATTTAACATATTAGAGATATGAAAGATGAAACTTGGAAAGCGGAAAATGAGAACAAAGCGCACAAAATTGATCATGGGCCGGTCAGTGTCAATATTCAAGAATTTCTATCATAAGAAGCTGATTTTTATGATTTATTATTTTGAAATCAATCTCTTACCATTATAAGCTGATTTTTTTAATGGGTATCAATTACCGAATCTCGTTTATGATATTATGGTGGATAAGAAGATTTAAGATAATTATTTTTTGAGTAAAGATGAAGCGATAATGACATAGCAAATCGCACATACGCAAATATAGAGAAAAAAGATAGAAGAATCGTAGATTTTTCACGAAAATAAGCATTATAACCCTTTAAACTAATACAAATTAAGTAAACATCTACCTATTACCTAATCCTTACTTTTTAGGCCTATAACAAGCTAATCATTTCCTATTTTCTAGACTCTTAATTATTATCTCTACTATTTCTAATTTGTAAGTTATTCTTTGTCAAATTTCATAGGTGTGGTTGGTGCATAATATATATATATATATATATATAGGATTTGGTTCAAATGGGACAACCCCTTATATGAGACAAGAGGGATTTATCCCAACCATTGGATTGATATTTTGGATGGCTAAGATCATTCCTTTATTTTAGGATGGGTTTTAACCGATTCAATTAAAAAGGCCAAAGTGGTAATTTTCAAATATTAAGCAAGGGTGTTTAGTAATTTTGTAAAAGGTAATTGATTTCTTCCTTTAATAATTCGCTATTTTTGGGGAATTTCAAACATCGTATCTATGTGTGTTCTCTCTCTCGCTATACTCATCTCTTCACATTTTCTCAAACACTCCTTCCTTTCAAACTCACATTTTCTCTCACTTTCAAACCCTTTCAAACACTCCCGTTTTTTTCCAATCACCGTCAACAACTCCCGTCCGCCCCTTACTCCACTTTTTTCCGTCGCCAACAACAATCGTCCGCCTCAATCACTCCAAGCGACCGATGGCCTCGAGCATCCACGGTTCCGGTCGTCTCTCACACTGGTGGCTCAACCGCGACCGTCCGAAGTGGAGGAAAGTCCTCTCTTCTCAACCGCGACGCACCACCCCCGGCCCTTCTCCTCCTTTCGACCGTCGGTAAGTTTGGTACTTAATATTTAATATATTGTATTTGTAATTTTTACCTAAATGTTGAAAATATTGTTAGAATCGTGTGTGTAGTTTCTAGGGTTCTATTTCTTTTGTTTTTTTGGGGAAATTGTGAAAATGTTAATTTTGAAATGAATTTTTGGTTTAAATTCTAGTATTTTCATTTTTGGGACGTGTGTTTTTAATTTATAGGGTTTTTGTGAACTATTGCTATGCCATAATGTCTTTTGGGATGAGTAATTTTTTTTTGTTATTCTTTTACTTGAATGTTTACAGCATGTTCTCGTGGCTCGGATGATTTTGTGTATTTATGTTCAAGTTTTTATAGTTTATAGCTTTAATGATTCATTAGAAATGCATGTTTGTTTGTGAAGGGGTGTCGAATCCGTGTTAAGATATATTATCTAGTTAGAAACATGCTCATAAATGCAATTAATACATTTTAGTGTAATTTTAAGTACATTTTAGTGTTTTTTTATACAATTATGTTGTCTTGGCTTAGTTGTTGGGATTGTGTTTCAATTTCTAGGGTTTTTTTTTTATCTCGGGTTTGTTCATCGTGCTTCTTTGTTAGTCTATTGAACCTTATGGGCGCTTTTGTAAATGATAATCAGTTGTATTCATAGTTATTTTTTAGTGGTTAATTAATACATTTTTAATGTATAAGTAATACATTTTTGCAAAGATGTGTGTCTTGTGTAATCGCACTTTGTTTGTGCAAATTTATAAATATGATCAAATCTGAGATATTATTATACTTTGTAATCTTAAGTACATTTTAGTGTTTTATTTATACAATTAGACTATTTTTTGGTGCGAAAGTGCATTGTTTAGTGTAGTGCATTTTAGTGTTTTTTATACAATTATGTTGTTTTGGCTTAGTTGTTAGGATTGTGTTTCAATTTCTAGGGTTTTTTTATCCCGGGTTTTGTTCATCGTGCTCCTTTGTTAGTCTATTGAACCTTATGGGCGCTTTTGTAAATGATAATGCTTTGTATTCTTAGTTATTTTTTAGTGGTTAATTAATACATTTTTAATGTATAAGTAATACATTTTTGCAAAGATTGTGTGTCTTGTGTAACTCGCACTTTGTTTGTGCAAATTTATAAATATGATCGAAATCGAGATATTATTATACTTTGTAATCTTAAGTACATTTTAGTGTTTTATTTATACAATTAGATTGTTTTTTGTGCGATGCATTGTTTAGTGTAGTGCATTTTTGTTGTTGTAGAACACTTCAATGCATAGATTGTCCTTGCATTTATGTTGAATTGGAATAATGATTATTTCTTTTGTCTTCTTAATTGTAGGTGCTAATTTGTGAGTATGGCGAGAGGACAACAAAAAACGCAAGTTAATATTGGTGGTACTAGTAGTGGGGCTGGGGAAGCTAATGCTCAGCCAAAGAAAAGGAAAAGGGCATCGGGTTGTGAAGAAGAGTGTTAAGGATATGTTTCCCATTTTGACTACTAGGACATCGCCCAGTTTTGGTTGACGCTATGGCCTCCTTTACGGATGAACAAAAACATCTTTGTTGTTGAGATGGGGTTTGAGAGCTTATTTATGTTGAGAATTTCGAGTTTCCTGGCGTCTAATCTATTGGGTCGACGAGAATTTCAATCCCATGAGTAGTGAACTGGTGTTGGCAAATGGGAAGTATCTTCATATTGATGGAAGGACGTTCCAGAGGGTGTTGGGGTTCCCTAACGGTCCATTGGCAATTGATAAGAAGTCAAGTCTTGCCGAGAGTTCTCAATTTTATGAAGAATGGCCATCTTTATTTGGCGAGAGAACACACTGAGAATGACACCTACTCAAGTTTGTGGTAAAATGGCGGTTTGTGTGGATGGAGGGGTATGGTTTAGGAGATATTTTACCGTTTTAGTTGATCAAATTATTATTGGAGCTATGCAGGGTGGGTATATTAATCCATTGATTTTGAATTGTTTGGAGGACGTTAGTAACATTAGGAAGTTTAACTGGTGTCATTACACGTTGAAAACGCTCATTGAGAAGAGTCGTGGTTGGCACTCGGGACATGCCAAGAGGAATTCCAAGTTTTTTTTTGGTTGGAGCACCGATAAAATAAAGGAGCACAATTCGTTTGAGTTAAACAATGGGGGATATGGATTTGGTTTTGTTGATGGCCCTTATGATGGTGAGAGAGCGATTCCGGTTGTAATGATGCCATGATGGATGCTCCTACCGAGAAACATGACAATATCCAAGTTCCAATATGCTTGATGGCGGTGTTCGAGGTATTGGTCTAGTTTTGTTTATTTATGTTATTTTGTAAAATTATGTTTACATTAGGGATGAGGTTTGAATTCTTCATGTATTGTGCATGTTACTAAATTAATCTGTTAGTTGGTTGTGCTAGTTAGTGTGATACTTTTGCGTAGTCATTGTTATCTACATTTTACATTGCGGGAAAAATATCAAACACCACCGAGGTTGGGGCTTATTACAAATTTACGTGTATTTTTGAGCGGTTTATCAAGCTTTCGATATCACAAATACATGTGTATTTAGAGCGGAGTTCAACTGTATAATTAATTATTGTTTAGTGTGCTACTTAGTGTGATAATTCTACTTAGATAATAAATATTTACAAAGATACTAATTACATACCTAGTTAATAAATATTTACAAAGATACTAATTTACATGTGTTTTTAGAGCAGTTCACTTGTATTCTCAACAAATTGTTTTAATTGAATTCATGTTTCTTGCAATTGTTTACGTTTATGAAGTGATATGCAAAATAATTGTAATCTTACATGTAAATTTTTCTTTTGGTTTTTTATAAAGATTGACATCACAATTGGCATCCAAGTTGTCTTGTATTGCCACGGATGTCGTGGATATTATTTCCATATTACAGAATGCACCGGATGATGTGTCTTCTGATTCAGTTTTTGGGAGGATGAGGGACGCTGCCAGGAACTTGATTTTTTTTAGTGGCAAGCAGGGGGATGTGCAACGTACGGATGACGTGGGTGACGGTAGTGCGATGCAGCGAACGAAGCTTTTGCGAATAATCCCGAGAACATTGCTATACCGAGAAAATAGAAAGTCTTTGTGTTGAGGAGGAACGAGTTTACGAAGACGTTTGGCGGTCCAAACTTCATGTAGGGTTAACACAAGTTGGTGTTATGGAAGGGTGGGATTCCGTAATGGAAACTTCAAGACAATATTCGAATGTTTTTTCAGAGGCACCGTTGGAACAAGAGACGGTACCAGGCGATAAGCCCTCTGTGAGTTTGTGTTATTTTATTATTAATGTTGTAACTTGTTTTAACTGTATTAATGTTTTAGTTTGTACTAGTATACTGTATTAATGTTTATTTTTTACTGTGTAGTTGTTTATTTTTTACTGTATGCTTATGATTTCCATATTATAATATCTTTTTTTTTTTAATTTAAAGGATGATCAAGATAGGAATGATGCCGGTGGGCATGCTAAAGAGGGAAACATACATGGGAATGAAGCGTCGGCCGATGTAAATGTTGGGAAGGAGGTTGGTAAGGCCGCATCGAAAACTGGCCAAAAGAAGCTGAAGAAAAGTTCTGTTGTGGGCGCTCCGGTCGCTGGTTTGTGTACTAGTTCACATGAGATAGATCCGAGTTTGGATCCTGATGAAATGCAGCAAATGGTGGCTAAATGGATGTTTGAGAAAACAGAGCAAAGTAGTAAATTAACTTTTTCATTTTTTTCCTAAGTTTTACATTTGGTGACATTCATTTTTAACAATAAACTCATGTATATTTTATGACTTGTGTTAGGGAGGAGTTGGTATACAAAGTTGGTGATAGATCGCTATGGAGGAGAGAGATGGAGTCACTAAGGCATGGAGAGTATGTATCTGTAGATGTGGTTTCCGTGTGGTCGATGATTTTAAATGCGCGCGAGAGTTTGAGAAGCGAAAGTGCACCCACAAGATTTTTTGCTACGGCTACTCAACTCGTAAGATATTATTTTGTTCATTTGTAAGATTCATTGTTGTATTTGGGGTTTAATAAATTTTTTTGACGGTTTTGTAGACGTATAGTATCGTGGTCCCCAAGTATAGGCTTGATGATAAGTCTCATACCGGCAATTTTCTCTACAAGCTTTGATCTTTGAAGTGGGTGTTGAGACCATCGCAAAACTACAAAAATTGAGTTGGTTAGTTTAATTGTCGTGCACTAGCATCATTTTTGTGGTTGATTTATTCATTGGTATTTTTTTGTGCCGTTTTTCTTCCCTATATGTAAGAGTGAGCACTTATTTGTCATCGTGTTTGATATAAAGAGGAGAAATCACACATTTTAGACAACTCGGTACATTGGCGGTACATCTTGCGATAAATACGAAAAACCCCGAGGATTTGGTTAGTAGATTTTCTTAGTAGCTTTTCTCAACTATGCAAAATTAATGTATAAAGTTCCACATATTTTGGTAAGTCCATGCAAAATGCATTATTTATTGTATTGTTAGTGCAATTTCAATGTATACACAACACATTATTACTTTGCGCAATGCGCGACATTCTTGGAGGCTTCCCAAAGTGGGAATTTTTGGAAGTAATAAGTTCGTTAAGTTCAATGAAATAATTGCAAAAATATTTTTGAAACTTGGAAGATTTTTTTTTATTAGTATTAATTTGGAGTGTGCCACAAGCTACTTTTCTTTTTAAGTACATATCATTGGAGATTTTTCAACTTTTTACTAGTCAGTATGGTTTCTATTGCAAATTCACTTGTACGCATATTGTAGTATTCTTTGTGTATTTAGTGCAATTTAATGTATACATGATATATATTTTTACTCAATGTCTCTTGTTCACTTGGTGTTTTTTTACGTATATATAGTGCAAATCCACCGTTTGCGCTTAATGAAGTATTTACCGCTTTACACCCATGTGTTGTTTATTGTTGATTTAATGTTTGTGTTTCTTGTATTTGTTTCTAGATGCGGGTTTTTTCATTATATCTTTCTTCAAGGGGTTGTGATCGGATGTCATGGGCCGTCACAAATGCTAAATTGAGTAGGTTGTCTATGTCGTGGAGGGACTAGGTGAACAAAGTTGATTGTGGGATTTTTGCAATGCGCCACATAGAGACATACATGGGCGGAGCGCAAGAGGTTGGGATCATGCGGGCTAAAAAAGGGTGGTGGGAATCTAATATCTAACCTTCGCATTAAGTATTGCTAATCGATTATTAGCCAAGAGAACAATGAGCAAAAAGAAAAGATTCTCGATGGAGGCAAGGAAGTTCGGATGGGAAGGATGTTATGTGATTTTATCAGCCTTTTTAGGATGAACGTGTATTAACTCTATGTTACTATTTTATTTTGGCGGTTCTCTTTGTTGGATTATTTATTTCCTTAGCTTTTCGTGTCGAATTATCTTTGTGAATGCTACAATGGTCTAGTTAGGCGATTTTGTTGTTGGTTGTTTTTTTATGGTCTAACTGAATATCATTTTTGTTGGAATTGTTTAATTAATGCAGTTTAATTAATTGGTACGTGTTGTGTGTGTGGTTTAATGTTTGTTAATTTGCGCCCATGATAGTCGAATGTTGTATAATTAGTATTAGAATGCTGTACAATTAGTGTATTTTTACTGTAAATCGAAAACTGAATATCGTTTTGGTGTATAATTAGTATTAGAATGCTGTGTAATTAGTGTATTTTGACTTGTAATTCTAAAATGAATATCATTTTGGTGTATAATTAGAATTAGATTGCTATATAATTAGTGTATTTTTACTTTGTATAATTAGCATCGAATGTTGTATAATTAGTATTTTTACTTTTGTAGATTTAGTGTATTTTCACGATGTACATTGGTGATTTGGTTCGATATTGTTTCAGCATGTATAATTGTCATATTTCACATACTATATATACATGTTTATTGTATTTAATGCGATTATTTCGTACATCAAAAATTTGAATTAAAAAAATTTGTAATGAGCGGTGATAACATACTAACCAAACAAGAAATGTACTAACGAAACATTATTGTTGATGCAAAGAAACATTGAAAACATAGTAAAACTTGATGCAAGTCTTTGTTGATTGAAAATGGTTAATATCTAATTAGGTTTTTGAACGTTTGGGGCATGTTCTCTTTGTTATGGGTTGTGACTTCGCCACATATACCACATCGTCTCTTCAATTTTGTGCTTGCTTTGATAGCTTTCTCCTTTGACTTTGTATACGACTTTTCACGCTACCGCCACTACCTTTGTTTTTTGCTTGTTGTGGTGGCAATACATTGATATCCTTTCCGATGTTGTCCCATAATAGGTTTCAATAATTGCTTGCTTGCCAACTACGGACCTTTCATTCTCTTGTTCGAGTAGTAGTTTTTGCTTTTCTTCTGATAGTAAGCGTGACAAAGATGACAATTTCTCTATATCACCTTGGGCGAGCCCAAGACAACTATGGAAATCTGACCAAAGCTTGTTGAGAGTTACACATGCTGTGTTGCCTCCATTGAATTGGTACACATCACCGTTCCTTGGAAAATGATGAATTGTTGCATTTTTCAACCAACGCCTTGTTAGATATTTGGATGGAATCTCTTGTTCTCCCTTTAGCAATAACAGTATATGGCGACAAAGTAGTCCGCTTCGTTCAAACATTTTGCAACTGCACTTCGACATTGACTCGTTCTTGTAACAAATGACATCATATACCCTACCAGTTTTGTCTCTTATTTTGTAAGAACACGTGTCTGTATTATCAATCACACCAACCACTGTGCAACTGAAACACGATTCTTCAATTTCTTTGCTGACTTCTGAGAACACTGCATGTGTGTACACTGATGCTGCATGTTTCTCAATCTGTAATGGTGTTTTGCATTTGGGATTTAACGTTTCACATTTGTTGCCTAATTTATCGGATTCGTGGCGTTGTGAGTCCATGGCACTTTCAAAGTGCATAAAAAATTCCACCAAACTTGCCTGAGGTTTGTGAAATTGCCAAACCAACTATTTGTACTTTCAGATCTTGACGTTGTCCTTATTAGACCTCCCATTGGCACGTCCCTAAAATATGCTGGTATCCATTTTTGTCTAAGATCGAACATTGTATTAAACCATGGATGCGAAGTTAACTCATACTCAAGCATTACATCATGCCATTTTGTCTCGAACTCTGCTGGCTCATCGTAATCATCCCATACAATGCACTTTTAGTTTCGGCCTGAAACTACTATCCTTGAGCAATGCTAGATCGACTTTGGTGTTTACCTTCTCCATGATGTGCCACATACATAGACGATGACTGTACTTGAAAAAAAGACTTGTATTGCATTCTTCATTGCGGGTCTTGGTCAAGAAACAATATAGCTTGGTTCTTTACCCATTGCTTCTAAGAAATTCTTGAATAGCCATATGTATGACGCTTCATCTTCCTTTATTATCAACCCAGCTCCAAACGTTACACAACGCTTATGATTATCTATTCCCGTAAAAGGTGCAAACACCATCTTGTACCTGCCATTTTGCATAAATAATTTCAATTCAATAGACATTGAAATAAATATGTAGTACGGTGAATATCACCTACCAGTACAGTAATATTAAAATGAACTAACAATATTATTTTGGAAGGATTAATAGGTCTTTCTGTTTTTGTATAAATGCAATTCAAGACACAGTGGAATAAAAAATAGCCTACAGCGAAATTTTGAAATTTACACAGTGCAATGCTCGTATCCAGATAGTAATGTCAAATTAAATAAACACCACCTGTTCGTATTATTACACAGTTAATATCACCTACAAGTACAGTAATATTAAAATGAATGAACAATATTTTTATGGTTTCATTAATAGGTCTTTGTATTTTTTTAATAAATGCAATTTTAAAAACGGTGGAATAAAAATATCCTACACAGCGAAATTTTGTTATGTACACAGTAAAATGCTCGTATCCAGACAGTAATGTCAAATCAAATAAACAACACCTGTTTGTATTGTACGTAGCATCAAACGAAACGACGTCACCAAATACGCCATAATTCCGCACTGACGTCTGGTCTGCCCAAAATAGTCGGGTTAGCTGATCATTCTCATCGACATCATAATTGAATGTCATTCCTGGACTTATTTCTTTTTTCCTCAAGTTCTTATCTATTACCAATCTAAGCATCTTCGCACCACATATGTAGGCCTCGCAAGTCTCTCCTAAAGTTTTTGAAGTCTATTTGAAGTGCTCCGACATTGAAGTATCCTCCCACCATCTCTTTAAACACCACGAGGGTTTTAGCGAAGACCAACATTTGCCTTTGTGCAATTCAAGATGAAATGTTGGTGCCCAAAATTAAGACTCCTCACCTTCATAAATTGTCCGTATGGTTCGATCTCGGAGAATGAGTATGCCGCTCTTCAAAGTATTTTATCTTGTAGGAATTTGGTGTTGCGTATTGAAATATACACCTTGCATTGCACCCCACACGACTTGACGACCTTGTACGTGATGTTGAACTCCTATGCGGATCATCTTCTTCATTGGAACCAATTGGAGGTGAAACCTTACTATTTTTGAACCCTTCTCGGTTGCATACTATATATTGGACATGAATGTCCTTATTTCTGAACCTTCTCGTTGTACTTGTTCGAATGTCGAATCCACTATACGAGCCATAGTCCCTATAGAATTGTACGCCTTTCTGTAATGATGGAAATTCCATTCCTATGCGTGGTATTTTGTCTTGTTCAACTATTGGGATCCAATACTTTGTTAAACCAGGCGAAATCTCTAGTCTTTCTCTAGTGTATCCTGCATTGTCTAAATCAATAAACAATTAATTAGTTTTCTGAAGCAAAATACCTATACATAAGGAATATCAGTTTATTGATGTAGACAGTAAACGGTACAGTAAAATACAGTAAATTGTATACGAATATACAGTAAACGGTACACTAACATACATCATAATAGGCGGTTGTAACATTGGTTAAAAGTATCATAGTAGAGCAATCTATTTTTCGTAGTATCACGGGGTGCTATGGTTTTAGAAAACATTTTAATAATTACGATTACATACACCCCATTATATATAAATACACAAAGAAATTGTAAATTATATTTTAATGATTTCATTAATGTACGTATACTAAAAAACACATTAAACGTACATTAAAATACAACTACACATACAAAGTGTTTCGCTAATAAATTTCGTTCAAAGCATCTTGGAAGGTGTTCGAGTTTTGCAAGCAAACATATATGCAATACAATATATACAACAAATCAATTCTAAGTAAACACTAATGTCATACTATTTATATCTTTTGTTAAATATCAAACTAACGTTGTTTCTCATGTTTCTTCGTACACAAACAAATGAAGGATGGATGGGCAATATTTTTCCGGAATTACAATTACATAAAATTTTAAAAATTAACAGTGTATAGAGATAAATATACATTCACCTTGTTGTACGTCGGAATCGTTGATATTATCTTCCATCGCCGCACCGATTTTGTTTTCTTCTTTTATGGGGTATGCGCGGACTCTCTATGATTTTTTGCGAAATCATTATTAATTTGCGATTAATACATGTTATGGTTATGTTGCGGTATGTCGGAAGAAGACAGACGCGTTTTTTTGGGAGGGATCTTGTTGAAGAAGACACGTTTTTTGGGTGGGGATATTGGTTGTGATTTGGAAAGATTGTGAATCCACTTCTTCCCCTTATCTATTCCTATAAATTAGAACGGTTCCACTACATTTCTCAAATTGTCTATTGTGCCCTTATTGCCTATATTTAATAATTGTTAAATTAATATTAGCCATTAAATCAACCATTAATTGTAATATTTTCAAAGGCTTGGATAAATCCCCACCGCCTCATATAAGGGGGTGTCCCATTTGAACCCTCCCCTATATATATATATATATATATATATATATATCATGGGCAAAATTATGCCCCCAAAGAATTTGGGGCCCCGAGGCAATTGTCTCGGTTGCCTCAATCACGACACGGCCTGGGTATCGCACGATCTTCTCTAAAGGTGTTGGCAAAGTTCAACCTTATAATTTTTAGTTTTTTTGAAATTTATCATCTACCCTTCAACCATTACTACCAACTTACTAAAAAAATCTTTTAATGAAAGTTTGATTAAACCCCGTTTCAAAGGGAGCCGGGATAAACTTTGGGATGCACCTGGATATTTTTTTAAAAAAAACATATAAATTACAACTAAAATATTCTTTTTAAAAGAATATCTTAAGTATAATTTTTTTTTTTAAAAAATTGGTAGTGGAGGGCAAGTTGGCCAGTCCCCCCAATTTCATACCAATCTCCATTAAAACGAAATTGGATATGAAAGAGATTCTATTTTCGTTTTTCGGAGAATTTTTTTGACAAAAATGCGATTGTTTATGAAAATTTTAAGAAAATATACTATTCTCTCACTTTCACATTTTCTCATTTTTTTCTCTTACCGATCTCATCTACACATTTTTTCACAAAAAAACTAATCATTATTACACAATCTCCCATAAATTTCACTATTCACTCAATCACATGTTTATAACTATCAATCATATCCAATCATTATTTTACTATTTTTAAATCAAATCAACTTTTATCATTACATTTTCATTTCACATCCAATTATACTCTCAAAATTCATTTTTTTCTTCCATTTTTTTACCACTATTATGTAGCAAAATGAAAAATTTCAAAATGAAATCATTTATCTTTTTATAGAACCAAGAAATTCTTCCGTTCCTGAGTTTCCAGGAAGATACCTAACTACTCAAATACGCTGGATTTGGCAAATCTTTAGTACCCCATATTCCACTAAACAGGAGTTCTAACAACAATAATAAAATATATGTTTTCTAGTTAATTCACTAATACCTATTGACACCATCTACCTGTTAATTTAAGGAACAGTGCGTGTGGAATATTTGAATCAAAACAAAAGATGCAACATTTTCATGCATAGAAAATTTGGCTACAAGGACTAGAGAAAAACAAAAAAGCATTACGTGCAATCATAGAAAAATTTGGCTACAACGACTCATTAATTACCTAGTAAATCCAATGTATTGAAAAATTTGTCCTGATTTGCCACCGCACTTTATATAGTTGTCTATCTGTCTCTCTCTCACCTGCTAGACTTTAATCGCAACTTGGTCATTGTTAATTGAACAAAATCCTTCGTCATAATGGTTGTTTTTTTTAAGAAAAACATAATCCATCTATGAGGGCCCAACTATCCCGCTTTCAGGGCCGTGGAGGAGACAAACCGCATGATATGTTTAATGTCGGATCCTCAACTACTTTAGATCGAGTCGGTTAATACAAGAAATATTCTTCCACTCTGTTACTGGATGGATTTGAACCTTCACCACATAAATGACAACGAAGTGGCTAGTTAGAGATATGTTTGTCTCTTTCTTAAGATCAACTTTAGCTTACCCACTAAACTCGGGCCTTAATTTATAATTGTTTGTCACTTTCCTAATACCAATCAGCTTGTATGGGTGAAAGGCAGAAAGGTTGTTATGTAGTTAGCCCAAACCTAGGGTCTTTTTTAATTGTCCCTCATTTTCTTTTAGAAGTTTTTGTTTATTATAATTTTTATATAACAAAGTTTTATCATTATAAAAAGCAATCATTTTGGGAACCAAATGGCCATACCTCACCAATAATAACAAAGAAACTTGTTACTAAGTACTGTTACTAAGTTGCCTACTTTGTACCCAACTCTTTCTTTTGTAAAGCCCAATAAAAATTGGAACAAAATCTCTGAAAAACATAACCAAATTAACCAACTGAAAATTAATGGCGGAAGCTGTGGTTTCCATTGCTCTTGAAACCCTTCGTGATTTGCTATTAGAAGAAGCCAGATTCTTATCTGGTGTGAGCAAAGAAGCCAAGGGACTAGAAAAGCAGCTGAAGGAGATTCAATGTCTCCTGCAAGATGCAGACAGAAGAAAACACGAAAGCAAAACTGTCCTCAATTGGATAGCTGAGATCAAAGATCTCACATACAGATCCGAAGACGCAATTGAAGCATACGCCTTCCACGTTTCTTCCAGAAGAGGATGGGCCTTTAATTCTAGGCATCTCCTTCAAAGATTTTCTCGTGCACTAAACCACATAGCCTCGGAGATTTCTGAAGTAAGATCCGAGATTGCAAGAGTTAGCAAAAGCATGCAAGAATACGGCATAGGAAGCATCATTCAACGGGAAATCTCGATTGCCAATGACAACATGAAATGGAAAAGGCAAACCTTTCCCTTTGAGAATGAAGATTGTTTCATCGGGAAGGAGGACGAATTGAAGCGGCTTGTTTCATTTGCAGTCGATCAAAATAAACAGAACAGAGTTATTTCGATATGGGGCATGGGTGGTATTGGGAAGACAACCATCGCGAAAAAGTCTACAATCACATCGAGACCAAACGTTGTTTTGAATGTTTTGCATGGGTTTGCATCACTCAACAATGTCAAATTAGATCGGTTTTGGAGGAGGTACTCAAGCAGCTAAACCCGCATAAAAGGGAGGATCTTTCTAAGCTTTGTCACACAGAGTTGATATATCCAACAACTATGCGAGATCCAAAAAGCGAAAAGATGCATGGTTGTTCTTGATGATATTTGGGAAACTGATCATTGGGCTGGTTTGAAGCATGCCTTCCTTGTTGAAGGTTCAAATAGCAAAGCCTTACGACGCGTAAACAAAACGTTGCAGCCGTTGGATTCGCATTTGAAATTGAGCTTCTTAACAGTCATGATGGTTTGGAACTACTCAAAATGAAAGCTTTTCCACATAGCAATATCCCAGGTTAGTAATACTATCTCCGAGGTTTAGTGTAATTATAAAAATTACAGTTATTTTTCAAAATTACAAATATATGATAGAATACTGTAATTATAAATAATTACAGTTATTTTTCAGAATTACAAATATCTGATAGACGTAACGACAATTATGCCATGACTGCTGCTATTAGCCTGAATTAAGAAAGAATGAATAGTCGTTATAATTGTTGAGTATTGTGTACTTTCTTCGTTGATTGGAATATTGAGTTAATCAACTGGTCCCCACTCCAAAATAGTCTCCATTAATTTGGAATAAGTAGATTGACCTAGTTGTTCCCTTATTGTTCTTTAAAATAGGGTCGTCTTTTACTTCGTTTTCCCCTTGCTGGTGTCCCACGTTATAATTAGCTATGAATAATTGAGAAAACAAGTCAAAATAGAGATAGAAGAAAGCTTGGTGATAGGCTTGTTAGTTACTTGGGACGCTACATAAAAGGCTATTTAGCAGGAAATAGATTTTATGTTCCATCTTTTTGTTTAACTACGTTGGATGATAGACACGTGTTTATATGTTAATTATGCACTGTTAAATTTTTAGATGTATATGTATTAAGCCTCCAATGAAGTGGAATGGAAGTGGAAGAAAAATCTAATTCCCTCTATCCATGATATTAATCAAGAGTTGTCATTAATGGCATTATTGCAAATCGCCACAGAGCCCCTTTAGAAAATGGCCGCAGTTGGATCGTTTTTGACTACAATCTTCACAAATATTTGGTCAATGGAATTTCGTCAACCTTTTGGTTTGGGCTGACATGTCTGATGTGTCATCAATTATTACTAATGATATTTCGTCGCTAGCACACCTGTGATCAACTTTTTGTTTGGTCTGACCTGACAACAATTAGTAGTGATAACATGTCATTGCTATTAGATTGCTTTTTTGGCGATGATGTACATCGTCGCAAATAGCTTATTCGCTTTAATTTTTTATGTTGTTGGGGCAAAAATATTATTTTATATTTAATATATAATTTAGTTTATAAATTGAAATAATATTACACATGGAATAACCCAACCCAAATGAGTTTGGGATTGGCTCACATGTCACTTTCTCTACACCTGGCTGACAAGGCCCATCACTCAAGTATATAAATGACAATCATCTCTATTGTATGTTAATTCCTGATAATTCTCTTATAATCATACTTAATCATTATTCGATTCTTTGTCTTTACATTATCTCGGACTTGAGCATCGTAGTGGCCTCCTGGGACAACCTCGAGACCCGCTAATGTTTGCGTGTGTGCATGTAAGTTTCCGAAGAAGATTTTCGATCTCGCTTGGGAAGGAAAAGACTTGGACTTTATCGAAACCTTGACTTGGAGTGATCTACCCTAAAAAGTAGCATTATTTTGGTGTTGTCGTGGGACAACCAAAGCACACGAAGATGCGGACCCGATCTCAAGTCTGGGCCGAATCCCAAGCCGGGAAGGAAAAGACTTGACTTTATCGAAACCTCGACTGGAGTGATCTACCCTAAAAAGTAGCATTATTTTGGTCTTTGTCGTGGGACAACCAAAGCACACGAAGATGCGGACCCGATCTCAGCCGCGGCCGGATCCCAAGCCGGCCGTAGAGTTAGAGACCCGGAAGAACGTCCACCAAGAAGATGGGAGGCTAGCCCTCTTTCCGAAGAAAGAAGGGTGCCCTCTCCTATCGGATGAGCTCTGTCCGTGAAAAAAGTCTGTCGGGCTCGGGAAGCCTTCCAAGCATTGGTTGAAGAAGTCACTCGGAATGCTCAAAGACACTGGGTGACCAACTCGAGCTTGGGCCACAGAGACCCGACTTGAGAGGTCGAGAGAGGAAGATATAAAGACCGCAACAAAAATTGTTAAGAGTCCGCCAGCAAGAAGAGTCCCAAGCGATGCATGACCCGTCCAAGCCAACTCGGGGCGACCGCCCTAATAAAAAGGAGTCCATTGGTCCCTACCATTCCGATCGAGCCACTACCTTTGGGAATCAAGACCTCCAATCTAGGGATGGCAAATCGTTCGTCTTGCCATTATCGGGCCGGGTGGCGATAACGATACACACGACACGATAAGCCCAAACACGAACACAACACGATAAAAACGGGCCCGAAATTTAAACCCGAACACGACACGTTAAAAACACGATAAACACTACGGCGACGACCACGATAAGCACGATAAGAAAAATTATCAAATTTATTTAGGTAAGCCCGTTAGGCCCGATTGGCCCGTTAAGCCCGTTAACAAATAAAACTTATGATTTTTTATATTCTTTATATTTAATACTTAAAACATATATTCTAATAAATTATTAATAAAAATAGTCAAGTAAAAATAATCAATTATTATTAAATTACACATATAAATAATTAATTACTAATAAATAAACAAATTATCGTGTCTTATCGTGTTTATCGTGTCACCCGATATCGGCCGATTTTTATCGTGCCTTATCGTGCCGACCCGATAACGGCCCGAACAGATAAGCTCCAAATTTAACCCTATAATTTCGTGCCGTGTTCGTGGCTTGGTCAATTGTGTCGTGCCTCAAATTGCCACCCCTACTCCAATCTCCCTGGGAGTATGATGAAACTTGAGATTCCTAGGAGCACTTGGACAAGTTCTATGTGAAGGCTCTATCACATAATCGGACGCCCTACTGCAAGGTGTTCCACACCACTTTGACCAAGTGAGCATCGACTTGTTCAACCAACTTCCGGTAGGATCAATCTCTGGATGGACAAAGTTACTAAAGCCTTCATATAGCGATTCTCCATCAACAGAAAGTACCCCAAGAAGTTGTTAGGATCGAAAGTGCTTACGGATTTGATGATCGCCCCCCACAAAACCAACACGAGTCTTTTTCTAGCGCGTTTTGTCCTCACCACGCGCACTCGAAAAACTTCCCGGGGTCACCCATCCCATGTCTACTCCAGTCAAGACGCTTAACCTCGGAGTTTCTATGTAATGGACACCGAGAAAAGAAGATGCACCTTGTTGGTATGAGTAGTACATATCTAATCATTTAAGCTCTACTTTTTAACTGTCAACCCAAGGTTGATTCCTGTAGGCACCCCTATTCACACTAACGGCAACAAGTAGAGCCCCACACTAAGTGGTGGACGGACATGAGGGGCTTCGCAGAATCCATATGGATCCTCGGCAAGTTGGCGACCACCTGACTCAATGCGGATCTGACAAATCCTAAGGGTGATCGGCGGGACCCCATAATCCCAACAATCTCCCCCCAGGCCGCACCGGGCGGATTTGAACTTGCAACCTCGCTCCGATACCAGTTGTTAGGATCGAAAGTGCTTCTTGGATTTGATGATCGTCCCCACAAACCAACACGAGTCTTTTCTAGCGCGTTTTGTCCTCACTCACGCGCACTCGAAAAAACTTCCCCGGGGGTCACCCATCCCATGTCTACTCCGGTCAAGCACGCTTAACTCCGGAGTTTCTATGTAATGGACACGAAAAAGAAGATGCACCTTGTTGGTATGAGTAGTACATATCTAATCATTTAAGCTCTACTTTTTAACTGTCCAACCCAGGTTAATTCCTGTAGGGCACCCCTACGATTCTACAACGGCAGATGTGAGCCCCACACCAAGTGGTGGACGGACATGAGGGGCTTCGCAAGAATCCATATGGATCCTCGGCAAGTTGGGCACCCACACTCCGATGCAAGATCAAGAAATCCTGGGTGATCAGCCAGGACCCCATAATCCCAACAAAGACTATTGCTCACCTCTTTAGGTGAGACAGAATGAATGAGAGATCTTTGCGAGAGTTTATGAAGCGGTTCGTAGAAGTTTGTCCAATGAAGTTGCCAACGTCCATCATGAAACTTTGGCGAGAATCTCCGCCAGGGATGTCTAAAATAATCTTTGGTGGAAACCTCCTTCCAACATGGATAAGTTGTCAAGCGGGCAGAAGCACATTCGAGTAGAGGAGTCCACCAAATCGAGCCCAACACTAAGCGCAAGACAAGAGAAGATGACAAGAATCAACCCTAAAGGATCAAATGATGGAGTATGGCATAAACTTCACCCCTCTCGAATGCACCGGTAGTCGAAGTGTTAATCGCCGCCCAAAGAAAAAGGATCATTGACTCTCCTAGACCATTGAAGAAAAACCTGCGAGAGCATGTTCCAACATATACTATTGTTACCGTAAGGATAAGGGCACACCACCGATGATTGTTTCATGCTAAAGAGAGAGATCGAGTGGCTCATCCGGAAAGGGTTACCTCAAGAATTATGTAGATCGGAGCGATTCCACCATAACCATAGTGTTCGCGAAAAATATTTGGTTCATACAATCGCAAAGTGTACAATGTAGTTTATAGAACAATGGCAAGCAAGGTCGTATTCCTCAAGGATTGATATTCGAAACACTTAGGCTATAGTAACATCGTATTCCAATTTTATTGAAGCGACCGAATATTGAGTTTAATACTAAAAATCGAAAATTAAAGCAAAAATAAATAAATTTGCGAACCCCACAAATATTTTTAACAACCACATGAGCAACCTTAGGCACATAATCTCAACATGTTTCTTCAATATAAATGCAAATAAAGTTTTTAAAACCAATTAATGTAATTCTATGGGTTCAACTCCTAAAATACTTTATTCCCCCTCTCTCGGGTGGTGCATAAACAAGAGATTAATAATAATTGAGGTCTCCCGATCCATCACAACTATTTATTAACTCCCAAAAGATCTTTGAATTGAAATACTCCCCAAAATGTAGTCTCCCAATACATTACCCTGTTTATGTCCAATTTAATTTTCGTCTCATTAGAACTCACCTCCTGGGATTATCGACTAACAAGTATGACATGCAAATTATTGGCCAAATAATCAATAATTAAGAATAAGCACTCGAATTCATAAAATAAAAAAATGAATTAATTAAGAAAATAAATAACATATTTAACATGAATTCACAACATTATGCCCCTAAAATCCGAAAAATATGCCAAACATTGATTACAAACTCATAGATAAATTCGAATCAACATTATGACATCGTTCAAGCACAAACAAGAGATCTTAGACATAGAAAGAAAACCCTTCTTGTCGGGATGGATTCTCCTTCCATGTCTTGAAACTCTTGTGCTCCGTAGATGCGAAAGCCTTGTGGTGTTCTTCGCGACCTGGCCTTCTATCGAAGATCCTTGATTCTTGCTTTCCCGTGTTATTTGATGTGCTTTCTCTATATGAAGTGATATATTTTCGTGCAAGCCTTGGGTCCCTTTTATAGATGTTTGGAGAGATCACTTGTAGAGTTGGAACGGGAATAAAACTCTTAAAAATGCGTCATGGCGAGAGTCCCACACTGCCTAGTTGTGGCACCACACTACCGTGTGGTCTTAGATAAATGTTTTTATCAAGATTTTGATGATTTTGTTTAAATGAGTTTTTATACCAAATCAATGTTTTTATATGTTGTCCAAATACTCCTAAATGATTTAAAATGTTTTTACTAATTTTTGGAGTATTTCTTAGAGTTTTTAATTTGATTAAAATTGGACAACACTTTTGATGATTTTGTTTATATTGGTTTTTACACCAAAACAATGTTTGTAAATGTTGTCCAAATACTCCCAATTGATTTAAAATGTTTTTACTAATTTTTGGAGTATTTCTTGAATTTTATTTTTGACAAAAATCGGACAACATTTCAAATTGAAGGTCGACCAGTTTTGTCGCCCAAAGCGTCGACTGCACTAAGAACACGAACTTGAAACAAAAACAATTTACGTACAAAAAAGAGGAGGGGGACCGGTCCACCTAGGGGGCGACCGGTCGCACCCCCCCGTCGACCGGCCGACCCCTCCGACCCGCACTGGATCGCACTATCTTTTTCAAAACGTTCAAAATCTTATACAGGGGCAACCGCCGCGATCATGTAATCTTTTGACAAAAAAATTTGTACCGTTGAACTCCTTGGCAAAGAAGATTTGCTTTTCAATTTTGTACAATATTTCTACATCTTGTGATCCTCTTTTTGTAGACAAAAGTGAAGAAGAAGGAGCCTATGTTGGGAGCCTATGTTGGTGAAGACTTCCCTATAAATAGAGGATGAATTGAAGACACAAAATATAACAACAAAAGCAAATTCACAACAAGAAATCTGCAAATTTCAAGCTTTCATATTCAACACTCTTGTTGTATTTATAGCCTAAGGATTTCACTTTCACATCTTGAGGTCTAGGCTTTATTTCTTTATTACACTTTGCACTCAAATTGTAATATTCATTATTGAGTTGTAATCTTGACTTTTTGGTTATCATTCAAACACAAGATATCCTTGTGAGTGTTCTTGTGGTAAGAACACACTTGGATGATCTAGGTGATAGGTGCAAGAAGATTGTGGTGATCTTCTCATTGAGGTGTTGAAGAATTTGGTATTCTTCAAGGTTGAAGATTGTGGTAATCTTCACAAGGTGCCGTTGAAGGAAGATTGTGGTAATCTTCAAAGGAGATTGTGGTAATCTCCAAAGGTGGTATTAAAGAAAGAGTGTGGTGCTCTTCAAGGTGTTGTAAGTTGAATTTGTATTAATTTTGGTAATTAATAAAATTCTTTTTCTTTTTGAAATCCATCCCGGAGATCTTTGGGGTGGTAGAGGATTAGGCCCTAGGTGGGTTGAACCTCTTTACATCGACGCGTGTTGTTTACTTCCCGCACCTTTATTATTGTTTTGGCGTATTTGTTTCAAAAAGAGGGCGAAATGAAAAAGATGGAGATAATCTATTCACCCCCTTTAGATTATCGTAGCCGCTGACTTACAAGTGGTATCGAGCCAAACTCTTTGGCAAGCTCGTTCCACATTGCGAGTAAAGAGGAACGATCACCGGCTACGAATGAAGTCTACCTTACGGCGCCTCCACCACCAAGCCACCACTATTCGATTCCAAAAATTTTACATTTTGGAAAGAAAGAATGCAATGCTATCTACAAGGTTGCGGGTTCGATATTTGGAACACAATCATAAATGAAAAATCCATTCCAATGATGGACACACCACACAAAGGCCTCAAAGAGCTCAATGATGAAGAGAAGAAAATCATATCTTTAAATGGTAAAGCTCTTAATGTTATTTATTGTTCACTTACCATTTTGGAATATGATCATATTGTAGGAATTAAATCGGCTCATGAAGTATGGAGAAAATTAGAAGAAGTATATGCAAATGAAAGGAGCCACTCAAAATCATCTACTTCTCAAATGGATACAAATCCAACATGGGATGAGCTTTCTACAACTTCCGACGCCGATGATAACGAACGATGTCTTATGGGCTTTGAAGAAGAAAATGAGGTAAGTTCTAAACCCTCCACTTCTTATGATAATGTATTACAAGATGATTATAGTGATTTGCAAAATGATTTTGATGAGCTTCAAAATGAATTCCAAAGTTTACTTGTTAAATACAAAAATTTGAAAAAGGAATTCAATATTTTAAAAATTGATAAGGATAATTTATTTTCCTCTTATGAATCACTTTCATGCGATCACACCACCACATTTGACAAGGTTAGAAACCTTGAAAAAGAAAATAGTACTCTTGTTAAGGATATTAATTGCATGAAAAATGATTTATCAAAATCCATCTTGAGTACCGATAAAATGACCGATATTATTGATGTTCATAGTTGTGATAATTTGAAACAAGGACTTGATCATAAGCCTAGTAATGTTAATTATGTGAAAAGAAATCAAGTCCCTATGCATGTTGGTCATTATGCTCCCAAAATTACTACTTGTTTTTATTGTGGTAAAACGGGTCACATGGTTAATACTTGTCGGGCTAGAAATAGCTCTAATTATTATTGGAGACCTAAAAGTCTCAAAGCTAATTCTAAAGGACCCAAACACTTGAGGGTACCACAAAACAATGTCATATTAGGTACCCGGAATAATAATCGAGGAAAATACATACCACCAAGAAGACATCAAATGACCATCTCATTTGATCAAAGAAGAAGACACCACCAAAATGAATTTCCAAGAAGGAAATATTATCAACAAAGGAAAGGATATAATCCTTGGAGATGGAGTAAAAATTGTATCATCTGTAATTCTTTTCTATTTTCACGCCACTCTTACATGAACAATCACTCGCATCATATACTTTAATACCCCGAAGCAGGACCCATAGATTCATCTATGAGTCAAGCGAGCCTCATCACACATGACCTAAAGTTTTAGGATTATGTATAATGTCTTAACTCAATCATCAATTTTCATTTTTGTTCCAATTTGAAAAACTCGCTATTCCCCAACTATCTAGACTACAAAAACCATAACTATCTAGATGACAAATCGACATAAGTACCTCATGTTCAAAACTATAACATTTTCTCTAAGAAATGCTTAAGGTAGCCAATGCACCATCTAAATGGACAAATAAATACAAATAGACATTAAGAAACCATGATCCATCCAAGGATTCCACATTCGGATTGTTCTAGATCTTAGAATGTACGTGGCCAAACAAATAGAAATATGCATCAAAGATAAGTTAGTGAATCTAAAGGTACACATGCGGACACACACCTAACCACACACTACCTCGTTTGTTACTTCAAAATGAGTTGGTTGGCCAAAAAGAGAGAGAAAGAAGAGAGTGATCAATGAAGAACCATCAAAGAGAGATAAGATTTCGTGACATTAAATCCCTTATATGATTTCTTTTCCTAATTTAGAGAAGGCCTTTTATGATTCATTTTCCTAATTGTAATCCAAATAAGGCCGATTATAGAGAAGACAAAGCAAAAACAGAGTGAAAACTATTCGTGATTCATTTTCTTAGTCTAATTGGCAACAATGTTTAATTATTGTTGGCGTAATGCAAAATCAAAAATGTGCGATCTTCTTAAATGCTAGTTGTCATGAATATATGTAGAACACCAACAACAACAAGATCAACTAATGTCCATAACCATGTAGGTTGGTGAGCTATTGCACTACACACGATGAAAATGTTAAATAACTCCCTTATAATGTTGTATTGTGCAAAGTCATTAGTTAGCATACTTGGGTAGTATTCAAGTCAATAACATGAAAATCCCTTGATGAGTTCTATCTAGCCTTATTATCCTGCTTTTGTCCACTGAAGAGGCTACAAAATCTGGGCTTAATCTCTTTACTTCGTGGTTTTTTCCTGTTTTGTTTTATTTAAATTATTGATGTAATTTGTGTATTTCTAAAGTTAAAACCTAGACTTAATCCTTTATCAAGATTTCAAATTCCGATTATTATTTGAAATTTTACAAAAAAATAGATTGTATATGGAGATAATGTATCATAGCCTAAACATGCAATTATGGGAACTAATACTCGCATTTAATTCAACTTGCATATGAGAAAACACAAGGCTTAAAAGAAAGAAGAGGGATGGCTCACACGATTGACGATTCCCATCATGAGTAATAGTAAGAAATGAGAAAACATAAGCTTGAATGAACTCAATAATGTGGGTCTAATAAAAAAAATGGTAAAAGTATATATCACAAGCTTGATATCTTCCAAGACTACATTAAAGCAAAAGAAATGATCTAAATTGACAAAATTCATTTGAAGTTCTCCAATACCGTGAAATATAACACCTAGGTGTTGGTGGCCCTGATATCGATGGCTTGAATGATCGTGACACCATTCTAATAGCCTCTTGCCATTAATTCCCTATCGCCTTCCTTGCAAGTGAACCACCTATCCGCTTTACTAAATTGTACCAAATTAACAAGAATCAAGTCAAATCTCTAAAGACAGTCATCTAAATACAAATTTGGGAAAGGCAATCGGATTGATTGCAATGTCATCAATATAAACAAATCCAAATATATCCTACAAATTAAGTCAAAGAAATTATAAATACAAATAGCTAGAAAAATTCTAATAGCTAGAAGAACTTGGCCTCCAAACAAGAGTACAATAGTCACAAACACTGCTTCAAATGAAGCCTAAAAGTAAACCAACCAAAGAAAGAAATTCATAAAACCAATGTAAATAATATAAAAATAAATGTGCAAAAGTGTACTTGACCTTGTAGATTAAACGATAATATCAAAGGTGAATCTTTTAACTCGCAAACCGCAACTTCTCGCCTTTCCCGTTATTGGATAAGTTTTAGAATATGTTGTTAAAACATTGGTTATCTTTTAGTGTTGGTTAGCAATACGAAAATTATATAAAATCCAGATGTGTAAAAGTGAATTTTATGCCATAGCATATTAAATAAAGTGGTTAAAGTTAAGGTACATTAAACTATCAAATTATTATTGATTAATGTGGCGACTTTGTTTCTCGCAATCAAAGGATTGAAGTTTTAAAATTAAAGAAGATTTTCAAATTTCAAAGAAGCTTGTAAAAACTTTTCATAAAGTTCTCACCAAAGTTTTTCACATGTATGGTGGAATGGTTTTGAAATGACCAACTTAATATAGAGAAACAATTAATCCGGTCCAAAAGGACAAACAACCACAATAAGAAGGGTGTCACATTTAGAATTCCATTTCAAATGTATTTTTCTTCAAAAACATTTTTCCATAATCTAAATAACATGGTGCGAAGAAATTCACAAACAATATAATCGATACTAAGAAAACCAGAAATTATGTAATCGACTAGTTGAGAAAAATCTCCGCATGATTAAACGATATCAAAGACAAATCTTTTAATAGCGAATCTTCTTTCTTGCCTTTTCACCAAAATGATTTTTCTGGTTTGGACTTTGGATTCTCCTTGATATAGAAAGTTGAAATTAAATAATAAATTATAACAGAGTTTAGTGAATTAAAAGTTCCAAGTCGGTAAATGATTTATCAATGAGAAACATATTTAGCAATCAAAAACTATTCCTACATTAGAAATTTAGAATAGCACAATATGACTTACCACCAAATATTATTTTTTATCACACAACAAAGGTTATACTAAAAATCAATCATTTCGATTCATCTTGTCAAATACGGAGTCGGGTCAAACCCGCCCCATTGCCAACCCTAAATAACATATTACATGCATACCTCTCGGATCCCTTATGCCTTAATTAGCAAGACAAAATCATAGAAAGACGAAATAAGAAAATAAAGAATCAAAGAATCAAGAAATTAGAAAAAGAGGCATTCTCGGATATGAAAGCCAAATTTAGATGGAGTGAGAAAACCTTAGAACATCTTAAAAATAAGCAATAATTCAACTTGTTTTGTTGTATGATTCATTGGATTTCTTCACCCTAGCCGATTAAATTTCGAAAGAATAAGAAAAACTTAAAGAAAGAAAGAATCAAAAATAAGAAAAAGAAGCATCATTTGGATTTTCTTGTGCCTTACCATACTTATCTTTCGGTATCTTTCTTCAAGTGACCGATTTTTGGCAAATGATGTTGATGATTCCGACAATTAGATTATCCGAAGAATTGAACTCATAATCCAGTTTTGGCCTTCGCAATTGTACCCTCTATTTCAGGTTTTGGATGGATTATGGGTTAATCGTAATCCTAAGAGTTGCGTTCCTTGGAGGACATCCGATAGAATATAAGTAATGTGTGATTGGTAGAAAATTACCTTTTTGCCATTCATTAAAGGGCATTTTGCCATTCATTAAAAAGCATTTTTGTCTCTGCTCAAAAGTTAGCAAAAATATTCAGACTTTTAAAGAAGTAGAGATAGAGATAGATATAGAGATTAGTGGAAATGAGTTTTGAAGCGCTTCAAGATTGTGTTGACTCATATTGACGCAAGTTTTTATGCCCTCTTCGATCATCGGTGTCCATCAAAATCGTAACATTCTTTAATGGCAAAGTTATAGTACACACCCAAACAGGTTTCCCACCCGTAATCAACCTCGTACACAGAAACCTACACCAATCGCCGAAGCTACACCACTCCACTTCATGCCCATTTGTAATTAGAGAATGAAACTTGTTAATATCATTCAAATAACTATATCCACTTTGTGATTCCGTTATGTAATCGTCATCAATCATCCGTATTGAGTTCCTTAATTTTCTTACTACCATGAAATTCTTGATATCACCATCATCATCCGTAGTACTTGTTGGAAATTTGGGTTTGAGAAAGTGGGCGTCGTCCCGACTTTGACTAAATTTCGGTGGCTAAAAATTTAATTTTGGAGGAATTAAATTATATATTATTAATCTATTTTCCGAGTAGATGTTCGTAGTATTATATATTTCTCAAACCGAATTTAAGTGATGAGTGAGAAATTAATACACGAAGTTGGCCACGCGAATGGGCATAGTTTATCCTAGTATAAATATTAGAAGTTGTTATTGGTTAGATATACTATAACACAAGTGTATGATCACTAATGGGCCTTAGACCGACCCAACTCTTTGGGCTCGGGTTTCGGTTCTATTAGTTTTATCACTCGAAAATGGGTTTGACCCAAATTCAAGTGAGTGTTGCGCTGATGTATCCGGACATTGGAGGTGTCCAGGTTCATGTATGTCTCTTGAGTCCAGAACTCCTAGATAGTGGTCATAATGTGATTTGTAACTCTTGGAAGTTACATTTGGTTTTAATTGCCCATTTCTATCATTAAATCTCCTCCAAGTGTTGGGAATTGCAGCCTTTATATGCTTAGCTTGCATTAGATTCGGATTAAGGAAATCATGGGAAATGGGGAGAAAGAGAGAGAGTTAGAAAATATTCTCGCAGAAGGTTATTCTGTCCGGATGTTATCCCGAATGTCGTCACATCTGCCGTCACATCTCTAGTTGCATCTCCTTTCTCGCATTTTCCCGAGTCAAGCAAGCGCTTCGCTCTCCTTCGAGTTCGAAAGGTGCCTTTTTGTCGATGGTGCTACTATACACGGAGGAGGTTAAACCATTTTATCTTTGGGGACATTACGTCATACTCGTGAGCACTAGCCAGATGTATTTGTCTTGCGATAGAGTTCTACTAGACTCGGCTTTTGTTTTTCAAGTTTTGTCGATTCATGCTTTTGGAGTTTGGAGTACATTCAAGAATTGTAATAGTTAGGTTTTACTATCTTGTAATTTTATGTTTCTATTTTTGTAAGGCCATTGTTGAAGGCATTTCCCGTTATTCTCACATTGTTATTCAACAATCGCAAGACAAAATCGTACCTTCACGATGGCGAGGAGAAACAAATCCTTAGCTTGGAGATGAATCGACGGAAGACCTTCCAGGTGGTTTGATGGAATTGTCGTTGTTGCTAACAACACGTTGCGTTTGAAGCATGAGGCTAGCATGGTGATATCCTATGCCGTAACTTTGTCTTTAAAAGACTTAGTTGTACACTTTACTTGTATGTATTGTGTGGTTGATATGAATCGAGGATGTTTTCCAAAATGTTCATATGATGAAATGAAATACGAATGAGGATGTGATTTCCAAGAGGTTTGTAATTTCTAGTTTTTTGGATTGAAAAATGGATGATTCCAAGAATCCAAAAATATTTTGAAACTAGTATAAAAGTTTCAATTGATCCAAATGATATTTGTCTTTGAAGGGATGTTGTTTAAATAAAAAATATCAAATGGTTTACATCATTAAGATATTATTACCAAGGTGGAAAATTTTCATGAATTTCTAAATGCAAAATGGAAGGAAATCGATTAGTTGCACGATTGTTCGATTGAAAATCGAAGAAAACAATCGAAGGTCCGAAAGCTAAATCCATGAAAGTCTTGCTAGAGACTCGAGAAAAGTGTGTTGGAATACTTTTTAATAATTCTAATGGATCCAAAGCAATTGTGGGGGTATGACCACACTTTCGTCACAATTTTGGCTTTCGAGCTAAGTTGCAAATTTAGATGTGACGAAGATGTAATCGAGATGTGGTAACATCTAAGGCGACGTTGAACCACAATTGCGAAGGTGTTACCAAAATATTGTTACATCGTCGAGGCAAACACAAACACCAAGTATGGTTTGAAGTGACGCCAAAAGTGTTGTAACACCGAAGGCGCTTTGAGAACCAAGTGAGGTCTGAAATGTTGTCAAGATGTGACCACATCTAAGGTCACACTCTCGGTAAAATAGTTCGAACAAATTGTCGGAACAAGGTTAAAAATTTATTTGAACGAGGTTCTAACGATATTGTTGGAATGAGGTTCTAATGGTTTTAGAACATCGGAAAGCATTCTAATGCTAATGAAAAGACCATGAGCCGTAAGTTCTCGGTGTAATCAAGAGTTGAACATAGAAACTCGGGAATATGTGGGGAAGCCATATTAACGGCGTACCACATATTGAATAAAATCCCACTTAAAGGGAAAGATAAGACTCTTACGAATTATGAAAAATCGTAAGCTCTTATAAATACCTTAAGGTGTGGGGGTGCTTGTTAAGGTTGTAATACCTGAACCAAAACAAGTTAAAATCGGTCCTAAAATGGTCGATTGTGTTTTTATTGGTTATGCACTTAATAGTAGTGCATATCGATTTATGGTACATAAGTCGAAAATCCGGAAATGACAAATGGTACAATAATTGAGTCAAGTAATGCTATATTCTTTGAGAATATTTATCCTTGTAAAGAAAGGATATATGGAAGTCTAAAGAAAAGACTATATTAAGATATTCTTTGGAGATGTGACTTATGGTGTTATAACATCCGTACAACATCTCGATGTCACTTTTGAAGAACAGCTTAGTTCAACACCGAGTGATGAAGAATCGAGATGAAGTAAGAGGCCTGAGGTGGTTAAGTTCTTTGGACTCGACTTTCTAACATTGATGTTATATGGAGAGCCAAACTCGATTAAAGAGGCTCTAAGTAGCACGATGCTCCGCTCCGCAATAAGCAATCAATAGTGAAATCGAGTTCATTCTCGCAAAATCATACGTGGGAGTTGGTTGATCTCCTCACCGGTCATAAACCTTTAGAATGTAAATGGATCCTAAAGAAGAAGTATAAAACAGATGGAACTATTGATAAGTATAAAGCACGACTTGTAGCCAAAGGCTTTAAACGAGAAAGAAGGGTATGACTTCTTTGACACTTATTCTCCGGTAATGAGGATTGCGTCTATTCGGTGCTTCTCGCGATTGCCGCCTAGAGATTCATCGATGGATATCAAGACGACGTTTACAATGGAGAGATAGATCTTTGAATCTATATAACAACAACTCAAGGGTTTGTTGCACCCTTGGCCAAGAAAAGAAGGTGTGCAAGTTGATAAGATCCTTGTATGGACCGAAAAAGCTCCAAAACAATGGCATCTTAAGTTTGACAACACAATGTTGTCAAATGGGTTTAAAATCAACGAGTGTGATAAATGCGTATATGTCAAAGGGACATCGAAGCATTTGTCATAGTTTGTCTATACGTGACGATTTGTTAATCATGGGCGAGTCATGATGTTATCATGGACACGGAAAAATGTTGAAGAGAAACTTTGACATGAAGGATATGGGGACCGCGATGTGATCCGGGGATAAAAATCGTGAGAACTCATGATGGAATTATCTTATCACAATCCCACTATGTGGAGAAAGTGCTCAAGAAATTCAATGCTTTTGACCCACCGTTCAAATCAAAGATGCCCATTGTTTTATGTGTAAATCAGGGCCGCTAATGAAGCAAAACCAAGTGACTCGGATCGAATACTCACGTATTATAGGCGGTCGATGTACATTACAAATTGTACACGCCCGGACTTGGCCTACCATGTAAATATGTTGAGTAGGTTCATGAGCAATCCAAGCCACGAGCATTGGAAAGCGTTAACTAAGGTGTTAAAATACTTGAAGTATATCTTGGAGTATGGGCTATACTACTCGAGATATCCGATCGTATTTGAAGGGTATAGTCTTTGCTAGTTAGATTTCTGATTCAAAAGATTCTTATTCCACTAGTGGATACATATTCACCATTGGAGATGGTGCGGTATCGTGGAAGTCCACGAAACAAACATGTATAGCTCGGTCCACCATGGAATCGTAGTTTATAGCTTTGGATAAAGCCGGTGAAGAAGAATAGTGGCTTCAAATGTTTTGGAAGATATTCCATGTTGGAGGAAGCTTCGTGCCTTATGTGACGATTCACTTGATAGCCAAGAGGCTATAGGAAGGGCACAGAGCAATATGTATAATCTGTAAGTCTAGGCATATTCGTCGGAGACATAATACCGTTAGACAATTGATCTCAAGTGGTGTGATGTCAATTGACTACGTAAAGTCAAAAGACAATTTGTCATCCTTTGACGAAAGGATCAATCGAGATCAATTGAGTAAATTGCTAGAGGAATGGGCTTAAAGTCCACAAAGTAAAATAACCATCATAGTGGTAACCCAACCATGATGACCGGAGATCCCAAGAACTTGATTCAATAGGAAAACTAAGCTATGAAGGTTATGTTGTAACACTTGGAGACAATGTTTCAACCCATCCCTAGAGAGCAATGCCAAGTGTTGAAACACCCGCAAGTTGTGGTGAGGCTAAGTCATTTGACTTTTAATGATTCCTACACCTCGTTGAGGTAGAGTATGGCAGATACTCGAACCTATGTAAGTGAGAAGTGAGGTCCACTTCAAAGTAACACTTATGAATCCAAAGAGGTGTCCATGGCTGAAAAGGACACAAAACGTGAGAACAGGGAGAAAGCGAGAGTTAGAAAATATTCTCGCGAAGGTTATTCTGGCCCGGGATGTTATCCCGAATGTCGCCACATCCGTTTGTCACATCTCTCGCCGCATTTTCTCGAGTTAAGCAAGCCGCTTCTCGCTCCTTCGAGTTCAAAATGTGCCTTTTTGTTAGTGGTGCTCTGTACACAAAGGAGGTTAATCCGTTTTATCTTTGGGGACATTACGTCGCATCAGTGAGCACTAGCCGGACGTATTTGTCTTGCGAATAGAGTTCTACTCGACTCGACTTTTGTTTTTCAAGTATTGTGAGATTCATACTTCTAGAGTTTGGAGTACATTCAAGAATTGTAATAGTTAGGTTTTACTATTCTTATAATTTTATGTTTCTATTTTTGTAAGGCCATTGTTGAAGGCATTTCCCATTGTAATCACTTTGTAATCAACAATACTATCGGTGATTGCGATTGCTAACATGACGCAGCTTGTCGAAAAACATTCTCAAGAAGTTCCGAGGTGGACTCTTTCTTGCCCTCGCATTCACTCCATGGAGCGCAAAAAAAATTGGTATTTTTCCAGATTTGGCCATCCCAACATTAATCATGAAATGTTTCAGATAAAAGCCGACACGAGCTCGACTGATCGGGATCCTTGACGACATAATTATTAGCTAACAATTGCCTAATAGCTTCAAGTTTAACCTTATCGAACACAAACCTTATCACCATATGTTTTTCATTATTGGACTTGAAGTAATCATCGAAAGCAGTCGGTCGGAAAGTCTCTCGCTTGGAAAATAGTTTGCCAGTGTCGAAACCGAATCGAGGAACGAAACAATATATCAATTCTCAAATTAAAGTACTTCTCAACCCTATATATCCCAATAAACTGATGTGTGTTTAGTGGTTTTATATCAACAGTTCAAATAGATTTGACTTGATAATCGACAAAATTGCAATTTTAGTCCTGTATCTATTGGCTAGTTGCGTTTTAGTCCTGTAACTTCTTAGAGTTGCAATTTAGTCCTGGACGATTTTACCCTTATGGCTTGAATAGCGCTTTTGGTCCCTTATCTTTCTAAAGGTAGCAATTATAGTCCTATAACTTTCGAGAATTGGCAATTTCAATCCTTTCATACCAAGGCTTTGTTTCAATAAACTCAAATTTCTTAGATTATGAATATTCACATTTTCGGCACCTATTTTGTTCGTGGCATTGTTACACCTACTTAGATCCGGTCTTATTCGAGGTTTTAAATGGATCATGTCGTTTTCGACTATAAACTCAATAGGGTATACTTACGCAAATTCTCATAATTCTAAATAATTTGATTTCGTACTAAGATTTTGATAAAACGGACATAGTCCATTATGACCATATCGCACCCAACATGCTTCCGTAAAATTAATAAATCCCCTAAAATTCATACCTTTTTGACCGAAACAACACCGGGTGAGATGGCTCGCAACACCACCAAATAAAAAATTATTGCCCCCATCGTTTGACAAACAACTCCTCACTGTTCAACCTCACCCTTAGGGAAGATGATCTCGCAAGTTATCCGACTCCTTCAAAGAATCGTCAAAGACAAATTTGGTTCGCTTTCCTACCCAGGCATATAAGTAATCTTTAAACGGGATAAATTATTAGAACATTATGAAGACATGTTGAAGTTCCGAAAGCACCTTTTATTAAGAACTTATTGAAATACTTATTACATTAGTAATCCCCTTTGGGAGGAGAATCTTTGGTTTAGCCTCTCACGGATGAGGCTCTCACTCGAAAACACATAAAACTTGAAAACTAAAATACTCAAAAATATTACAAATTTTTCTCTCGACTTTATTATAAGAAAACTAAGGAGAATGTTCGATGTCCTCGCCTTCCTTCAAATCCCCGCAATTTATAGAGGTAAGTCCGGACTTGAAAGGCGACTTCAAATCTTGTTGAAACTTATGACGTCACCGCTTACGTCATATCCTCGCATTATTGCCTCGCCAATCGCTTTTCTTTTCTTTCCGCGTGACTCGGCCCATGTGATGGGTGTCGGGAATCTTTTAAAAGTTGGTCTACGTGGTCCCCGAGAAAAACATGTCTTGTGAGTCGGCCCTTATCCTTTCTAGTCAGTATGATCTTGTTGGCCGGGTTTGTTTTAATCCTTTCCCAAACTCAGGTTTTTTCTTTTCGGGCATGCTTGACGATCCGATCAATCCAACGGCCAACATGCGCCATATTACGTAATTTTCGGTAAGTTTCTTTACTTGCCGAATCTTATTCTCCCGGATAATTCTTCTTTTGGTCTCAAGATTCCTCTCGCAAATCCTGTGGTTGATCCAAATCATCAAATTCAAAAGGAAAGATCCATTTGTTGAATTCTGAAAAATTTGAATGGATATTTGACTTTGTCCGTTTGATTAGACAAACCCAAAGACCCCATGCTCTTCGGTAGAAGCACATCTTGAGAAAATGCTCCTACTAATATCTGGTCCTTCTTCCTGAAGATGCTTTTATATATTTTAAAGCATTTCCATCCGGTCTTCTTAGCTTGATGAAATGAAAAGCTTCATTAAAGCCTTTCTTTGTTGGTTCGGGAGCTACACTTAGAAAGTATAGTTCCAAAATGTCTCCTCCGGCCAAGTGTGGATTGTTGGCCCATTCTCGTAAATCGCTTCCCCAATCCATTTCGGTAATTTGAAATTTCGGGAATCCTGGTGATACAAGATAGATTGAAGCTAGAGCTCCAAAATGTATACCATTCCCGTACTTCATTTGGATGACTTCTTGTCTTCATCCAAACCCTGGGATACTTGCCTCGAGATATCAACTATAGTTTTTTATGGGTTAATATCTCTCCTTGTAACTAATTTCTCCCATTGTCGTTGATATACCCGTATAGGAGAAATCTTAATCTCGTCGATTTGAACCTTAGATTTGCCGGTCGTGGCCTAAGATTCAACTCTCCTCTTTTATCCCGAGGTCTTTGGGTTGACTTGAAGACTCGGGTTGTGACACCTGGAGCTTCAACATTCACTTCGCTTTGTACACCCTCGGGGATGCATCACCTGCAACACTTGTGATTATGGTACTTGAATCTATAACCTCCGGGTTAGAGCCCCGTTCTCTATTCACCCCTTTTTGCACCGTAGGAGATGCGACTGGAAGAGAGGCCCTCATTGTCTAAGAATAATTGTTCTTGAGCGAATCGGCATGCTCATATTTGACTAGAAACAGCATTTCAGTCACTGTTGAAGTCGTCCCAAAGAACTTCGCATTGAGACATAATGTCCCAAAATCTCGTTCTAGACTCTCCAGGTTTTCCCGAGATGTCTTACTCGTTTAAGGACCTCGTCAACAACGCGTCCTTCCATCCGTGTCAAAAAATGCAAGAATATTTTCATGAGATTTTATAATGACAATATCATAATCATAATATTGACATTCACTTGCCATCTAAGTAATCGAGCCTTTTCTGGTTTTGATTCAATTTTATTTTTCGAAAAGCCTTGACACTTGAATTATCAATTTTTAAAGTAAACTTTTTAGCCAAAAAATAAAGGCCATTTTTTAAAAGCCTTTCTACGATTTGCAAAAATTCTTTCTCATTGATATGCCATCTATTTGCTTCACCGAGTGTGAATAAACCACTGGAATATCTGCATGGCACTTCCTCGTTTGGTGTGACCTTAGTAAGAATCTGCTTGTTGGAAATTAATTTTTAGATTTTGATGAATGCCATGTAAAACTTAGAATAGAAAGTTGGCACCCCATTTTTCTCGTTGTAAATTGCATTGTAATAGATAGGGCTTGTCGAGTGAGTCAAGTCGGCTATGCCTGAACATGCAAGAAGACAACTAGAGACTAGAAGGAAGACTCATTTGCAAGGCAAATGAGTGTGGCAAGGAAGAGAAGACAGGAACTCGATCAAGGTGCAAAATTGAGATACATCCGAGTGAAGTATCAGTCAACTCAACTCAAGACAAAGTCTCAAGTTGAAATGACAAGAGTTATCCAATGATTGGAAGTGACTCAAGTCAATCGGGAAGTTAAGAAAATGCATTCAAGACGAGATAATCGAAAGAGATCCGTTTACGTAAGTCAAGAGAATTACTTAAACAAGTAATACCTCCATCTTGCCTTTCTTGAAGTGCTTAGTCCTTAAACGTGCAAAGGAATAAACCAATGGTAAGCACTTTGCACCTGTGTCGAGAACTCTCGAAAAGTCAAGAATCATTCATACGAGGAAGTGGCAATTCCAAGGATCGCAACAAGACAAGCCAACGACCACAAGTGTCTTTTAAAAATAAGCCTATCTCTTCAACGGGCAAATTTTTGAAAGATCACTATAAAAGGCTAAGGAATCACTCGAGAGAAGGTTACAACCACGAACATTCAAGCTAACATTCGAATCAGTAACAAAAATATTCTCAAGTCATTCAAATTCAATCCTCAAGCCTACATTACGAAGGAAATCAATCCAACACTCACTGTGAAGGAAAGACAACTTCTATCGGTTGAAGAGGAAACATTTGAAGAATCAAGGGGTCTACATTCCACGGAGGATTGTAGGAAGGTTCAAGGTCGAACCGCTCAAGTTTTTGGAGGGCTTCGTGATCAAATCCTAGAAGCTTGAGCAAGTGGGCTGTAGTAGCAAGCATTTTGCCTGCGTGAAGAAGCCGAGTCATACGAGAAGCCACCGTGTGTGACCAAGGCATCTCAGATCGAGTCCCAAAGGATCAAGTCACCGTGTGTGATCAAGACTTGTATCGGGACCGTTAACCACTCTGTATATTGATCAATACTTAGTGGATTCCTCCAGGAGTTGGAGAAGAGAGGAGAGAAGAATTACCCCATCTTCGAACCTCTATAAAAACTTATTGTGTCATTTACATTTCAAATTACTTTAATTTATGCATATTACTTTTATATCTCACGATAAATTTGCTATCCAATTGATAATCAACCAAGTGCTAAAACCAAATATTAAAACAAACTTAACCAAATTCAAGGGTGTTAAGTCTTCCACCGAAAACATATCACGGTCGAGTTAAGTCTTTAGTCAAAATAGTTGAGTTATTCTATCAACAAAGTCGAGTCTGTTGAGTGACTAACTCTGGCGATTAACTAACTTAGTTGTCCATCAAGGACTCACTGGTGAAGTATTAACTCGAACATTTTAAAAAGGACTAAATCGAAAAGTTGGTAAGGTTTATTCAACCCCCTTCTAAACCTTACACTCACACCCCTTGGGACCTACAATCGCGCCCACCAATCATCACAGCATCCGTGTAAAGAACCGATTCGTCCTTGTCTTGGGGAATCGCAAGCTTTGGAAGCTTTCTACAAACTTTTTTAAGTTGCTTAATTCCTTCTTGATGTTCGTCTTCCCATTTGAATATCGCATCTTTTTTAAGCAATGGGCTAAACACCTTCTTGTAATGTGCCGGATTGTTAATGAACATCCCGACAAAATTAACAACTCCAAGGAAACTCAAGCTATTTCTTGTCTTTCAGTGTATCCGAAATCCCGTATCTTTTCTACAATATGATTCTCGTAGAATAATTCCGGGTTCATCAATTTCAATTCCGAGGAATTCAATCTGTCTCGTTGTGATTACCGCCTTCTTTTCCGAAAGCACTAATCCTTTTTTGTGACAAACATCTCAAAATATTTCCAAATGTTTGAGATGCTCCTTCATGTTCTTTGATGCGATCGAAATATCGTCGATATACACGAACATGAAATCAAAATAATTTTTGAAGAGATTATCCATCTTTCTTTGATATATCCGGGGTGCGTTAGCCAATCCCATAGGCATCACGTTCCAAATATAATGTCCTTGTGGTGTGGAGAAAGTTGTGAACTTCTTGCTTTCTTCCTCCATCTTAATCTGGTAAAGTCCAGATTTGCAATCAAACTTTGAGAATATTTTGGCACCTTTGATGCAGTTAACCGGATGTTCTCTACTTGGTTTGAGATGTTCCAGGTCAAGATGTTCCTTAAGTATCTTTTGCATATCCTCACGATCTTCCCGATTCATGAGGATTGGTTTGAATCTCACGAACTCGTACTCCTTTCCTGGTTTAACCTTCAAGGATGCTTTGAGCTCGTTCTTGTCCCACCATGCCAAAAGATCTTCATTATAATTCCTTTGGATCTTCTTCTTGATATCCTTGAGTGATATTTGTTCTTCAATGGTTACGTCACTCTGTGGATTCTCCATTAGGCTCACCATCAATTCAAAGAATAACCTCTGGAGTAACTCGTTCTTCTACTTGCACTCTGAATGAATACAAGTTATTATCTCAAAGCTTCTTATCCTTTCGAGAATCGAATTGTCTATAGGATAATAAAGCTTCACCAAATTTCCTTCGGTCCGCCATTTTCGGATTTCGGAGTTTGGCTTCATCACCACGCTTCTTTGTGAAAATTAATAAGCATTTTTCTCAAAATGCTTCCCTTGATCTCTCGGACAATGATCTTATGATCACATAATGTTGTGAAAATAAGTCTTCTTGTCTCATTCTCCTGTGTGAATCGCTTGAATGTTTGTAGGAAATTATTTCCTAGCAATACATCTGCTCCCGTATCATGGAAATAGATTGTTTGGCGTCTTTACTTTGTACCATGGGGTACCACCACCGCGCCTCCGATCATGATTTACTGCTTGTTTAATCCCTCTGTTAAGAATAAGAATTTTTTAGAGAAATCTCTTCCGCAATAGCTGGTAAATCTTCTCCAATTTCTTTAGGAAAAACATCCGGCTTTTGCAAGACATATTCCCGCACTCAATCAATATAGGCGGCGAAATACTCGGCCTTGTATTCAAGATATAACGATCCGATAGAAATGTATATGGAGAATGGACTAGTGGTCATCTCGATTCTGTACCTTTTATCCGCCACTTTGTGAATCCATTCCTTCTTGTAATCTTTCCCAAGGTTTATGATCCTCTAGAAATTCAATTCTCGGTATTAATTGTTCCGGATTTTCCTCGCTACTCCTGTGATAGTAAGCTCAATTTCACCTATCTTTAGCTTCCTTGATACCTCCCAACTATTGGTTGTTGGAGATAATATAGAACATCACAAGGAAAAATATTATCCTTTTGAGTGATGTCGAATATTACTTCAACTTCTCGCCAACCTTCGATATTTCGGCTCTCTCCCGTTTTAAAAACATCTAGGATGCGCCGAATCGTATTTCTGGTCTATTTTCTTCCCAACGGCCGCTACTCACCATTCTGTCCTGCTGGAAAGACATCCTTTTGGGCTCAACTCTGAGACTTCGACTTTTGTTGAAGACTGGTTGATCTTGAATTATCATATCAATCTCCTTTATAGTTGGAGACTCAATGATTTCTCGTAGAACCACCCCCGGCAAAGTCCTCAAAGATTCTTGGGACTTCAATAAATTCCTTTCTCAAGAATACTTGAATGATGGGTATTTGAGAGAGCATAGGAAATCTTGTATGTGATCGAGTAAGGCCTATTTCCTTCTTTCATCAACTCGACTCTTTTGAAATCTTAATAAAGGGTTATGACTCTATTAAAATCTCGATCTCCCAAATTGTATGTAATTCTTGGATAGATATTGAATGCTAATTTTCCCGCATACAAATTTCCTCATGAATAAACTTCGAAGACATGAATCATTGAGATGTGAGATTCGCTTGTCAAAAATAGCAAGATTGAGTGGCGAATCTATTCCTTCCTTGAATGTTGCCTTAATAACGACTCTTATGGCTCGATGTGAATCCATGAGAGTGTATTTGCAACTTCTCTTTTAACTCGGTTTTGATATCCTGTATTTCTCTAATAGGAGCAAACGATCTCGATCGTTACCGGTAAATTCCATCGGAATAGCAAATTCTCCATTGTTACCCCGTGAATAATTTGGTGTTTTCTGTTACGAAATCCAATCTTATCCTACGCTTTTTCCATAGCTCCGATCGTAAATCCATCATAGACTTGAAGCTTTGGATCTTCCTTCATGATTATCATAAGAGTTTTATGAGAAACCGTCGTGTGAGAGAGGAACCCGACATATCCTCCCCGATCGTCTCGATGAAGAATTTCTTCTTCACTCCGATTCTAAGTGGAGTCACTTCCATCGTCAAAATAGATCTCTTCTTCATAGATGCTTTCATCCGAGGGTATATCCTCAAATTGATACACTGTATAAGATCTTGATAGTAGACAGCTTCCTCAATTTCTCGTGTAGCTTCAAACTCGTCGACTCCTCATTTTCGTTGTCCTGGACAACTGCTGAGATATGTCCTCTTGCTCCGCATGTTCAAGAATTACAATCTTTGTAACTTTCATTAGCTCCAAAGTAAGCTCGCCCGAAAGTTCTCATTCCCGGATTTCTCACGGTACTTGCTTGATTAGAACCCGATGATGAGGCTCTACTCCTGCTTGGTCCGGCTCCCGCCCGATTTGTAGCCGGGCTTTCTGTTTTGACTTAACCTTCTAGGTCTCCATGAAGACCGCTTTTTTGTTGTTACTTCCTCGGCGATATGGATGGCTTCGCTCCTTCCTCTTTCTAGGCCGTCTTGGTTGACCTCCCACAATTGTTGGGATGTAATTATCCACGCAACATAGAGGAACCGCTTTGTTAATTCCTCTTAATCTCTTGTAATTCTGTCATGTGGTCGCTTGGTAACACCATTTAGATAACTTGGCCTTTAGGAAAGACATTTTTCCCGCCATTTCTACTTCCGCTTCATCCTTGTATTCCCGATAAGCATTTCTCTCCGAGGGGACTGGAATCTTGGCAAAGAATAGCCGTGCAACTTCCTTTTCTTCAATCTTGATTTCCACCGTATTCGGTGAACAACTTGATATATTCACAATATGACAAATATCATGTAACTTCGAGCTATAGAGGGCTTGTTTATATCTCTTTCTTTTTTCATCCTCTAATCCTCGAAATAACTTTGTGTCCGATGAACTGGATTTTGAATAGTTTCGCCATACCATCGACAATTCCTTTAAGTGATTCTCCGATGTGACCGAACCTTTTGTACTAGCATCGGTCATATCCCGGCAATCTTCATCGATCCTTCAAGACTCATTTCAAGGAGTAAAATGAATGAATCCTTTGTAAGATCGAGGGTTCTGCTGAAATTCTCATAGTCAAGCCCATTCATCAATGAGAACTTCTCTATTTTTAAAATCGGGATGTCCAGATTTAACATCAACCCATATGGATGTATTGGGTCGAGGTGCGATCTTTCATAAGGCGTCGATAAACATTCGCCTTCCTAGGTTGTCGAGTTCCCGCCGGAGGGTTTCTTCATGTTGGTATTCCCAATATGAAACCTGGTCAAGGTGTTCTTGTGCATGTGCATATATCGTCAATATTTGACGATATGTCCTCGTAAGAGGTACATCTCGGACATCCGTCTGGATCCATAATCTCGAGTAATTTCTCCTCACCAATTGTTAATTAAATAAATATAACCAAAAGTTCTTAATAAACCCGACTTTGATACCATTTTGAGCAAAATACTTAGTCAAATCGCCCATTTGTATGAATAAGGGTAACTGGTATTATGAAAATAGGAGATTATTTCGCTGGACCAATTTTCCAACAACTCCAAACTTACAGACTAAAATCGCTCGATGTAAAACATACATGACTAATTTTGCAAAAACTTTTAAACTTACAGGACTAATTTGCAAATCGTAATAGTTCCGGGACCATTTTGCGACCGGCTTAAAGTTACGGGACGTATTTTGCAATTTCCACCTTGATAATCTGATTGGAATATGAAAAGATGGATAATTTTGGTCGAATATAATTTGTGTTTTTTTCTAATCAATCCTGTTTGCTTTCGTCCAATTATTTACACGCACTATTTTTTTCACAATTGATTAAATCCTGTTTCGCATGAAAAATTCAATTTCTCCCGGATGTGTGTTTAAACACCAAAGGAAGAAAAAAAAAAAAGAATTGGCTTCAACATTCTTGTTTTTGTACTTGATATATACAGTATAAGGTAAATAAATAAAAAACACTCGAAAAAGAGCATCGTTGTATAATTAATATATACTTGCTTTTGTCTTGGACAAAAACTCTTGTCCGTTAGATGGATTCCAAAATCGATCCGATGGCGTTTTTGAAATATTAGCAACAATGCTTTTATAATATCCAGAACTGGTATTAGCAATTCCTCTAAAAAATATTATACATAGTTCACTTCAAAGTATTAGTTTTGTAATATTGGACGGTGATATAGGGTCATCAAAGCAATGAAAAGTATTAGATTTTTATCCGAAAAATATTAGTAGTGCATCCAAAAGTATTAGTACATAGTTTACTTGAAAATATTTAATAGTTTCCCAAAAAATAGTAGTTTTCCCCCTCAAAAGTATTAGTCGTCCTGTTAAACGTTAGTAGTTCACCAAAAATATTAGTTGTTTCCGAATTTTTTTAGTAGTTCCCTGAAAAGTATTAGTTTTTCCAATAAAAGGTATTAGTAGTCTCATCGAAAAGTATTAGTAGATCCACTAAAAAGTATTAGATGTCCCGTTGGGTTCGCTAGATTCACGGGTTGGGTAGATGTGTTAAGCTAGATTCGTCTAACCGTTAAGATCGTCTAACATGAGACTAAGTCTTCGTATTGTATTTCTACACTTGCAAGTGATGTTAAAAAAAAATGATGTAGCAGTAGGATGCTTAATAAAACCAAAAGATAGGAAACAGCAGTTGACGCGCGATGCAAAATTATTTAAACTATTGTTTTAGTAATTTCTACAATATTGGTAGTCATGATTGTATTTTATATTCAACTAACTGATTAATAAACAACCATACACAAAGCATAACAATTAATTTATTAATATATCCTCGAGGTCTTTTTTTTAAAAGCATTATATCCTCGAGATCTATTCTATTATATTCAGTGGCATAATTAGCCTGACGCCCTGAAGTCAAGTTTGTCTAATTATGAAATATATTGCAAACCCCATGCACATAAATATTCATTGTATTTAGTCTATTATTGACCAATAATTTTAATTATCTTAATGTATATATATATATATGTATGACAACAGTGTATATTTGTTTTCATTCTAAGAAGTTTTTTCATTTCTCATTAATGTTCTACAAATACATATTATATAGGGATACTTACCACACACACACAAAAAAAAAACCGGTTTGGCCTAATTACAAAAAAATCCATATGTTTTTGAAAATTGCAAAAATCCCTTGATGTGTGATTCCGTCTTGCATTTCCTCGGCCTCTTTATAAGTAAAAATATTTTAAACTCCTCTAAAATTTATAGAAATATATATTGCAGTTCTCCTTTAATTAAATTTAAAATATAATCAAACCTGAAGTGGCTTTTTGTAATTTTTTAAATTATCTCCAAATTTTTTTGTAATTAGCCCGAATATCAGGGACTTTTTTGTAATTATCCCTAATATATATTTGTTTCAATCTCATTGAAATAATTTATGTTTATTTCATTCATCAAAACTACTTCTCAACCTGGCCTATATCCCAATAAACTGACAAGTGTACTAATTCAAATAGCCTTGACTTAGTAATTCTAATTTTTTTTTAGGGAAAAAGCAAATTTCATTAGACTGGGGACTCAGCCTCCGCAAAAACAATGGCAGAAATATTAGGAAGAGTATCTCCAGAGTAGTAACCTACACTATTAAGAGAAAATGCAAAACGGGCAATATTGTGCGCTAGATTGTTAACTTCTCTAGGGACATAAGAAAAGGAAATCGAAGAAAAACTACTACTCAAAGCTAGTATATCCTGGATAACAAATCCAAAGTAGGATAAATCAGGCGGTTTCTTGTTCAGTCCATGAGCAAGCTGGTTGCACACCGTCTCAACATGAATGTTCGTCAATTCCATTTTCCGCGGCCTCAATAAGTGCTTCCCGATAGGCCAAGGCCTCAGCGATTTCCACCGAGTAGGCATGTTGGGATTTTCGAGCAATCATTCGCAGCATCTGACCATCCGCATCCCTGATGGCGACTCTAAGTCCGCATCCCTCCAGCGCCTTAACATAAGCATCCGAGTTGATCTTGTAAGAACTAGCATTTGGCCTCTGCCAGCGAACGACTTGAGTATCTGTCACAGTGTTTGGAGTCCTCACATCTTGCTTGTTCTCTTTCTGGTAGGAATAAAGGCTATTTGTTGGTATGGAGAAACATTCAATGTGAGGGATCTCTTTATTTTGGTAGACCAAACGTTCCTGGCATAAAGAGCCCAAAGAAGCACAACATACATTTCTCCGACTTCGATCTTGGTAGGATTCGGGATCGAATTCTTTAGTTTGCGTGTGAGTGTTGTGCGAGTGTTGACAACACCTCCAGGTGTCACCCAAATGAAACTTGTGTTTTTCAGATTCTTTGTTTATTTTATCAATTAAGAAAAATAACCAAAGCATAAAAATAAGATTGAACACGGGATATAAAAATTGCACAAGTATAAAAATACTTGTGCGGTGTGCCACTAAGGCAAAAACAATGAAGTAGAATGTTGATTACACAAAATAAAGAACAAGACAAAGACTTCCCTATTGTACTTGATCTTTCTACTCAACCTTCTACCATAAATAGAAGAGAACAACCGATAACCTATCCCAGATTACAAGTCGTCTCTCAAAACTACCAAAAAGAAACAACTCTCAAGAGGTGTTGTAAAAGGTGATGTCAACACCTATCGAACACACTAGGCACATCTCCTCTTCTTGTGAAAAACTTGGATTCTTTTGTGAAAAACTCGGGTTCGAAGCTCGAATCATTCAAGTAAGAGAACAACTTGAACCTATCCCATTACAAGTCGTCTCTCAAAACTACCAAGAAGAAACAACTCTCAAGAGGTGTTGTAAAAGGTGATGTCAACACCTATCGAACACACTAGGCACATCTCCCTCTTCTTGTGAAAAACAAAAAGGACTCTCTTTAATTTTATGATTTACGTGCTCAATCCACAAAGAAATTCGTGCAGCTCCATTCCCTTTTATAGATCAGTCATATCCCTACAAAAAGGTCATGCAAACAACTTCCAAGTTAAGGGGTTAGTGGAGAGATTGAGGGATGGTGGTTCCTTGAAAGTAGGACTCAATTCCTACTATCTCTCAACTCCCAAAAACTGACTGATCTCTTTCTCTTATCCACGACATGGGCCTGCAAATTTATTAGTTCATTTTGTTCTAGAAATAGGCAAAATAATAAGATAAAAACAATTTAAAATTATTAGAGTTTTGACTTGAAAAGTCAACTCTAACAATCTCCCCTTTTGCCAATTTCGAACAAAACCCGCACAAAACTCAAGACAAAATAATGTCCAAAAACAGCCATACTCAAATAGGTACAAGGAAAATATCCGTGCAAAAAGATCACAAAAAGCAAGTCCAAGATCGGAACTACTCCCCCTAAATACCATCATCATAATTACTAAGAAAATAGCGAGAAAGGAGTAGAACAAACACAACCAACATAGGAGGAATCAAATATAAAGCGCGGATCGATCATCAAGCCAGCTTCGATTAGAGTGTTGCCACAAGTGTGGCAACACCTTCATCAACACTTTCAGTATTCACTTCGAAAGTACCAAATCCATGTCCAATCCCCGCACTGTTCTCCCTCTCGCAATCGTACAACCTCCTATTCTTCTTCCCATTTCTCCTCGAGACCCCACCACTTCCGGTTCAGTTCCCACCTCACTAGTTTTTGTGCCACTTTCTCCCCCTTTTTGGGCGTAAATCAATCTACTCGTTTCATCCCGAATACGAGCAAAGATCTTTATATGAGCAATGGCATATTGCAAGTGAATTTCAAGTAAGTGGAGAGGAACTTGGACAAATTGTTGTGAGGCAAGGGTGTGCCAAGAGGTGTGGCAACACCTCCCACCTCACCTATGGAAAGATCACGAATGTGAGGCCCCTCAAGGAGATCAACTTTTATGGGAATAAGAAGAGGCATATGAGTTAAGGATACTTGTTCTTTGAGTCATATGCCTTTAGGCTTCAAGATTTGAGAAAATGCGGGAAGGAAATAAGAGGATCGAAAATGAAAATAAATGATGTTACAAACACTTGAAGTAAATCACAATTTATAAGCAATATAAAGACCGTAAATAACTACCCACTAAGTGCAATTATTTATCTCAAGTTCCGATATTAAACTCCCCTCAATTCAATCCACTAACATTAAGCCCCTAAAATTTAGGAGAATGGACGGAAAAGAATAACCACCACACGAATCACGAAAAATCGGTTTATAGGGACAAATCCACTAAATCAAATCCGATTATGCCTAAAAAGAAAAAAAGAGGGAAAAACGGAAATAAGAAAAAAATGCGGACACAAAAAGCTGAAAAATACCACAAGGTGTTCATAGAGAGTGTTGGCCACATCCGGCTAAGCACTTCGCCAACAAGAACAATTTTCGGGCCATACATCGATCTTTTTATGATTTTTCCTTGCACAAAATCAACCAAATCAATCAATATATACACATTTTGTGTATTTTTCTATTTTTTTTTTTTCTCTTCAACATACACACTTCATGTATTTTTTTATATACACATTTTTGTGTATTTTTCTCCCATTTTTTTGTCAAGTACACAAGCGCTCTTAATTAACAAGTCATTGTTTCACATGGAACATGATCACGAAAATGTGAAAGATTCCTCAACTACTTTAATGACTATAATCAGTGAGAAGCTCATGTTTGAAAAACATTACAATTTGTGCATGGGGCATGATCATACAAGAGATGAAAGACCCCTCAACTACTTAGTAACAAACTTCAAAATAGAGGAGCTAAAGAATGTACAAATATAAGGAAGAAAATGTGCAAAGACTTGTAGTATATTCAATCCAATTTTTGGCCACAAAAATAACTTGAATCCAAAAAGGTTTCACGGATAGCACACCCGGTTGAAAACCACAAGATATTATGCAACATGCCTAAAACCTAAAAATAAAAAAAAATAAAGAAAAGAAATAGGTGTTGCGACAAGTGTCGTAACACTTCGTGACCACACTTCATCAAGTTTCAAGACACAAAGACCAAGAGATTTCAAGATCGAAAATCTCTCAAAATCCAACGATTTAGTGAGAATGTCACTATCCGATTTTCAAAGTGGAAACATGATCAATGTGAATCAACCCTTTCTCCACCAAATCCGAATATAATGGTGCATTATGTCAATGTGTTTAGTTCGGGAGTGTTACACCGGATTTCTAGAGATATCAATATCACTTAGGTAGTCACAATACATGGTCGAATATCACTAGAAATACAATAATCATCAAGTATTTGATGCATTCACAAAAGTTGAGAACATAATGAGCCGACATCAACATATTCAAGATCACCATATTTGTGCAGTTCATACATGTTACCGATCCAACATTTATCCTTAAGAAATTCATTCACATTTTTTGGTTCAACATTGAATGAAAGCAAGTAGCACTTTAACACACGAAGAAAAAAGTAAGACTCTAACCATATCTCGATAGTTTGGTCGTTTCTTTTATTCTTGTTCTCGATGGGATCTGAAACTTCTCCAATGATTTGAGAAGTGGGATGATCTTTCCTGAATTTTCCTTGGAGGATCTCGTGCACAAGTACAAGATTACCATCCACTTCGCTTCATTGTCGAACGATAAATTGTGAGGTGTTATACCAGGTGATACGTCACTTCGACAACACCTCTAGAACTTCTAGAATTCTCGTGCATACCTTTACACAAAGTAAACACTCCTTTATTATGCTCCTCTTCCTCCACATTTTCAACATTAGTGTCATCATTACTTAGGGAGACACCTATAGCTTCCTCGTTGTGACTGAAAAACTATACTTTTTCTTTGAACACCCTCTGTTCCTTCACAATGAAGTTGCAAGGCATCCCATGCATCTTTTGCTGAGTTGCAATTTGAAATTACTTTGACAAGATTCATATCCACAACCCTAAAAATAGCATTTAATGCTTTGGAATTAAAACGCCAGTTGAACATCATCATTTGACCAATCTATCTCTCTTTTAGAACCGAATCACCATCAAGATCATCTGTGATTCTTGGAGGAGTCCACCCGGTCAAGATAGTTCTCCATGCACGCTCATCAATCGACTTTATGTAGGTCCTCATCTTAACTTTCCAATAGGAGTAGTTAGTTCCATCAAGAACTGGAGGACGAACCATCGAAATTCCTTGACCTTCCATCAACAAACACCGCAAAAACAAACAGGATCTCACTTACTAGTATCAAGTGTAGGCTCGATACCAATTGGTAGGATTCGGGGGATCGAATTCTTTAGTTTGCAATGAGTGTTGTGCAGAGTGTTGGCAACACCTCCAGTGTCACCCAGGGAAACATGTGTTTTTTTGATTCTTTGTTTATTTTATCAATTAAGAAAAATAACCAAAGCATAAAAATGAGATTGAACACATGATATACAAATTTGCACAAGTATAAAAATACTTGTGCGGCGCCACTAAGGCAAAAACAATGAAGTAGAATGTTGATTACACAAAATAAAGAACAAAACAAATACTTCCCTATTGTACTTGATCTTTCTACTCAACCTTCTACCATAAAATGAAGAGAACAACCGATAACCTATCCCCAGATTACAAGTCGTCTCTCAAAACTACCAAGAAGAAACAACTCTCAAGAGGTGTTGTAAAAGGCGATGTCAACACCTATCGAACACACTAGGCACCTCTCCATCTTCTTGTGAAAAACTTGGATTCTTTTGTGAAAAACTCTGGTTTGAAGCTCGAATCACAAAGTAAGAGAACCACTTGAACCTATCCCCGGATTACAAGTCGTCTCTTAAAACTACCAAGAAGAAACAACTCTCAAGAGGTGTTGTAAAATGTGATGTCAACACCTATCGAACACACTAGCACCTCTCCCTCTTTTTGTGAAAAAAGTAAAAATGGTGGACTCTCTTTAATTTTATGATTTATGTGCTCAATCCACAAAGAAATTCGTGCAACTCCATTCCCTTTTATAGATTAGTCATATCCCTACAAAAAGGTCATGCAAACAACTTCCAAGTTGAGGGGTTAGTGGAGAGATTGAGGGATGGTGGTTCCTTGAAAGTAGGCTCAATTCCTACTATATCTCAACTCCCAAAACCGACCGATCTCTTTCTCTTATCCACGACATGGGCCTGCAAATTTATTAGTTCATTTTGTTCTAGAAATAGGCAAAATAATAAGATAAAAACAATTTAAAATTATTAGAGTTTTGACTTAAAAAAGTCAACTCTAACAAGTCTGATTCATGTTCATAATTTCGCTCATCATATCGACAATAGAGGCTGTCGAATCCCCGCGAGCCGACTCATGCGCAATGGCGATGCATTCCAATAAAAGGCACTCCACGGCAATCCTCAACGCGTGCTCGATTGTCTCTTCTCATTGCTCCACATCTTTCACAAATTGGTGAAATCTCGATTTTACGCTTGCATAATGCCATATTTGTCGGGAGTATTCCATGCACTACTTTCCATGGGAAGTTTTTACCTTGGTGGAACATTAAGACTCCATATCCACTTCCATAGTTTCAAAGGCCCCCGAATTCGATGGAATATTTTCGATCTCCTCGTCCAATGATTGAGCTACTCGATACCCATGTTTTGACCGAATACAAACCATTTTGTTGTGTAGTTCCAAGCCAACTTGTCTCAACTCCAAAATTTCTCGAAGGGGAATCTTAAGAATTCTGTTTGTATCATATGATCTAAACAACTCCCGAACCAGTCCTAGATCCCAACAATGCCCTTCCGCATTTATTAAATCCCGCACGAGGAGGTCATCGTGCCCTCGAATCGCAGGGTGGGCATTCGATCGGGTTTTGGTGCCCGACCGACCCGATCGGAAATTACCCAATTGGGTCGGGTATTTTAAAAACAAATCGGGGTCGGGTACTCGATACCCGACTTTAAAAAGTTGGATCGGGGATCGGGTTCCTTAAGTGGAACCCGTATACCCGATCGGTACCCATCCTTTTTAAAAAAATCAAAATCGAATTTACTTATGTTGACCCATTTTGAGTTTTGATGACCCATGAAAAAGAAAACCCGCAATCGTAGCCCATTTCTTTATGTCTCCATTTCTTTAAAAAAAAATATAAAAATATACTTTGAAAATCGAAAATGGGCAAACATGGAGTCCAACTATTACGTTCTATATTTATTCTTCGATCTTCATACTTTGGGAATCTCACTTTTTCACTCTCTATGCGCGCGGCAGGCGAGCGAACGAGGTGGCAAATCGTAGCCCATTTCTTTATGTCTCCATTTCAAAGGCTATTCTTTGGTGGTGGTAGCCTTTTTTATTATTATTACTACCTATTCCCTTGTCGCTATTGGATGCCCAAGGAGGCAAGACCCATGACAACCTATTCTCTTTTTAAGAGGCCCTAGACCCTAGAAGCTATACCAACACCTTACAATAGGAAAAAAAAAGTAATGACGGAACCCGATACCCGACTCGGTGCACTGGTTTTTCAGTACCCAAAAGTCGGGTACTCGATATTATCGGATCGTGTCGGGTGGTTATTTTGCCACCGAAATAATCGGTACCTGACCCGACTACCCCGGAAACCCGAATGTTAGCCCCATTCCCAATAGTCCAACTGATAATTTCTCGTCCCGCTAGAATGCTTCGCTGTAAAATCAAGGGTTATAGCCTTGTGTAGCGATCAAGAAATTACCATTAGGAAATATCGCTTTAAGATTCTCTAGGAGTGAGCTATCATCCTGAATAAGATCGCCAACATAGCTCTATTAAAAGCGATAATTCACGAAAGCCAAGTCTGCTTTCACACTTCGACATACATAAGGTTCGCTCCGATCTCCAATGAATTGATGCTCCTCATTTCGTTGCCGCACTTAAATTAGCAATAAGCAAGTAATATCTTTGGGGAGAAAGCAACTCATGAGATAGGTAGGGATTGCTTGCGCCACGCTTTTAACCAGGATCATTTTACCGACTACCCGGCGGGTTTTCGCATTCCAATCCTTCAATTTCTTCGACCCGATCAAGTAGTAAATGGAACAAAGCTTTTTCGACCTTCCAACAAATAGTAGTAGCAGCACCCAAATAAACCGTTTGATTCTCCACTCTTCGAACCCCAATGCTTTCGGCTAACTCCATAGCTTTTTCCACTCGAAACCCTCTTTCAAGGCGATGTCGACTTTGCGAAGTTCACTAATCACCCGAGGCAAAGACAATAGGCTGATATATGCTTTTCGTTTCTCCAATTCCTTTTGGTTTGCTCGGCCAAAAATTACGCCGCTATCCGCAAAAAATAGGTGAGTAACCGGGGGAGTGCGTCTGCAAATTTTAGCGCAATGAATTCCCTCAAAATTTTCGCTTTACGAATGAGAGCTAAGAAAGCCTCCGCACAAAACAAAAATAAATAGGGGAGAGGGGTCGCCTGAGGAGAAGGCCTCATGATGGATTAAAGGGAGCTCTTGGGATACTATTACAAAGAACGTAATATGATACAGGTAACACAACGCATAATAAGAGACACAAAATTGGGGCCAATACCAAATTTTAGCATAACTTTGCTCAAGGAAAGGCCATTCCACCCGATCATAAGCAACGAATATACACTATGTATGCAATTAATCATCCAACAAAAGTATCTATTAACCTAATCCCAAACTCGGGAATCACAAGATGTTTAGCCGACATGAAAAAGAAATAATTCATAGACAAATTATTCAAATTCATATCTAACTAATTGAAAGTAAATGATACGATGGAATGAGAAAACTCGGGGGATGTCAATGATCTCTCGATCTATCTTCAATTCTCAAGCGTGTGGTTGTGACCTCGATCAATCTCTCCAATCCTCCTCGGTAGAAGGTTGTTCTTTTCTTTGCTTTCTAGGCAAAAATCGTGTGTCCTCGTTTGTGGCTGCCTTGTCTCTAACTTTGTTTTCCAAGACAGACGCACGGGGTCGTGGCGCCTAGCGCCGCCGCCTTGACCGTGCGGGTGCCGTAGGGAATTTTTCTTTATTTGAAGAAGCGCGGGGCCGTCTTGCGTGGTGCCGTGGGCTTGAGTCTCGATTCTTAGCCGGCGCACGGATCGTGCTATAGATGCACGCCGCCCTTGCGCACTGGGCTGAGCGATACGTGTTCATTTCTTTTCGTTTCTCGCTCGGTTCATTTGACTTCTTCTCGATTCAACTCCAAACATCATACGTTACTTCAAGTATTGGCGGTTCTTTACCGCAATGCTTCAATTGTTGCCAAAATGCTACAAATATCATTCAATTCCTACAAAACGAGCAAAGCGTAATACCTTTTCCACAAAACAAATAAAGCCCAATTCACTCAAGTAATGAATGTATAACAACTAATTCTAACTATAATTAAGCCCAAAATACATGCAAAACACATACCAATCAAACCCCAAACTTAAATGTTGGATTGCCGGTCGATACCTTGGCCAATGCTTTATAAACAAGACAAAAACACAATTGGGAGTAATGAAAGGCAAATCAAGGACAACACATCACAATTCATGTCATTTATCCATAGACGCCAAGCAACAAATCAACCAAGCTTGAATATCTAACACAGAGCACAAGTCAATTAAAACCATGGCAAATACTTGAATCACGCCTCTCATGGATTAAGTGTATACTCTCCTCTCTAGAATAATAAGAGACGTATTTTCACTCAAATCATATCAATGTTGAAGAATTACCATAGGCTTGCAAATCGTCTCACACTTCCGCCACTCGATTGTATGCAATTCATAAATCGAAAAGACTTTGCTTTTGGTTGTAATGAAGGCTCTTTGGTTAAGGTAGGAAATATGGAGAAAGTGACTCAAACTCAAGCGTAAAGACTAGTAAGCACATCGTTTTCTCAATCAACTATACTCATTAAAATCAAACATGCTCCCCCAATCACCCCTTATTCATATCACGCTCTCTTTTCTCCCCTTTGTTCATACAATTCACTTTCTTTCACCTTACATCATAATTCTCACCTATATGTTCATTTGTGGCCAACTCACTTATGTAGTCATTTTTGTTTTCCGATTTTTTGACTCTTTTGTGAGTATATCCTCCTTTTTCCTCCTTTTCTTCTTTTATCCCCACATCCATCATGCACACCATTATCTAAATTCTCGATATCCTCCTATTCAACCTTGTTCAATCCACTTACTTAATGCTATATGCTCAAGTTTAGGGTAACATATATGTCAAGTTAAGGCTTGAAATGTGGCTACCAAAAATCGTGCAATATGCTCAAATTGGCTAACTAGGAAATTAAATGTCATTAGGTAGGCAAAAGGCTTGAAAGGCTTAAAAAATGGCCTAAAATTATTTTCATAAATTACATACAACATGTGACTTTGACAGAGATACCAGCAGAAAGTTCTAGAATTCATATCAACATGAATGACACACTCAATCAACAAACAAAATTGCATTTAATGAAAGCAAGAAAGGCTCAAAAAGTTCACAGGCTTGCAATTGCGTAATTCAAAGCATATCAACCATGATTTCAATATCCACATGCTCCATATCATCTATTCTCAACCCGACTCACGCTCAACACCCAATTCAAAACAACATAAATCGTTTCAACGAATGTTCCCAAGATCACAACAAGCACACAATAGCGGTCAACTCACTCCCTAAAACCTAAGAAAGCAATAAACATGCTAAATCAATAGATGTTCTAAAATAAAAAAGCATTTAATGCAATGCAACCTATATGCTCTACATGCAACTATATGAATGCAGATATCGCCACACCCTTCAATCAAAATACTACCTCTCCTCCCAAACTTGAATGAAATTATAGCGCATAGAAGAGAAGATAGAATTTCAAAGAAAAGTGTGGAATGGACTGACTCATTGTGGGGGTGGCGTGGAAAGTGGCCCTGGGAGATGTGCCACATTTGTACCGATGCATCATCGCAACATCTCCAATTCCCGCCGCTCCTGGACCGATACCTCTGCTCTTGTTCCATTCTCAAGGTACGGAACTCATCCTGGTGTCAGCCGAAATCATCCCGTGATCGGGAAAAATCATCCTGGTGCTGCCGGAAATGATCCCGATCTTTGCCTCATGCTCTCCTCAAGAGCAAACAGTCTATCCGAATAAGCTTGTCCCCCACGCTCCTCCTCACCTCGATGAGAGCTTTTCGGTATGTCGGGCCTTCCTTGTTGGAACCCTTGCTCAAAACCCTCTGCTGGAAATCGCTCAAAACCTCTCTATTGCCGATCATACTCCATCGCCTCAATTGCCAATTCATCCTCATCGGGCAACCCGACTACCCTCCATCTTTTCCGTGCAAGCATGGCTTCCATGATTATGGTATGGACCTCGAGTTCATCACCCAATTAGTCTCATTTTCAACCATAGATGTGAGTCATGCGGGTTAGGAAGTGGGAAAGGCAGTCCAACCCTTTGTTGGAAGAAGGTTATGTTCTCTACTTCTATTATGATCTTTATTTGACGGAGGGCATTCATATTAATTCTCTAACTACCCTCAATGGGCTCCAATCCGCTCATATCGACACGAAAATTCCGAACAATGGGGGTTATCATTCCCCAATCAATATCGTACCCGACTGCTTAATCGATAGTCGGCGTGTTCTACAAAATGCATCACCGTGTTGAAGGGGGTACGGGTTAGCATACACCACAAGAGGTGTAGCTCCCGCACTTGCATGCCGCCGTTATTGTGTCGGGCGAAGACGGAGTGTGCGGTGACCTTTTGGATATAGCGGAAGACGGGGTTCCGTAGTGATGGGGCCTTAGACGAGTGCACCTCATAGAGCATTGGGCTGGTCTCCCATCTGAACCAACAACCGCCATAATTCATATTGGCTATAGGGTGCCGCCGGTCCGTAAGTGGCGTTAGTAGGTACTCCTAAAAATTTCATTGAGCTCAAGAATAGATATGCGCCTTGGCTTGATGCCTAGCCAAAACACATCTCAATGGGCTCGGATTTCCTGTCCTTTGGTATATTTCAAGTGTGCTAAGGAACTCGAGCGCTAGCTTATACGTCGGCCACCGCCCTTGCATGAACGCGTCCACCCAACCCATTCAAATAGCTACCAAACGTTGTCATGTATCCCAAGGGCGTGGGTACACTCATCGTCAACATATCTCGTAGGTGTAAATGAACGAGTGACCAACATACTCCAAAGGTGCTCCGGATCATCACCTCGCTTAGAAGAAGACCATAAGCCTCGGGGCTATCTGGATGTGGCTCCCGGCTGTGCGATCGCGCCTCTCCTCGGGCCTCTGCCGACCTTGTTGGTTCCTTCGGTCACCGTTAGTTCAAGTCTCATGACCTAGCAAAACAAATGTGAGATTCTCAGACATGCCAAGTATAACAAGAACAAGATGAATTTAATTCCAACAAATCAAATGAGGCATAATGTGTCTTCCCTACAATTTAATCACAATTAAGCTCTCAAACCTAAATAACAATGTAATTTCGAGAGAATCATAGTTACTAACACCTTAAATAATCAAGCTCATGCACAATTCATCATTATATCAACCCCATATATCTCAACTCATCAAGCCCACAATGTGTTTGATAAAATGCCCAATAGAATAATTCAAGTAAATCATGACAATTTCATCAAAACATGCACCATATATGAACTCTAATCCATAATCTTCAAGAAATTCAAACAAAACTTGAAGTTCTTACCGTAATTCTCGTGAGATTAAGAAAGAGGCGAAATTGGAACCCTAGGTGCTCCTTTCAACCAAAACCTCACTCCAAAGCAAGTTTCGTAGTTTAATTCGTGTGTGTAGTGTCGGTGATGAATTTGCAAAAAAAATCAAAGTGAAATCATCGAAATATTTGAGAGGGAGAGGAGCTCATGTAGGGATGTCAACGGGCGGGGCGGGGCCGGGAGTCATCCCCATCCCCGTCCCCTCGTCCTCGCGATCATGGGAATCCGCGTCCCGTCCCCGTAAGACAAACGGGGAAAAGATGCCCCCATCCTCAGCCCCCCGCGATCTCGCCCATGGGATTCCCGCCCCCTTTCAATATTTTTTTTTTGCGAAAAAATTATTATTTTTTTAAAAATAACTATTTTTAAATATTTAAAATATATAAATTATATAAAATAACTAATAAAACACTAATTAATAAAATAAATTAAAATTTTTGTCATTTTATTATATTTAATGTGGATATATTTATAATATATTATATATATATTTAAAATATTATGTTATATATTAATTTCTGGTTCCCATGGAACGGGCGAGATCCCAGCGGGCGGGGAGTATGATCCCGCCCCGCCCCATCCCCGCCAACGGGAAAACAATTTCCCCATCCCCGTCCCCACGGGGAATTTCGGGAATCCCCGCCCCGCTCGGGCGGATCCCGCGGAACGGGGATTCCCCGCCCCACCGCCATCCCTAAGCTCATGTGTGCCCGTACGTGAGAGAGTGTTTGAAAGTGTGAAAAAACTGACTGTTGCACCCTTATTGTTGCGTCGGTACACCGACAAACGCATGGGCCGTGGCGCCTGGTGCATGGGTAGCCCGTGGGTCTTTGAAGGCTCACCAAAAATCCTCGAATATGCATGGGCCGTGCGCATGGCGTACGCCCTTCCCGTGGGGTGTCATGGTCGTGCGCATGGCGCACGCCCGCCTGTCAAGTGGATGTCGTACCAAACTTCGAAATTTCCCTTTTTTTTCTAATAAAGAAAGAATTAAAAATCCTAACTTATCAAAGGGAAAGAAAAAAAAAAAACATGGGAAGAAATAAAACAACAAACCATTGGGTTGCCTCCCAACAAGCGCTAAATTTAACGCTCATAGCTTGACGCCGTATACGCGATCACGGTTGTAGGATTTAACAATTCCACTATTCCCCGTAGGATTTAACACTTTCTTAATTACAAACGCCCCGACCACCAACACTTCGCTTTTCCGGAAAGAGTTTAAGACGCGAGTTAAACAAAAGAACTTGTTCACCCAAGAAAACTCTCTTTTTCTTTATCATTTGATCATGTCATCTCTTAGTGCGTTCCTTGTAAATCCGGGAATTCTCAAAGGCTTCATCTCTAACTCCTCCATCTCATTCAAATGCAAAAGCCTCTTCTCACCCGCCGCTTTGAAGTCAAAATTTAACTTCTTCACAACCCAAAATGCCTTGTGCTCTAATTCCACGCAAGTGGCATGATTTCGTGAATACCAACCGATAAGGCGATGTGCCCAATGGTGTCTTGTACGCATCCGATATGCCCATAATGCATCATTTAACTTCATAGCCCAATCCTTGCGATTTATATTCACCGTCTTTTCTAAGATCCGCTTAATCTCGCGTTTGGCTATCTCTCTGTTTGCCCGCTTGCTTGCGATGATATGCTAATGCCACCTTGTGCTTGACCCCGTACTTTGCAAGTAAAGTGCTCATTAATTTATTCACAAAGTGTGACCTCCCATCGCTTATCAAAGCTCTCGGGGTTCCAAACCGAGTGAATATATTTTTCTTTAGAACTTCAAGACTACTCGCGCATCATTTGTTTGTGTTGGAATCGCCTCAACCCATCGAGATACGTACTCCACCGCAAGTAGAATGTATTGATAACCCAAGATAATGGAAAAGGACCCATAAAGTCAATCCCCACACATCAAAGAGCTCAACTTCCATCACATTGGTCATGGGCTTCTCATGTCGTCTCGAAATGTTCCCCATCCGCCGACATCTATCACATCAACATATAAATAGCAATCATTAGACAAAGTAGGCCAAGATAGTCCATTCTCGCAATACCTTTGCCGCAGATGCGTGTCGGACAGTAAGTGTCCCCGAAGGTGAAGAATGTCATCAGAACTCTCTCCCACTCTTTTTGAGGCACACATCGTCGGATGATAGTGTCACAAGCGCACCTTAAAGAGCAAGGGGTCGTCCCCACGTGTAGAACTTGACATCATGGAGGAACTTCTTCTTTTGATAGGAAAATAAATCCGGAGGCATGACTCCCGCTACCAAATAATTCACGAAATCGCATACCATGGAAATTTAGCCTCTAACATTAAAAGTCGCACATCGGGGAACTCCTCCTTGATTACATCTATGCCCTCTTTCTCATCCTTCTTGTACTTCAACCTGGACAAGTGGTCTGCTACCACATTCTCACAACCCTTCCTATCTCGGATTTCCATATCAAACTTCTCGCAATAAAAGAATCCACCGAATCGCCCTCGCTTTGGCATCCTTTTTGTCGAATAGATATTTGATCGCCGCATGGTTTGTGTGGACTATCGCCTTAGTTTCAATCAAGTAAGATCGAAACTTATCGAACGCAAAATGATTGCCAAAGATTTCTTCTCGGTGGTGGTATAGTTTTGTCATCGCCTAATGTTCTCGCTTTCGCATAGTAGATGCTCAACAACTTGTCCCTTTTCCGACCTAGAACAGCCCCAACTACAAAGTCACTCGCATCGCACATCGCCGAAGGGGTCGACTCAATCCGAACTACAAGAATTGGTGTTGTCACCAAAGCCTTCTTTAGAATCTCAAATGCATGCAAACAATCATCGGAAAAATTGAAAGCATTATCGTTTTCTAATAATCGACTCAAAGGTTTAGTGATTATAGAAAAGTCACGAATGAACCTTCAGAGAATCCGGCGTGCCCCAAGAAGCTTCTAATGGCCTTCTCATTTGTTGGAGGTGGGAGTTTCTCAATTGCGACAATCTTCGCTCCGTCCACTTCTAAACCTCGCGAGAAGAAACCAGGTGGCCTAATGCAATGCCATCTCGCACCATAAAATGGCACTTCTCTCAATTCAAAACAATTAGTTTCCTCGAATCTCGCAACACTAGAGAAAGATTATACAAGCAATGATCAAAAGAATCTCCAAAAATAGAAAAATCATCATGAATACCTCCATTATTTTCTCAATAAAATCATGAAATATAGCCATCATACACCGAAAGTCGCGGGTGCATTACATACCAATAGCATTCTCGCGAAATGCAAACGTACCATAGGGACATGTAAATGTTGTCTTCTTTGGTCTTCCTAAGTGCAATCATGATCCTGTTGTACCCGAATAACCATCGAAAAACAATAATAATCAAATCCCGCCAAGCGATCTAACATCATGTCAATAAAAGGGAGGGGAAGTGATCTTTACGAGTGGCATCATCCAACTTCCTATAATCAATGCATATACGCCACCCAAGAACTATCCTAGTTGCAATAAGTTCATCATTCTCATTTTTAACTACATCATCCCCTCTTTCTTTGGTACCACTTGTACCGGACTCACCCAAGAACTATCGAAATAGCATACACCATTCCAAAGATCTAACCGTTTTAAAACCTCTTTTCTAACGACCTCTTGCATTATAGGGTTCAATCTTCTTTGATTCTCTTTGAAAGGTTTATAGACATCTTCCATTCTAATTTTATGCATTACAATCGATGGACATCTCGCCTTTTAAATCGAAATTGACCAACCTATCGCAGACTTATGTTTTCTCAATACCCTAAGCAATTTATCAAGTTGAGTCAAGTTAAAAGGGATGATACGATTACGAATTCATGTTATTTGCTCCAAGGAAAGCGTATTTGAGATGCTCGGGCAATGGCTTGAGTTCGGGGTTTGAAATGGGCTCTTCAGGTTCATGCACGGATGCCCGTGCTCGACGCACGGGCCGCGGCGTCGTTCTTGATGGTTGGTCCTTCTCTTCGCCTTACGCACGACCTGCCTGCGTGCTCGGGGACGCACGGGTCGCGCGGCGGTCTTCGTGTGTTTCATCCTCCGCTTTGGCTATCGCAAGACCTGCCCGTGCTCAGCGCACGGGCCATGCGGTCTTTAGGTTTTTCGCTCTGCGTTGCTTTGGCCATGAGCACGACCAGGGCGTGCTCGATCACGGGTCGTGCGCCCGCAAAACCGACTCCCGCACATTTTTCTTCGTGCACGCTCCTCTCGCGCTTCTCGGTAGCTCCTGCATATTATCTAAAGCACAAACATAGTCATACATGTCTTGATTATCGAAATTAATCATCATGTTTGACGCCGACATTACCTAATGTGTCAAACCAAACTCTAAATCATCCCTAGACAATGTATGATTTGCGTATTCATCAATGCAAGACTCAACTACGCCTATGAAACTACGCTTCTCAACACCATTATGAAATTGTAGTGCCTTATAGATAGTAAATAAAACATGCTCATCATTAACCCGTAATGTGAGTTCTCCTTTTGCACATCTATCAAGGCCTTCCCGGTAGCCAGAATGGACGCCCAAGTATCAAAGGGACGTCTTTGTCCTCCTCCATATCCAAGATGCAAAAAATCCACAGGATATATGAATTTATCGACTTTGACAAGCACACCTCGATGATTCCCTTTGGATAGGTGAGTGATCGATTCGCAAGTTGTAAGGTGACCGTAGACGGCTTCACCTCTCCCAATCCAAGTTGCCCGAAATGGACAAGGGCATTAAGCCTAAATCACAAAGTGCCTTTTTAAAGAAAACATCACCAATAGAACAATGGATAGTGAAACTCCCCGCATCTTTCGGTTTCTATGGTAGTTTCTCGGATTATTGAACCGCACTTCTCTCGCCGATTGACTATCTCGAAACCCATCATCTTTCTTTTTCTTTGACATAACATCCTTCAAAATTTAGCGTAATTGGGCATCCGCTCCAATACGCCCGCAAAATGTATGTTAATATGCGCTTTCTTAAATATATCCAAGAATTTTGCAAATTGCGAGTCTAACATTTTCTTTTGGAATCGTTGGGGGAAAGAAAGGGGAATAGTAAGTTTAGAAAGATCAAGGTTAGAGGAAGATTTAAGCTTCTCGGCCCTATTTGTTCAAAGAATATGGTCCTCAACTCATTCCTCGGCCTCAACATCGCCATTTGCTTCGGGCCAGATCTCCGAACAACAACCGTTGTCCAGTAGACGCACGACCTGGCCGTGCGGTGGCGCATGTGCCATGCTCACATGCGTCTCGTTTAGTATTTTTAGGTATTTTCACTCGTATTCCATTCCACTCCTCGGAGGAATGGCTTTACACCGCTCCTTTGGATTAACCTCGGTGTTGCTTGGAAATTGGCCTTTCGATCTTCCGCCACCAACAATCGTAGCTAATTGTCCAATTTGGGTTTCAAGATTTTTCATTTGGGACCCCATAGTGTTGGCGAATTGTGTGACATGATTTTCGATTTTATCCACTTCGCCTCATCCGTATTGAATCGGTTCCTCATCTCATTCATAAACAAGTGAAGATGTCCTTCATAGATGGTTTAGCCTCGATTAATGACACCATTTGTCACATTAAACCCCCTGGTGGTTGCATCACATTCTTTGTATTTGCGTAGGATAAGTTTTCATGATTCCTCAAACCCAGGTGGTAATGAGTAGGAGTCCGATTGTTCCGGGTAATTGTTGAAATTCCAGTTGTTAACATAATTTGCTTCCTCCATGGAGAGAACTCCCCCATTACTTGCACCCGCGTTTCCATCGCTTCCTTTGGCAATACACTCAATCGATTGGTCAACGCAGTCATCCGAGCCGCAATGCCTTAATTGGGTCCGAATCGGTGACTTGACTACCCTTTTCACATTAGTCCTCTCGAGGGCCACCGATAGTTGTTCATCACCATCTCTTCCAACAAGTTGTGCATCTTATGGAAATTTAGCCAAAGAAAGCACCTCCTGCCGCAACATCCACAAACGACCTAGTCCGCCCCATCAACCCGTTATAAAAGAAGCAAAGTTGCTTTGATCCTCCGAAATTCATGTTGCGGGAACCTCCTTAATAAATCCGAAATCTCTCCGAGGCCTCATATAATAGCTCAAAGATCAAACCGCCTGAATCGCATGATCTCACTCTTGAGTCAGAGTGTCTTACTTGGTGGGAAATATTTAAACCAAAATTTCACTCACTCGTCCCAAGTACTCACACGCCCGAGTTAGTGTGCCTAGCGCGCTTCTAGCCTTATCCCTTAAAGAGAAAGAGAATAGGCGCAAACGTATAAAGATCATCAGTCACCCCATTCATCTTGATTGTGTTGCAAATCGCATGAAGTTCCCAAGATGAGAATCGGGATCCTCGGACGGAAAACCCACAAACCGATTCTCGCTACACCATCGAGATCGAGTCTTTGGCTGGCTTCAAAAATTATTCGCATTAATTGGGACATTGACAATTCCACCATAGTTGTGATGTGTCTCGTGGCGAAAGTAATCGTGAATCACTTGTCGCCGGGATGCCGGAACCTCTGGTATCGTAACTCATTGTTGGCCCTATTGTTACCTATATTGTCGACTCGTTATCGCCTCCGTTGTTATCTTCCACGTCCGCCACACAGCTTGTTCTTTCTGTCTTTTTGCCCATTTAGTAGCCGCACTAATTCGCTTAGCAAAAGCCTCAACCTCCTAGGTATGAACGGTGCTAATTCTCTCTTTGCTTCGAGCGAGTGTTCATGCACTACCCGAACCAATCAAGAAAACAAGTCAAACACAAAGAGGAGTAAAATTAAACAACAAATAAAAAAAAAACAAAAAAATGTCTAAATTAAAAATAATTCTATTTATCGCAATATTAGTACTAAAAATTTAATTAGTCCCCATGCAATGCAGCCAAAAACTTGTTCGCCTTATTTTTAGCTTCACCGCAAGTGTACGGTGTAGTTTATAGAATAGGGTTAGCAAGGTCGAATCATTAGTCCAAGTGGCTACGATAATCTAGAGGGGGTGAATAGATTATGCCGATTTTTCGCAATTAGCACTCTTTTTCAAATGATCAATCAAAGACAAGAATAAAGGTGCGGAAACTAAACAACACTCGTCGATTTAAAGAGGTTCAACCCACCTATGGCCTAATCCTCTACCACCCCAAGATCTCCGGGATGGATTTCAAAATAAAAAAAGATTTTATTAATTACCACAATTAATACAACACCACCTTGAAGATTACCACAATCTTCTTGCAACACCTTCAAGGAGATTACCACAATCTTCCTTCAACACCTATGAAGAGTACCACACACTTCAACACCTAAGATCACCCAAGTGTGTTCTTACCACAAGAACACTAACAAGGATATCTTGTTTTGGATGATAGAAAAATTCAAGATTACAACTCAATAAATGAAGTATACAAACTTTGAGTGCAAGTGTAATCAAGAACAAAAAAAGCCTAGACCTCAAGATTGTGCAAGTGCAAGAACTTAGGCTATTACAACAAGAATGTAAAAATGAAAGCTAGGAGAATTTTTTTGATTTCTTGTTGTATTGTATGCTTGTGTGTTGTTTCTTGTGTATTCAAACCATCCTCTATTTATAGGAGAGTCTTCATAGACATAGGCTCCTCTTCTCCACTTTTGTCTACAAAAAGAGAATCACAAGATGTAGAAATATTGTACAAAAATAAAAGCAAATCTTGTTGATAAGGAGTCCAACGACACAAATTTATTTGTCAAAAAATTGCACAGGCGACGGCCAGGTTGCCCTATAGAAAATTTTGAACGTTGGAAGGAATAAGTGTGATCCAGTGCTGCGGGGGAGGGGTGCGACCGGTCATAGGGGGTCCGATCTGAGTCGCTTCTAGGGTCCGACTCAGTCGCCCACCCTGGATTGTCGCCCTCTTCAGCTTTTTCAAGTCCAAGACATTATGTTTTAAGTTTTTCATTCTCCAGGTACCGGCGACCTTTTGCTCGACTTTTCGACTTAACTTGGAATATTGTCCGATTTTTATCAAAAATAAACTTCAAAAAATACTCCAAAAAATTAGTTAAAACATTTTAAATCAATTGAGAGTATTTGGACAACTTTTATAAACATTGTTTTGGTGTAAAACTCATTTAAACAAAATCATCAAAATCTTGATACAAACATTTATCTAAAAGAATCCACATAGACTAATAAATTAATGTACTCGAGTATTGGGATTGTAATAGTCTTATTTTTATCCGCATTTATCGAAATTGAGTGTTTTGGTTTGTGAAAACATGACAAGAATTTATCCTAAAAAACAAAGTAAAGATTGATAGAAAGATCAAGGAGATGAATGGATTCCGGGCTATAGTTTCAGCTTAATATTCCCTTTATTATCGATTAATCACGATCAAAATTATTATTGTTCTTCCCTATAAGACAATCGCGAAAAGTATTTTACCCTCTCTCTCGAGATGCATGTAAAAACGTTGATTGAGTTATCTATGCTAAGATCTCTACTCAACATAAAATATCCAACTCCCAAAAGCACAAAATATTAAATATCCTCACAAATATTCACAGACTTCTCAATCTTGCAAATATTCATGCCAAGTACTCACAAATCTAGTATTGAAACTCATCTCTCGAATTATGAATCAATACATCAAAACAAGTTAAACCAAACGCGTTATGATAAAACAAGAATTAAAACAAAGTACTCGAATAGGATTTGAAAACAATAACTTCAATAGCATTTAATCATCCAACAAAAGTATCTATTAACCTAATCCCAAACCCGGAATCACAAGATGTTTAGCCAGACATGGAAAAGAAATAATTCATAGACAAATTATTCAAATTCATATCTAACTAATCGAAAGTAAATGATACGATGGAATGAGAAAACTCAGGATATCGATGATCTCTCGATCTATTTTCAATCCTCAAGCGCGTGGTTGTGACCTCGATCAATCTCTCCAATCCTCCGGTAGAAGGTTGTTCTTTTCTCCGCTTTCTAGGGCAAAAATCAGTGTGTCCTCATTTGTGGCCGCCTCGTCTCTATTTGTACTCCGTTTGGGTCAAAACCTAGTTTAGAATCACAAACTCTTTTTCCCGCACGCACACACGGTCGTGCGCCTAGTGCACGCACGCCCTGCAAGGGTGCCGTAGGGGAATTTTTCTTTCGGCCGAAGGGCGCATGGGTCGTGCGCCCATGCACGACCAGCCCATGCGTGGTGCCGTGGCTTGAGTCTCGCTTTTGGGGGCGCACGGTCGTGCTATGGACACATGCCCCGCCCGTGGCGCACTGTTAGAGCCGATACGTGTTCGTTTCTTTTCGCTTCTCACCTGGTTCGTCGACTTTTTCTCGATTCAACTCCAAACATCGTGACGTTACTTCAAGTATTGGCGGTTATTTACCGTAATGCTCAATTGTTGCCAAAATGCTACAAATATCATTCAATTCCTACAAAACGAGCAAAGCATAATACATTTTCCACAAAACCGAAAAAGCCTAATTCACTCAAGTAATGCATGTATAACAACTAATTCTAACTACAATTAAGCCCAAAATACATGCAAACCACATACCAATCAAATATACACTATGTATGCACCACATACACATTAACTATATAAGCAAGTCATAAGCAACAAACCCATACTACAAAAACAATGAATATACACTACATATGCAAAACAAATACATTAACTACATAAACAAGTAATAAGCAACAACCCTATACTACATGAGCAATAAATATACACTACATATACAACATATATATCATTAAATTACATGTGCAATATGGTTATACTACACATGCAATATGATTATATTACATAAGCGATTAATAACATAATACACTTGGGAAAAAAAAAAGTCAATATGAGAGATATGAGTTGCTCAAAAACTGAAAGACGTGTTGCATGAAAGGGGAAAGGAATCAACGTGATTGTGATATCATCCAATCTCAATAACTCGATTTTATATTATAAAATGACCACCCTACCATTATTAGTGTTAAAACATATTAGAGATAACTAACTCAAGTTATACAGCTAGTTTGTTTGTTTGTATTCGATTCTGAGTGTGGTTAGTTAGATACTTGTATCATCTCATTATATAAAGAGCACGTATGTACTTAAATCATTATGATGGAATATACACAATGAAGTCTTTTATCTTGATATGTTAGTTTTGACATGGTATAAAATAAATAAATATAAACTCCCTAAAAATATGGATCACTCAAAATTGTTGATCTATGATAGAATGTGTCATATGGACTCACCCCAAGTAGGAAGACCCATTTGATTCATATCCTTTATATATATCTCATTTGGACCAAATCTACCTCACCAACTAGCCAAGGCCAATCCGCGCGTCTTGCGAACTTTAGTAAAACCTACAAGTGTGTTATGTAGGCCATCCATGTTTCGAAACTACCGATATTTCTTGGTGCCCAAACCCAAGTGTGAACTTGGATTATATAAAGTAGTCTCCAAGGTCTTAGCTAATAGGCTCCGAGCCATCCTCCCTAACATTATTTCCGAATCCCGGGCCTTTGTCCCGGCCATCTCATCACGGATAATGTCTCCGCTAGCGCACGAGATTCACCACCATCTTCGCACAAAACCACCCTCCAAAGATGTGCCTTATGTCCATTAAATTAGATATGAGCAAAGCCTTTGATCGTATCGAGTGGATTTTTGTCCGTCGCACCATGATCGCTTTAGGTTTCTCAAATATTTTTGTCGACCTTATTCTCAAATGTCTGACCACAGTTTCGTTCTCTTTTATTCTAAATGGGAATGAATGTGGCCACCTTAAACCACAAAGAGGAATTCGCCAAGGCGATCCTCTCTCGCCGTATATTTTCATTATTTGTTCGGAAGTTTTCTCTTGTTTATTGCAGGATTTACAGCGGTGCCAAAAAATTCATGGTATAGCGATTGCGCGGTCGGCCCCGAGCGTATCCCACCTCTTTTTCGCCGACGACACACTACTATTCGGACATGCCACGAAGGAAGAGGCAAAGCACATCCGGTTCGCTATTCAACTCTATGAAAAGGTCTCGGGGCAACTCGTCAATCTGGAAAAATCTGGGGTCTATTTTAGCAATGATGTTGGTGAGGACACGGCAAATTCAATACTCGGCATTTTGGGTTTCAATAGAGTTACTTCTCATGGGAAATATCTTGGTCTTCCAAGCATTGTCGGACGGAACAAGAAAGAAATTTTCAGTTTCATCAAAGACAAAGTATGGCAAAAAATACAAGGGTGGTCCAGGCATCATTTCTCTAAAGCAGGCAAAGAGGTTCTCATCAAATCGGTCCTCCAGGCTATCCCCTCCTATGCAATGAGCTGTTTCAAGTTTACGGACTCGGCCATTCTAGAGATTCAGTCGGTGATTCGGTCCTTTTGGTGGAGCAGTTCGGCGAATACAAAGAAGGTCCATTGGATTTCATGGCCTAAGCTTATCTGTCAAAAAGCGGAAGGTGGACTTGGTTTTTGGGACTTCATGGCTTTTAATCTAGCACTACTCTCGAAACAGGCTTGGCGACTTATTACTAATCCCTCGTCTCTTCTAGCACGGGTTTACAAGGCAAAGTACCATCGCACGTGCTCGCTTCTCGAAGCTCATATGCATCATCGCCCATCTTGGACGTGGAGGAGCATCATGGAACGCAGGAAGGTTCTTTTGGAGGGTTGTGTTAAGCGTATTAATTCTAGCGCAAACACCCGAGTTTGGGAGACCGGATACCAAAAGCCCCATATTATCTTCAAGCCCCGCTCCCAAAGAGCCATCCCCAAATTATGAAGGTTTGCGACCTTATTGATACGGAGAATAACAGATGGAAAGTCGACTTGATCACGCACCTCTTCCAGGAGAATGAAGCAAACTTAATCCTCTCTATTCCATTACATAACTCCGATCGTATTGACACATGGTATTGGGCGCACAAAGAAAACGGGAAATTCTCAACAAATTGGCGTATCATACCATTTTGCGCCTACCACTGTTTGGTGACTTCAACGTGGTGGGAAATACTAGCTCGCACCTCAAAAGTTTGGAAAAAGCTTTGGAATTTAGCTATGCTTAGGCCAGAATTTCGCATTTTGCATGGAGATTGCTCACGCACTCGCTTAACACCGTATAATCTCCTCAGCGCCACCTCCGAGCGATGCCAATCGCCCGCTATGCCATTCAACGATACATCTCCGACACTCACATTTTCTTCCACCGCCCCTCGCACAACATGTATGGTATATTTCCTAATATCGACCGTTTATCGGTTCCAAAGAACCTTCTATGTCTCTCTCGTTCCGTGATCTCCTCAAGACTCTCCAAATGACATTGCCGAGTTTTCCTTCACCCCCTGTGCAATGGCATTTGGTACGGAGAAATAAATACATTTTTGAGAACCACCATTCACTCCTGTCTCCATTGTTTCACTTGTTGGCATTACACTAAAATCCTTCCAATCACCGCATCTTAGCCAGAGCGTCCAACGCATTCCCGTCGACTTGGAGCTCTTACGTCACCCTCCGAGAGGAACACATATTTATTTCGATGGAGCTGTCTCTATTGAATGGAATTGTGCGGGTATTGGGGTTTATATTCAGGATGGTCAAGGCGGCTTCATCAAAGGTCTCTCGAAAAATATTCCCTCTATCACGAACCCGGAAATGGCAGAGAAACGGCCGCCTTCTTCTTGCACTTTTGATCGCAATTTCGGAAGGCCTTACGAATGCTTCGTTCATCGGAGACTCAATCGCAGCTATCACAGCAGCCCGGGACCAAACTAGTCCAGAACCTGATACCGACCCAATTTCGATAGACATTTGGACGATTCAAAAGCAACTCAAAACCAGGGGATTTTTTTGGTGTCCACGAGATGAAAATATTATTGCTCATGAATTTGCTAGGTTTGCTAAACTTTCTGATGTAAAATGATTCTTGGTGGCATGATCCACCCGAATTCTGTCTCAATCGTCATCACCGGACCGTTTCGAAAATTTATAATGAAATTTCCATTTCAAAAAAAAAAAAATAGTCTCAATTCTTCATAGTATGGGATGCATGACATCATCTTTCCCACCCAATTCAGAATTACGATTTTAAACACCAATTCAATTAAAAAGAAAACCGAAAGTTTCATTAAAACCCAACTTTCATAACAATTTCCATCAAAACGAAGCATGGTACATATATTTGTACACACTAGTAAGGTCACTAGTAAGGTGTACGTGCATTGCACGTAATCCGGATAATTTATTAATTTAATTAAATTAAATTTTAAAATTGGAATAATTTTTTATTAAATTATTTTGTATATATAGTAAGTGTCACTTGTATATTTTGATTCTAAAATAAAATTTGCAAGATAAAAATTAAATTTTTAGTAGGTGAAATATGGTAATTAGGACATTTTGAACTAAAAACACAATACTTATATGAGATTATCATTGAACAAAATACAATGGATATTAACAAACTAAAGACTAATTCGAAAAAGGTATTTTGAGAACTCTTTTTGCATCAATTTAACTATTGTTTTACTTTTTGAGTGTCTCATTCTTCTTTATGTTTGCTTTGACACTTTTTTGCAACTTTTTTAATGTATTCTTAGCCCAAGCATGATTGATTGATGTATTAATGTCTTACTCCTTTTCTCCATCTCGGAATGAGCGTTATCTCTTGAATCAACTCAAGCTACGATATTCGGATTTTTATTCACTACATGTGTCTTTTTATTAAGAGCGGTGAGAAAGTGAAATTTCTTTTCGCACCTATATTCAGTTTTATACTATTCATAAAATCGAAAAAGTTTCATATCAAGTGTTTGATTGAAAATAACTAATTTTAATCTAATTTCCAACACTACTTTTGTTACATATTCTCCTACATTGTCATTCAATCATATCTATAGAACTTACATCACCATCTCCTACTCTTACTTGAATAAACTAATTGTTGGGTCCACCACTAACTTACCAATAATAATTTTAAATAATAAAAAATTTAAAAACAATATTTTCAAATACATAAAATATATATTTTTATTTGTATTAGGTATTGCGTGCAAAAAAATGTCTTAAGAATACTCATTAAAAATCAATTCATTTCTAAGCACATATTTATTCTTAGATTACATTAAACCAAACATATTTTTATTTCTCATGCGAAATCAACACCCACTCAATGGAAATAGCGAAAATGAAAATTTTCAATACATAGTGTCTCTATTTAATATTTTGACTCGTGTTCTCTCCGATTAAATTATATATTTATATATTAGAAATAAAAATAAAATAAATTAATCAATTATGATTGAAAATGGTGAATAAACGAATTCAAATTGAAAGGAAAGTCACATGTTTTATATCTTATAAATTAATAAACCACGATCCATTTTCATCTACCATGCAAACTATATATCAAAGAAAAGAAAAAATTAAAATATATATGAAGAATAAAAGACAAATTACGTATGCCGGAGTTAAAACTGCATATATGTCCTCAAGAAAATATTTAATTAGAAGTCATTTAATTAATATGATATGAATTTGAGTTTCTCAAGAATAAGTCGTTAAAAATTACACCTTTATAAACTTATAAAAATTAAAAATCAATATGATACTTATGATTAAATTCATGAACCAAATAAATATATGTAAACAACATTTTTTTCTTCTATATCTATATCAATATCTAAATATCTATACTATTATTATTTTTCAGCTATCTATCTAGACTTATATTAAAAATGTGCATAGGTCGGATGATTTTTTCTTGAAACTTTTGGTTCGACAAAAGTATTATTTTGACATAGACACATAATCAATATCAAAATTATTTCTCTTTTTTTTTTTCTTCCAAAATTTATTGTAAACTCAATAACTTTCATTCCTTTAAATATATTTTATTTCTATGATGATATATAGTTCAACTTTTTAAATTTATGTTATTAATAGATATTTTCGATTAACCAAATAAAAATATAAAAAGATGAAAGATTAAAACTAAAGAGTTAAAAATGATATATGTGTCAAACATTCATTTAATATAATATATATACATATATATACACTATGCATTTTCTATATAAAAAAAAATTAATTCACTTAAAATCACACCTTTAAAAAGTTTATAAAGATTCAAGCATAAAAACAATACTTATTACAAAATCCAGGTATACAATATCTTAAATTTTGCAAAATTAAGAACAAGAGAAAAATTGTGACAAGAATCACAAATGAAAAGTGTCGTATACTCATATGAAATTTTAATTAAAAAATTAAATTAATATAAAATAATTTGATGCATGTGTCAAACTTGGTTTTTTTTCAAATTACAAATAATTGTAGGCAATAATATAATATAAATAATACTATTTATATATCAAATTAACTATATTAAACCATACACAATACTAAACTAGAGTGAAGCGACCATATTTAAAGTCCAATTATAAGAATTCTTCGGCCTGAGGAGGCACATAAGGATAGTTAAGAGATTATTTACAACATAAAATCTTAACTTTTGGTAAGTATAATTTATTATTTGATCAAAATAATAAAAATTTAAATAAAGATTAAAAGTACTATATATCTTTTTTTCTTCAATAGAGTCATATGAGAAAATTTTAGTCGTTTAATGTTGAGTGTTATGTAAAAATATACATTTATAATATTTTTCTTTAATTTTCTCAATAACTAAATACACATACAAAAAGAAAAAAAAATATGAATTTATAATGAAATGAAGAGTAAAATTAAATAAATAAAATTAGTCCACTTAGTTTGATTCAAATAAATATGAGGACAAAATATATTTTCTAAATTCACTTTTAGTTGCAAATATACCATAAAATAATAAATTATCATCTATCACCTTCCCTAAATTGTGAGATAATTTTTTTCTTTGAAGTGGAAAAATTAACACGTTTTTTAGGTACAAGAAGATTATGCGGGTTTGAGTCCATGGAGTATTTAAAAGAAGTATATGCATTTCCAATAAAAAAAAATAATTATCAGTTTTAAGATTAGTGAAATATAAGTTATTACTAAAGTTTTGAATAAAAACTAATTTTGTTATCCAAATTTTATTAATTAAATATCTATTTTTTTAATTATGGATATACGATTTAGCATGATTAAGATTCAATTTTGTTTTATTAATGCAAAAATATGTGTTATCAAAATTAATGTAAGCATGTAAAATTACTAAATTAATTATTTGTAATTCAACTAATTCAAAAATCTGAAAAGTAATTTAAAAAAGACGTCTCCAACCATCAAAATTAACACAAAAATCTAATTACTACTATATTATTTTTAAAATTTTCTTGAAATGAGTTGTATAAAACAATTAGTTAAGAATCCATTCCGATCAATACTTACCGAAAATAAATTATATATTGAAACAATATTGAAAATTTACAAACTTATCAATTGTATTTTTTACAATAAATAGTGTTATTTAAAATATAAAATTATTCAGATGAATTTTATAGTTTGTGGTCCTTCAAAAATAAAATTAATATAGATTAATTTTAGCATATTAAGAGTAATTATAGTTTGTATAACTATATGCTTAAAAAATTTACAAATATATTAATTTTATAACAAACGTAAAGAGTCAAATTCAACTCGCAAGTACCATCGCTAATAGCATAATATATATTTCTAAAACTAACTTAGTTTTCTTTTAAATAACATAAGTATTTGTAAAGTAATTTTCAAGTATAATAGTTTATTAGTATTATATTTAACTATTGAAGTTTGACTCAATAAGAATTTTGATAACTGGTTTTTTTAGGACTATCTTTGGTTTTATTATTTATTAAGTGGATAATTTTTATATGCAATTGGGTAGAGTTTCAAAATTTAGACTTCAAGTTATCACTTTTGTATAGTTTTATTTAAAATATTATTCTTGATGACAACAATGCTCTTTTTTTTTATGAAAGGTGACAATAATGTTTTAGTTTTCATATTTATTGGATTAAGGTGTATTATTTTAAAGACGACGCTCAAAATAGATAGATTGCAATATGTTAAAGTTTAAGTGTTCTCGATAAAAATATTCACTTTGGAAATAGAATTAAAATTTTATATAAAAAGAGTTTTCCTTTTTCCATATATTTTATTTTTAACATTAGTCTTGAGTTGCATTTCGTTAATCAAAGTAGTTAGAGAGGATGAAAGAAGCACACGATTGTACCAGGTAATATTAATCTTTAATTTGTACATTTTTTTGATAAATAACAAGTACAACTAAAATTGTGAGGTTATGCCAGATTTTTTTGTTAAATAGGTAATTATATCAATTTTAAATTTTTGATTGATGTGATAACGATATATGAATATGTAGATCATGAATTACCGAGTAATCATGCATATTGCATTTAATATGTTAAAAGACTTATGAAATTAATTAACAAAAGACGTTCATAGCCATTAAAGCATAAATTGAAAAATTAATTAATATGATTATAAGCTAATATATGAACTTATTTTGTTGTCATATTAATTTTAAATTTTTTTGGCTTGTGTTCTTTAAAAGATAACTTAATCATTCATATCAATTTATACTTATGAAAACAAAATATATATTAAAATACTTTAAAATTTTTCTTTTAATAGTTTGATTATTCAGTTATTTGATTATTCAGATTATTATATATTCATTATATAATGGTAAGGTACATTAAGCTATTTTAATATTCATCAATAAAAATATTTAATAATATAATTATTTTCATAAAACCATGTGGGATCACGTAACGCACGTGTTTCTTACTAGTGGTACAAAAAGGACACATTCTTGAAAGCTTACCCATTTGATGGGTGCTCTTAATGACATGAGATGTGGCCAGTTGTGAACTATGAACCTTTACTACCTCATGTATGTGAGAGGCTACCTGAAAGCCTAAGAACAATGATAGGAGAAGGGATCCCGATGAAGGGAAAAATAAAAAAAAAGTGGCAAGAAAGTTGATGCAAATCACACAAGGGTTCTGGGAAAAAGGAGTTAAGATGACATGCTCCCCGTGCATGAAACCAAATCATAATGTGAGGGGATGTCCTTTTGAAAAAGCCAAGCCAGTCAGAGGGATTAGAGCCACTTGCAACAAATGCAGAAGCTCCAAAAAAAAAAAAAAAGGGTAATTTTTGATTCATCCACATTCATTCATTTATATGTGTAATTTTCATTGTTATAATTGCTTTTAATTTTATTTCTTATTTGTATATGCAGGAAAGAAAGAAAAAGGTCACTGTGGACCAAGAGTCATTGATTGTGAGAGAATCTCCAAAAAAAAGGTAATTTTTTACTTATCCTCAGGACCATGAACACTTATGTGTTTTAATTTTGTTATCTTGTTTTACGTATGCAGGAGAAAAGAAGAACGTAGCTATGGACCAACCATGTGATGCAAAAAGTACATGCAATATGACTCAAATTTTGATGTTGACAAGGTTTTTAACACACAAGAGCAAATTTTCATTCCAATTTCTCGAGCCAAATACATGAAATAGTTTTCAGACTTCATTGGTAATTGTACATTTTTCTCAATCATTTTTTCTTATTTATACAAGTGTCACTTTACACTTACCTCGTTAATTTCTTTCTTATATAAAGGACAAAGGAAAGGGAAAACATCCACAATCGTAGAGACTCGAAAAACAACATTAGGATTGAAAAGAAAGTTGGGAGTAAGTACATAACTTTACTTTGTATACATTATGATGATTGTGTATTTATTTGTATACATTATGTTTGGGAAAACTTCATGTACGTAAGGAAGAAATCTGCAGGGGTGTGGGCAATTCAAGCCATCAAGAAACCACAAGCAATAATAGGGAGAATTCCACACTTGTCAAGAATGCAAAGTGGAATAAAGATGTTTATCATCCAAGTGAATTGACAAAACCAATTTGGAGACCTCCGGAAGTTCGCAGAATTTGATGTTCTCAACCAAAAAAGGAGGATCATCAAAGCACATGGTTGCACTGAAGAAGAAGCACCAAAATGCAATCGATGTAGTTATTGAAACAGTTTGGGGTCACTTAGTTTTTGCATTTTGGCCTATGGTCACTTATTTTGTTATTGAATATGATTATGGCCCATGGCCACTTATTTTGTAATGAACACTAGCAATATGGCTCATGCCCATTTATTTTGCAATCAACACCAAAAATTTGGCATGTGGCCACTTATTCTCGTGTAACAATAGGTTCATCTATATATATATATATATACTTTTTAAAAACACGAATGTTTCTATCAAATTTCTTATGGACTAAAACACCCCCTGTAATCTCTTAATTATAAGGGCCAAAAAGTAATTAGCGTATATTGATTTAAGAAAGAAGTGAATCACGAAAACGCAAAGGATAGTACCACTTAATTACCAAGAGGACACCAAGAGACGCAACAAATATATATGGAGATCACCAAAGGCTTCTCTACAATGAAGATTACGGGGAGGGAAAAAGAAGATTACGGAGAGGAAAAAAGCTTCAACTAAAAACCACAAATTGAGTTATATATCAAAAGTAAGATCAAAAGTACTGACCGAAAGGTAATCAAAATCTTGTAATGCTTTCCATATACTTTGTGATATTAATTTCTCTAAAATTGATATGACACAAATCGGATTAGTTGTTAAAGAACCTCCATTTTTCCTCTAATTCTCGCTTTGACTCTCTACGTCTCGATGGAAGATTGAAATTGAGGTCTCAATTCTCAATCACAACAGATCGTAATGTTTTTTCAAGTCCACCATTCTATATTGAGGAAGGAATGAAGGGTTGAAAAAATATCCGCGTCATGTTGCATGAAGTATCTTCAACAAGAGCAGCCAAACTTCTTTGTGTTAAATTTGTAGAATCGGGCAAACAGGTTTATTTATAAACTTGTCTATTTAAATCATGTTATAACTTAGATTGGTTTAGGTCAATTGCCCCCTTCTTCTCACCTTTTTTCCTTATATGTTTATATGTCCCCGCAATACACAAATGTAGGTTGTATGGATTATTGTATAAAATTTATCCCGCCAATGCTAAGTCCAAAGCATTAGACGAGTTTGTCATCGTCAAACTCAATTGAACATTGGATGAAAATGTCGGCAAGTGGCTTTTGAAGAGGCATGTTTTTTCAGTATTGTTTTATCCGCAATTGCATATTTTCAATTTAAATGATGTTTATCTTGTGTTTGTCAATTTTTTTCTTTAATCGGTTTATTTGAAATTTGTCTCAAGTTTTTTGATCTCTGGTCTCCATCATTGTGCTTTCAGAGAAGCGGTAAATATAATCAATTTTTTTATCATGATTATGAGAATGATATATGAATCTCATTAATGTGCTACTCAGCAGAATATGCATCATACTTTATTAATAATTAGAGTAAGTCAAACACAAAAAATAATTTTACATCACATGAGGAAATAGTGTGCACCAACCAAACTGAATTTAAATTATCCACGTAATAGATGAATTTTGTTGTTATTTGGTATTTTGATTACTTCAATTAATTTTGCAACTTGAAAACACCTAGATCATGGATATTCATCATGTATATTTGATAGTAAATAAAGGGTCATTTTCTATATGCTATTTTTCTCTTTGGAAACCGATAAAATTCACAGAAAGAGAAATACAAGAAAAATGAGTTGATCCCAGAAACCTAAACTTAAGCAAACAAAATATCCCAATACAGATTAAAGATGGAAATATTGAGAATGAAATAAAAAAGGACTTCTTTTTTCATTAGAAATATCAAGATTTCATAACTTTTTACTTCTTGACTTCAAATCATTTATCCAAAATATGGCAACATCTTGTTATATTTTCATTGCATAAAGAGATGCACCAGAGAGCCCCCTCCTTCTAAATCCAATGCATCCAATGTCACAATGCAAATGTTTGTTTTATTTAAGCGATTGAAAGGTGGATTTTTACTAGATTTTTCAAATGTATAGGTTTTTATCTTCTTTTGCTCTGTGTATACATTTTGTGCGGTTCGTGTATAACTTTATCCAAATATGAATTTTTATGATGCGGGTTGGTTTCTTGGTAGAAGGTTTATTTTGAGGTTAATATTATTTGTAGAGTTTGAGGTTGGTCCTTTTCGTTGGAGCTATTGGCTAAATATTTTTTCATTTTTGTTGTTACCTTGGACTTGTTTTTAAAAACTCCTATTTTTGTTGTTGTTTGCTCCTTTTTTTTTTTTGGCTAATCCCGATTGTGAGGGAAACTGTTAGTTTCATATGGATTTCAATTCCGAGTTTAAGTGAGATTTAGTTTTCTTATGAGATTGGGACTTGACTGCTTTTTCTCCCTAAACATCAATAGAGAATCAATTGTTTGAGGCAAAATAGCTTTGCGGCGAGCATAATCTGGTATATGTTGATCGGCAAATTTTTCTCGCATATGGTTACAACTTACACCCAACCCTATTCCATTTACATATCAATATGTTAATATTTGCTTTAAAAATAAAAGCCATGTTCAAAACTTCAAAACTGTTAAATGCCCGAATGATTGTGAGTTTGGTGACCGATGTTTCCTTTATTGTATTGTTTGATGGGTTTGTTCTATTTATGCCCTTTTTGTGGCCCATAGTCCGTAAAAGATGAGCTACATAATAGTTTAGTATTGAATTTGGTTTCCTTTATCAATGTTGCCAATGTTTTCATGATGCGCTCTTGCATCATCTAAGTTTTAGATTATTTATCATCTCTAAGGCATGCGCTTAGATGATAATAACTTCAACTAATTTGTGTTTTTTCACAAGAAACAAAATATTTAAATTGTTATCCGCTTCCAAGTTAGATTGTTTGTTTGCTCTCCTATAATGATATTGTTGGAACTGCTTTTTAAAGACTTTACGCATACTATAAGGGCTCTTATATTGAAGAAGTTATGAGAGTGTTCTCATCAAGTTGCCCCTAGAAGACTACCACCGATCTTCTTCTTCTATTTATTTTTCTTTTTCTTTTTCTTTTTTTACTTTCATAAATTCTCGGTATAATTCATTTTATGCCGTGTGAAGTGATATTTATTAAACTAATAATCTATCGGTAATTCAACTCAAGGTCTTAAAAACATGGAAATGCAAAAGATCGCCCACATCAATTAATTTGTCATCAAGTAAACATGATTCAATAATGATTTTTCAATATTTAAAATCTTATCTTATCTTTGTCATATCATATCATACTACCCTAAAAGCATGAATGTTTCACAAATTTTGAATGGACTAAAACACCACTTTAATCTTTTAATATTAACGGTAAAATAGTAGTTTCAAACTAGCACAAATACTTGGATGTATACAGATGACTTATGAAGGAATACGGAAACACATGCCGATTCGGATCACCAAGAGAACCAAAGAACTTTGAAAAGTACTTGAGAAGACATATGACATTTCTCAAAGGATTGGAAAGAGACTCAAGAGGCCATCTTTGTCACCAAAATTGGGTCAACATCTCTGTGAGATTGCCAACGACTCTCGATAAAGGGAGATTAAGGAGAGGAAAAAAACTCTTTTCATCGTTTTGATCTAATGGAGATATACAACAAAAGATAAGCAAAATGTTATTTTTTAATATTATATGTTATTCGATCATTATGTTCAAGAAAAATATAAAACAAAAAATCAAAGGCATTCGTATGACATTATTAATTGAAATATACATGCAAAGTTTATATATTATCGTTAATTAAAAATATCAAATATAAAAATATATTTTTGTTGTCATGATCACTATTTGTAAGACTAATGGAGAAATGGACTTTGTATTGGAAATTTTGTAGTTTACCAATTACCTTTTTTTTCCTGTTTAGAAAAGTGAAAAGTTGTTTCAAAGGCTGATTGATTTTTGTTTCCTTTTCATTTAAAAAAATAAAGAGAGAATATATATATATATACTTTTAGATGTCTTGTATTATTCCCTTTGAAATTGATCTCTGCCCCGATTCTATCCTTTGCAAAATTTGAGGTGAAAAGAATTGAGTCTTAGATAGTGTAACAGAGCGCATTGATACCATATTCTACTAAGGGAGTTCGAGTTTTCAAACAATTTGGGTGCCAAAATACCAAATCTTTGTAATGTCTTCGATGTAAATTTCCATTGAAGAAGTATCTCCAACAAGAGCAACCTGGACTTCTTTCTCGGCCAAACAGGTTTATGTGTTGAATTATCTATTTACAAATCGATGCACTTGTATAAAAATTATAATCTAGACTTGTTTGGGTAAATACCCGTTACATGGTAAGCGTGTATATAAAAATTCTAATCTAGACTTGTTTGGGTAAATTCCGTTACATGGAAAATGTGTAATCATTTGCCTTTTGATTGGTCATGTAAGTTGTTGATTTATTTATTTAAAGTCTTGCTGTAGTTGTATAAAAATTATAAAATTACATTGGCTTATATAAATCCCATTTACATGTAAAGTGTAATCATTTGGTTAATCTCATCGAAAAGTAAAATTGGCCTTCCTTTTACATGGATTACATGGATTTTATGATTATTTTATAATCTTAGCCTACAATACCATCTCCTACCCATTGGAGTTTGGAGATTTTTAGTTGTTAAATCTTAACTATGTCAAAAAAAGTATAAGATTTATTTTCCATATGTGAACTTCATCTATGTTTATTACAATAGCATGACTTTGTTTTTGCCAAAAATTGGGTGGACTAAAATGTCATGTTTCGTTTTATTTTTGATGGAATTATAATATTTTATCAAACTAATATTGGAGAGAAATGTATCCGAAATGGGAAATGTAAGTGAAACGGTTCAATTGAATTGAGAATTGCGTCGGTTTAGAAAAGTCAATTTTAAATGGTTTCTTGGGTAAGGCATTTGAACCTCTCATTAGTTAGCATCCAAAATTACGAATGACCCCTTTATGTTTTTCAAGAATCATAAACTCGCAATGTTTTGTTAAAAGTTCTCTATACATGTGAAATTGTTAGTGGGAAGTCTGTGGTTTGGAACAGGGAGGCATAGATAAATTTATATGTTGCGTTTGAGTTTCGATATTGATAGTTTCGATAATGATATTTAGGATTTGCATGATGGGATGGATGTTATGTTGCAAGTTGATGGAGATTATGTGTACTCCAAAGTGTGAGTCTTCATTGAGAATGGAACTTTGATTTCCAAATACTTTCTTTATATTTTTTGTTGTTTTTTTACTTCTACTAGTTTGGAAATCCGACATTGTGAGTCTTACAATATGACACTTTATAATATGAACAGTGTCATATTATAAATCGCTATTACCATCCGACATTGTGTTTACTTTAGTTTACTTTTCTTTTCGATTTGCATGGATCGAAAGTTTATGGTGAAATGCAAGTGGTACCAAAGGGAAGGTTTGGAGGTAAGAGGCTAGAATTTGTGTCATTTGTTCTGTGCCTTCCTCTTTCTATATGCTAGCAAAAATGCATATTGATAGGTGCACAAAAGGGCCCACCAATGACCCACTACTTGATTTATTCTTAGATAGAATAACTTTTAATGTTTTTCAAAGCTAACAAAATCATATTGTACAATCTCTATTAAAATTTGTATGGGACATATAGTCTTAACAAAATTATTAATAGTTGTCTCGAACTTCTTCTCACCTTCTATTAACTAATAAATTTACTGAAAAAAGACTATCGACTTCATATTATAGCGGCTAATAGTAGGTAATTGTGGCGTGAAGCTAGGCAAAAATTACCTGTAACAAGTTCTTAAGAGTTAAGAGAGTTGGCATTCTATATAATTATTAATGCTATAGCTAAACATCTTCATATTATCAATAAGTAAATGGCTATGCCTATGTATGGGAGTTGGTCTTTTGATGTGTTAAAGAAATATGTTGGGCTTAGTTTGGCTCTATCTCTGTTGTTTTTCTTGTCTTCTTTGATATTTCTTGTTTGTATTAGTATTTGGGTTTATAAGGCAAGATTGAATAAGCATTTTCTTGCTCGTGATGAACTATATTTTACTTTTCTTTTGGATGCCTATTATATTTTTTGAATTTATTTCTATTACGAGAAAATGAGTTTGTCCATTAAAAAATTTGAATTATTAGTTAATATTGTAGTATACTTAGATTAATCTTTATTCCATGTTGTAGTAGCTAAAGCAAGAATCAAAGGAAGCTTAAAGCTTGGTTACAAGATATGTGTAAGGGTACCTAATGCTTTTGTCATTATGTATAAATGCTATATATAAACATCTACATAGTAGAAGAAAGGAAATTGTTGTGCACAAGAGTTGGTGTATGGGTTTTATAATCTTTGTTTGACATAATTTTTTAAATTTCATTTGGTTTTGTAATCGAGGTTGTTAAGTATTCTATTATTAGCATTGACACATGTACCTCAACCGTCCTCCCACCATCAAGCTCACTGTCTTTGGTCTCTATTATAACAAGATATCTTCCAGAAATTGGATACTTAAAGAATCGTTCTTTGAAAATACGAATTCATTACATAAATCCGTCAATACAAGATTACACACATCTTCACTTGGCTGCTCTGCTCCATAGGTTACATTTTTTACTTTGAAATTGTTCCTTTGTGCTTTCGGAAATTAGTTAGGATAGGTCAACTAGATAGTCCGTATCTTAGAATTCGTAAACATTCGTTCATTTGCTCACTGTTCAACATAATTGAGCTCCTTCAAAGATTGTAATTTTTATGTGTATAAAAATAGTATGGTTACATAAATACGTACATAGGTTGGTTTAGTCCTTAATCCCTCAATCCTTTGGGTGTTTTGATTTTAAAAAAAAAAACCCTTCTATTACATTTACATTAGTGCTAAATATGTTGATTTCCTGCCTTTTTTTTTCTATTTTTAATCCAATTGTTTTTTTCATTTTTTGACATTAATTGCTATTTTGAATATTCCCTCGATAATATATTTTTGGCATTTAGATCAATCAGTTGTCGATTTAGCGTAAAGTTTACTTCTTTATTGGATGGATTATTTGTTGACAATCTTTAAAAATCACTCACATACCGACATTTATAACAAACAATGATTTTACTTATTACTTTTAATTGAGATTTCTATGTGGATATGAATATAATCTTCATCACCGAAATGAAGGCTATCCATGTCAATTCAAACTCAAGCAATTTGCAATTAGACTTTGCTTTGCCATGGCAATCAATAAAGCTCAAGGACAACGAAATGTGTATGTTGGTATCTATTTGCCTCAATCAATGTTTTCTCATGGCCAATTATATGTTGTTCTCTTCAGAGAAACTTCATTGTCTACAACTAAAGTATTGATGAAATCGGAAGTTGAAGCTAGAAGCATTTCAAATTTAGTTCCTAAGATACAATGTTAGTATGTCACATCTTAATTTATGCATTTTAAAACAATGTGACTTTTAAATTCGGCATTCGATTTGATTTTTTTAATTTTTATATATAATTACTCATGACTTAAAATGACAGATATATATAATTAAATTAATTAAATCATATTAATAATATATTGTAAATACATTTAGTAAAATTATATGGTTCACGTGCAATGCACGTACACCTTAATAGTATTATTATTATTATAAAAGTGTGAGTCGGTTTGAAGGTTTCTTGAAAAAATTGATTTGCCAAAAATATCCTTATAGTAAAGTTAGCTTTAAGGGCAATTAAGTAGTTTTCTAGAATGATTTTATTTTCTATTTGTTAATAATAAAATTAGCGTCTTTTTGTATTCTAAAGTATTCTCATGTACTTTTTTCAATTGTAATTCTTATAATATTTTGAATTTTAACTATGACACAATATTGTCACATATTTAATCAATGTTTAGTATTCACTTATTGGGCATCGATATATATAGTTCTTTGCCTTCTCAAACATAATGAAAGAACCTTGTATGACATTCAAGAAATTGTAATCAATATTTAAAATTCATGAAATAATGATTAGTATTTGATGGATGAGTAAAGTACTTCAAATATTATTAATACCTTGGTGTTGTTTCGATATGTTCCTCTTTACATTTATTGTAAGTGGCATTTTCTTTATTTTTTAGAAAATGATGCAAATCCATGAATATGTATGATTTGTTTTTTTGTTTTATCAACAATTCTTTTGAAATAATATTAATACATATCTTGTAAATAAAAATTACTCAAGATACTACATAAGTTAACTATATATTTGTTAATGTATATCATTATTTGTTTTGTGATTATCATACTTTTTCTATTGATGATATAGATTGAAATCATAAATATATATCAATAAAGAACAATAACTTTGAAACTAAAGTTTATGATGTGAGATAAAATATTATTTCTTAAAACTCATATTGTTATACTTATTTATAGTCTAAAAGAACATTTGTCCTGCTTTGCAAAGTTTTTGTCCCGTCTTTCTTCTTTTTCTTTGTTAATTCTCGTATTTCCGTCCTTTTTTAAGCCATAAAGAAAAAAAAATGCACAAGAAAACTCTTAAAATAAAACAAAGATTACTCTTTATTATACCTCTACATTAAAAACCAAAAATTTATCTCATTAGGTACGAAAAATATGGATATCATCTAGGTTTAGTTTACTATTCTTTTTTTCATTGCGAGATTTTTATGTTATTTTTAATTTATTTGCTTGATAATTAAAGGACATCAATTCTCAATAAACAAAATAATTGTTATGTCTTTCTTCATCTTTTTTTGTTATTTTTTAATATATTTCTCTTATTTTTTTGGCCATAAAAACATATAACGCACAAGAATACAAGTAAAATAAAATATAGAGCGCTAGTTTTTATCCGCTCTTTGTTATACATCCACATTAGTTATTAGTTTAGAAATATTGATATCATCAAGGTTTAGTTAATTTCTTAATTTGTTTTATCCGAGCGTGAGATATTTATATTTTTTAAATATGTTTCCTTTAAAATATATTATGATAATAATTGGATTTCTAATAAAAATATTATCAAGATTATTAAATATATAATTGAGTCTAAGTTTAGATTTAAAATGTTAAAGGATACATCAATTTAAAACTTAAATAAAGATTTGGTAGTTCAAGATTATTTGCATTGCAATCTTAAGTGAGGTTCGTGGATCATATATTTTGTGCTATTTTTTATTTAATCAAAAAATGTTGGATTTGAATTTTGTTTCTTTTTGTTTTAGTTGTAATTTCATATTGTTTTAGTTGTAATTTCATATTTCTTTTTCCTCTAGAATTATTATAGATATATTTAATTCAAATTATTCAAACATACAAATATATATATATATATATATATAGGGAGAATCAAGTGAGATCATGTCTCTAGGTGAGACACAATGGACTAATCTCAACCACCCCCACTATTAATCAATGGGTGTGATTTAATGGATAAAAATTATATTAAAACATTAATTTAATCAACATAAGGGTAATAGGGTAAAATAACACAACAAGGTAGTTACAAAATGGAATCAAATCTCTTTTTCTCTCATGCATCTCTCAATCTCACGTGTCTCTCTCCCCCTCTCTCTTTCACGCCTCTCTCTCTCTCTCTCTCTCTCTCTCTCTCTCTCTCTCTCTCTCTCTCTCTCTCTCTCTCTCTCTCTCTCTCTCTCTCTCTCTCTCTCTCTCTCTCTCTCTCTCTCTCTCTCTCTCTCTCTCTCTCTCTCTCTCTCTCTCTCACAGAATTCCTCTATTAACGCAAATTTGAAGAACTCAATGCGAAAAATAAAACATGAAGAATATGCGATTTATGTTCCAAATGAAAAAACAACAAACATGTGAGTTTGAATCTTGATGATGAATCATCGATCGTAGAAAAATTTCTATCCAAAGAACATCAATGGTGTAGACATTGATAGAGAACTTCGAAAATAGCCATTAACATCAACTCTTAAAAACTATAATTTTCACGAATAAGATGATGCATAGATACTTATGTAATGATGTATAGATACTTATGAAATGATGCATAGATAATTATGAAATGATGCATACATCTATATGATATTATGCAACAAAAATCAACTATATATGCATTGCCCAAAACTATCCATGCGGCGTAAAAAATTAATATACACGACATTATACCCAACTATGCAAGGCGTCATAAACTATGCAAAGAAAATCACTAAATATGCATTATCTAGAAACTATCTATTCAAAGGTGTGAAATAACTAAATATGTTGTATATTATGTAACATCCCAAAATAAAATATGCATTATATCTTATGGTCGTAAAAAATTACCAACATAACAACTAAATATGCATTATTTAATAGCTAATTAAGCGATGAAGAACCCTAACTATCTTTGTAAAATAAAAATATTTAGAAAGAAAATTGATTTCTTAAATTACGCCACTAAATCCTGCGCAGTTTGAATCTCATCCCAAAAAAATGGTTTCAAAAAGTCAAACATACTGGAAAACTCGCGAGGGACCACTAATTTGAATTAAAAATTACAACCTTACCCTTAAATCGAAAATTAGGAAAAATTAAAAAAATGAATTAATCACATTCCTTTATTTTTTAAGATCAATGAGCAAGATGAGTCCACGTAGCTCACCTAGGGAGGGTGGTCTCATTTGAACCAGGATCCTCTCTATATATATATACATAATTATACAACTTGCATAACAACGGGATTTAAAAAGCTAAAATGATTTTATACTAAGTTTTCTATATAAGCTTATAATATATGGTTGGAAAGCTTTTGGAATGTAGTTTAATATAAAATTGATAATATATAAAAATTTAAAATATTGTAAAAGTTAAAATTGAAATAAAACATAAGAAGAATTTGGGATATAAAAGGTCACTCACTTGTCTTGTAACTAAACAAAAGCTATAATAAATACCAAATTATTTTATTGTCCCTAAACTTAACTATATTGAAGGGATATTTTCGTCCAATCAAAAGTTTCAAAAAACCATTCCATCTATTCACACTTTTTATATTAGTATTAGTATATTAGTATTAGTATATAGAAGTATAGATTAATTACCTCTTTATAGTACCAATAAAATACCAAGAAATTCTTCCGTTCCTCAGATTCCAGGAAGATATATACCTAACTACTCAAATACGCTGGACTTGCCAAATTAATCTTAGTACTCCATATTCCACAAAACAGGAGTTCTAACAACAAATAATAAACTCTATGTTATAGTTAATTTGCTAATAGCTAAACACGTCATCTACCTGTTAACTTAACGGACAGTGTGTAGAATATTTGAATCAAAACAAAAGATGCAACATTTTCATGCATAGAAAATTGGCTAAAAGGACTCGAGAAAAACAAAAAAAAAGCATTACGAGCAATCATAGAAAATTTGGCTAAAGCGACTACTTAATTACATAGTAAATCCCTATGTATTAGAAATTTATCCTGATTTGCCACCGCCCTTCGACCCATCAACTTCAGGCACTGAGCCTTGCAATATGATCATGGAGTTCTACGAAAGCTACCTTTCATCTGGAGCAATAACTTTGGAATTTGGCTTATTCGAATACCTGTGCAGTGGGCGATTTGGAACAACCAAGACAGATGGATTAGGTGTTGAAAAGATCCCTTTTACGGATATAAACTTGTGGCGTGTTTCATCAGCAATTAATTCATTAACCACATAATCAACAGTTGGAAGAGGACTATGATGCAAAATATTTCCATACAAAGACTCAAAATCATCACGAAGGGCCATAAGAAACTGAACCAACCATTGTTCATTACGTCGGGCAATATAAGGAGGAAATGCATTGAGCTTTGTTGCTTCTGTCGAGCTATATAATTAATTGTTCTCAAAGATTAGTCCTTGCCGAATAGAATTCTGTTGAAGAGTTCGAATGTCCATTTCTAACGATATTGTTTAACAAAATTTGATTGAGTGTACAATCGTTCTAAGTGCTCTCAAACTTCTCGTGATGTCATATTTTGCCAATTGCATACCAATCGAACTCTCAATAGAATTATTAATTAATCCATGTAATTATTTTAGAATTATTAACCTCTCAAGCCTCAAGTTGTTTAGTATATTAAATTTGTCATTATTCTCACTCTTATTGAGTCTTATTTACGATACTCCACATTTGTTTTCCCCTCAATTGTTTTTATCACATAACTCTAATATGTATAATTTTTTTCCATCCAATCGAACACCAATAGATTACAAGGAATCATCCTTCTCGGAAGCCATAATTCACAACCAACAAACAAACACAACTATTTATATATGTCACTTGGTCCAAATTTACCTCAGCCAAGGCCGATCCGAGGGTGTGCGAACTTATTACGGTTGAGATTTTTGTTCCACTTGTATATATTCTATTCCCTATTTCATTGCATCGGATAAATATCATGTGTACAACATAATATCAAAATTGTACAAGTGCTTTTATTCTAATAAATGGAATAGAAGTGAAAGCAGAGAAAATGGAATAAGAGATCTCATCTAATTACAAATCTACAAGTATGCAGGCCATCCACGTTTCAGAGCTATTGATATTTACTGGTGCCCAAACGGCCAAATTAACCCAAGTGTGAACTTGGATGATATAAAGTGGTACTCTCAATTCTTCATAATATGGGATTCACGACATCGTCTTTCCGGCCCAGTTTAGGAATTGCACATGGTAATTATCACTTCAATTAAACCTTTTAATGAAAGTTTGATTAAAACCCAACTTTTATAATAATTTCCATCAAAACGGAACATGGTACATATATTAATTACAGACATACGCAACAAACTTAATTACCTTGATAGTCGGATGGGATCTTCTATTCCGGGATGTTATTTCATCTCCTATTCCATCGACGGATGATTGACACGTGTATAGAAGTTACCATATTAAAACACCATAATTTAGGCTTGATTTATGCTCCAAAATTAATAAGGTAACTTCTATACACGTGTCAATCATCCATGGGATGGAATAGGAGATGAAACACCATCTTGTAATAGAAGATCCAATCCGCTTTATAGTACCAATAAAATATCAAGAAATTCTTCCGTTCCTCAGTTTCCAGGAAGATACCTAACTACTTAAATACACTGGACTTGCCAATTAATCTTATAGTATAGTTCTCCATATTCCACAATTTCTAACTACAACAATAAAATATATGTTAAAGTTAATTCAGTCATAGCTAAAAACATCATCTACCTGTTAATTTAACGAACAGTGTGTGGAATGTTTGAATCAAAACAAAAGATGCAACTTTTTCGTGCATAGAAAATTTGGCTACAAGGACTCGAGAAACAAAAAAGCATTACGTGCTATCCTAGAAAATTTGGCTACAACGACTCATTAATTACCTAGTAAATCCTTTGTATTAGAAAATTTAGTTGCCTTTCTCTTTCACTGGCTGGACTTTAGTCACGACTTGATCATTGTTAATTGAACTAAATCTAATGGTTGTCTCTTTCCTAATTACATCAACTTTAACTTGCCCACTAAACCCCTTATTAATAATTGTTTGTCACTTGTTTAATATATATATATATATATATATATATATATATATATTGGATATGGATCAAATGGGTCATCCTACTTGGGGTGAGTCCATGAGGACACATTCTAACCATAGATTAATAATTTTAGGGGTTTTTATGTTTCACAACTAAGAAGGGTAGGGTGGTCATTTTGCATTATAGAATCGATTATTGAGATTTCATTCCCTCTTTCACGCGATTTCACCCACTCTTCACGCATACTCTCTCTCCACCGTTTCGAGTTTCAAAAAAATTTCTCTGTTGCTTATGTAGTATAGGGTTGTTGCTTATGACTTGCTTATGTAGTTAATGTATCGTGATGCATATGTATTTTATATTCGTTGTTTATTTAGTATAGTTTGTTGCTTATGACTTGCTTATGTAGTTAATGTATTCGTGGTGCATATGTAGTGTGTATTCGTTGCTTATGTAATATAGGCTTGTTGCTTATGTAGTATGTGTTTGTTGCTTATGACTTGCTTATGTAGTTAATGTATCAATGGTGCATACGTAGTGTATATTTGTTGCTTTTGTAGTATAGGGTTGTTGCTTATGTAGTATGAGTTTGTTGCTATAACTTGCTTATGTAGTTAATGTATTAAGTGGTGCATACGTAGTGTATATTTGTTGCTTATGTAGTATAGGTTTGTTGCTTATGTAGTATGGGTTTGTTGCTTATGACTTGCTTATGTAGTTAATAGTATATAAAAGCACCATGACACATCTACACAAGCAATAAATTACATCTTCATAAGCAACCTTCGAACTGAAGTCGAGCTCTAGCAACTATGGCGAATTTCTGCAACTGTAAGTTTTCACACAATAGTGCATTGAAGAAGAAGGATGAAAGATTTCTCACAGTAGTGCGTTGAAGAAGAAGGTGAAGGATTGTTCACGTTGATTTGCTATGAGATTTGGAAGGATTGCGTGATCTAAATATAATAGCTTAATTCTGTGAATATTGGGATGTTTGGAGGATGACTAATTTACCCTTGTGTTTAATTAACTAGCTTGTAATCTCCAATTTACCTCTTAAATCGTAGTCATTAAAAAAATTAGATATATGGCTAGGATTGGTCCCATGGACTCGATCATGAGGTGGTCTCATATAACCTCTCCCTATATATATATATATATATATATATATTGTTTGTCACTTTCCTAAGATCAATCAGCTTGCCCTTGCCCTTGCCATGTATAATTAGTCACATAATTTAGGATTGTAATGAACCACAATTGATTCATGCCATAAGCGAAATCGATAAATAATGGAACTACTAAAATGAAGAAAATTTTAAAAACATGTCTTTGTATTTTTTATGCGGAAACGTTAGTTATGAAGGCATAATAATTAAAAGTATAATTTAGTTATGATTTTATATGTGTTAAAGAATAATAAATTTTTGGGATGATTACAAAAAAAAAAAAAAAAAACCTCAGGTTAGTGCTAATTACAGTAAAACTCAGAAATTTTTGAAAATTGCAAAAAAATCTACTAGTTCTGATTCCATTTACATTTCTCTCTTCATAGGAAAAAACATTTCAAAGAGACAAAGACTTCCCTAATATTACAATTACCCTTTAAATGCAAAACATAACAGGGGGCTTTTTGTTATTTTAAGACAACTCTGTTTTTTTATTTAATTAGCGCAAACCTCATTAGGGCTTTTTTAAAATATCCCTAATTGTTTTTAGAAATATTTGGTTATTATAATTTTTTAAAAAAATTATACAACAAAAATTTATCATTACAAAAAGCAATCATTTCGATAACCAAAAGACCATACCTCACCAATAATGACAAAGAAACCTTATAAATAATGTTTTCAAGCAGCAGGGCTCTTTAGCAAGAACATCAGTACTATTCCTAAGTTGCCTACTCTGTATTAAACTCTGTAATAGCCTAATTAAATTCTAACAAAATCTCTCAAAAGCATGACCAAATTAACCAACTGAAAATTAATGGCGGAAGCTGTGGTTTCCATTGCTCTTGAAACCCTTCGTGATTTGCTATTAGAAGAAGCCAGATTCTTATCTGGTGTGAGCAAAGAAGCCAAGGGACTAGAAAAGCAGCTGAAGGAGATTCAATGTCTCCTGCAAGATGCAGACAGAAGAAAACACGAAAGCAAAACTGTCCTCAATTGGATAGCTGAGATCAAAGATCTCACATACAGATCCGAAGACGCAATTGAAGCATACGCCTTCCACGTTTCTTCCAGAAGAGGATGGGCCTTTAATTCTAGGCATCTCCTTCAAAGATTTTCTCGTGCACTAAACCACATAGCCTCGGAGATTTCTGAAGTAAGATCCGAGATTGCAAGAGTTAGCAAAAGCATGCAAGAATACGGCATAGGAAGCATCATTCAACGGGAAATCTCGATTGCCAATGACAACATGAAATGGAAAAGGCAAACCTTTCCCTTTGAGAATGAAGATTGTTTCATCGGGAAGGAGGGCCGAATTGAAGCGGCTTGTTTCATTTGCAGTCGATCAAAATAAACAGAACAGAGTTATTTCGATATGGGGCATGGGTGGTATTGGGAAGACAACCATCGCGAAAAAGTCTACAATCACATCGAGACCAAACGTTGTTTTGAATGTTTTGCATGGGTTTGCATCACTCAACAATGTCAAATTAGATCGGTTTTGGAGGAGGTTCTCAAACAACTAATCTCGCATAAAAGGGAGGATATTACCAAGCTTAGCACGACCGAATTGATACAACAACTATCTGAGATTCAAAAAGCGAAAAGATGCATGGTTGTTCTTGATGATATTTGGGAAATCGATCATTGGGCTGGTTTGAAGCATGCCTTCCTGTTTGAAGGTTCAAGTAGCAAAGTGTTACTTACGACCCGTAAACAAAACATTGCAGCCGTTGGATTTCCATTTGAACTTGAGCTTCTAAACATTGATGATGGTTTGGAATTACTCATCAACAAAGCTTTTCCACACACCAATATCCCAGGTTAGTACTTAGTAAAAGTTAATTGGGATAATTATATTACAAATACTACATATTGAGGTTTAGTCAAATTACAATAAACAGTTAGTTTTCAAAATTAGAAATACTCTGCACGCATTTCTTTTTAGCTTAGGTTAATACAAACTTTAAGAGGATCATATTTGTAATTTTGAAGGACAGTCGGAATTTTTTGTAATTAGGCTAAATTTCAAGTAGTTTTCCAATTAGGTTTGTGATTAGTATATTTATAAGCTGATCTTTGTCACGTAATTAAATTACAATTGAAGTTTGAATGCTGACTTCATGTCGCAAAGAAAGAATGAATAGATCATGAGTATTATTGTGTACTTTTGTCGATTGGATTAAGTTAATCAACTGGTCCCCACTCCGAATTAGGCAGCGACTAAGACTAGGTCAACCTGGAGTGAGAAATAAATAGTCGTAGGCCTCTCTCGCTCAAGTCAGCTTCAATTTTCTTTAATAATTAATAGAGAAAAAACAATAAATCCCTCAAACTATGCAGTTTTTTTGCACTTTACCATATAAACTAATTTTCTTTACATTTTATCATACAAACTGTACAAGTTTTGCACTTTGCCCTATAGCAGTCATCGCCGGTGGAATATTCTCCGACTATTCCAACACGTGCCCTGCATGTGAGGGCAAAACCGTCTTTGCCTAAAATTCAAATATAAATAGTTACACTTTACCATCTGAACTTTGTTAATAATTTCACTTTGTCATCTGAACTTTGCGCAATTTTTCACTTTGACATATCAATTTATGAAAATTAAAAATATTATTTGTATATACATTTATTTATTTTTTAATTTTAATTTTATTCGTAAAAGAAAAAAATCTACCAATGGTATTATTTTAGGGTTTAGGTTTATGATTAAGGTGGGTACAAATATCACTGATATCAATTTATTTTTGGTTGTTTAGACATCTTTGAATTGTTATAATGTTTAAATATTTTTTATATTGATTTCCCAATTTTCTAATGTGATGTTGCTTTATATTTGTATTTGTATTTGTATTTGTAATTCTTAGTTCAATTCATAATTGCATATTCAAAACTTGATTATAGTGTTAAGAATTATTTTTGTTTTTCATAAATTCAAATAATTTCACGCTTGGCTAATTTTTCTTAGGAAAAACCTTTGGTCGATTACTACACGACATTGCTCTCGTATTTGGTGAAGGAACAAAAACCATAAGTGAACAGAAACTTCCGTACGAATCGTGTGCTGAATATTGTACCAAAATAATTAGTTCGACTCAAACTTTTATCATACTTTTTTTTTGGTATTTCGTTCGGTATTTCGGTAAATCAAAATTTTGCAAAAAGAAAAAAGAAAAAAAAATCTTTTAATTATAATTATAATATCTATTTAGCATTTTTTTAATTTTAGTGTGCAAAAAATAAATTATTATATAAAAATAAGTAATATATATGATAATATATTTAATATAAAAGTAATTTGGTATATGCTAAATTTTCTTTTCCAATTCGCTCACAATATGATTTAAACTTATTTTTGTGATTTTTATGTATTAAATAAGATAAATAAATGTGTATACACATAATTATTTTAATTTTATTTAATTGAAAGGACAAAGTGATGCGCAAAGTTCAAATGATAAAGTATAACTACTTCACTTTGAATTTTAGCCAAAGACGGTTTTGCTCTCACGTGGAGGGCATGTGCCGAAATATTCGGGGAATATTCCACCGGCGATGACTGTTATAGGGTAAAATGCAAAACTTATATAGTTTGTATTATAAAGTGTGAAATAAATTAGTCTATATGGTAAAATGCAAAAAATTGCATAGTTTGGGGGGTTTAGTGTTTTTTTCTCTAATTAATATAAATTTGTATATTGAATTTAATAATATTAACATTTTGCCTCTCTAAAAAAATAAAGAATACATCTTTATCTACTAGTTTTGGGGAAAAATAAATCATATCCCCTTAACATCATTTTCTAGCTCGGTCCCTGAACCAAGTTGTTCCCTTATTCTTCCTTATACTAGGGTCGTCTACTTCGGTTCCCCTCAGTCTCTGGTTGGGTTGGCATGGGATCTGGTTGGTTGGCTTCGTCTGTCTAGTCTTTAGTCTATTGTATTGGAGCCGAATCTTCTGTGTTAATGACAATCAGTTTCTCCACTAGAAGATAAGTTGGTTCTTCAACTTTGGTTCATTTCCCCTTAAACTCAGATCTCCGAATTTGATTTGAGAAATGTCCAACACCTCAGTTTAGTGTTGAAGGAGACTATTCGAATTCTGTTGGAATTGGTTTTATTAAATTGGGTTTGACCCGATTTTGACCAATTATTTAAGTGGGGTCATTTATTCAAAGTATGAAATAAATGAGATAAACGTCATCTACGCCGCGGGTAGATGAGTTTAGCATTTTGAATTTCTCAAAACCAATATCGGGTGAATGAGAAATAAATGCATAAAGTTGGCCACTTAAAATACTTTTATATATGGAATATAAAAGGGTGGGAATATGGAAAGCCATATCCCACATAGGAAACATATTAAATGTTTGACTAGTTAATAAAGAGCTTCACCACTAATAAGGAGTAATCAAGTGGAACTCCTTATGGTACACCCTAGTGGACCAAGTCAATTTTGACTAGCCTTTGGCTAGCTCAAAAACAGGCACCGAGGCGGTGCGAACACCGTCCGAGCGAGCCGGAGCCGGGCGGGCCCAGGCCGCGCGCACGTCGCACATAGTCATATTAGGCGCTTTCGGCGCACTTTGCACTTCTCGCACGCACGACGCATCGAGTACCGTGGATTTGGATCGTCATCGGCTGTGAAGGGTGCATGCTAATAGGTGTGTTCCTTCAGGCAGATAGGATCGGACCATCGGAATCGAATAACCCAACCACGGGCGCGATCGACGGTCCGACACGATCCGGACCAGGGGGTTGGACCCGTCTAAAAGAGACACCTGGAGCTCTATATAAACCAGCCCCCAGATTCATTTCTTCACATCAGAAATTTCGAAAATTCTCTTGCTTCTTCTTCATTCTGCATTAGTCAATTCAAAAGAGAGTTCAAAAACATCTTAGCGTTCGTTGTACTTGCGATTTGTAGTGCTACTATCGCAAGTAGATTGTCGTTGTATCTTGGGAGATGATTGTCGGATTCCGTAAGCACTGTGAGCGGGGCAATCTCCTCTTAAAGAGAAATAGTCCAACTCTTACCTCGACATTTTGATTTATATTGTTAATCTGCTCGATTGTTTTTCCAGCCATTCGGTATACACCAACCAGTTTTTTCCCAACATTTTAAGACGAGATTATTCGTGTTTACCAAATGGCTTCGACGTCTTGATTCGCCAAAGACAAAGACCGGACCGGAGAGAAACCCGAGAAGTTTGGGGGTTCAAACTTCAAAAGATGGCAACAGAAAATGTTGTTCTATCTTATGACTCTAAACCTTGCTCATTTCCTTACGGAGGATGTCCCAACTGTGGGGGAAGATGAGACAGATAAGGAGAAGAGGATGGCGTTCGATGCTTGGAGTCAAAGTGACTTCTCTGCATTTAAACTACATACTCAACGGATCGACAACACATTGTATAATGTGTATTGTTCGAAAAAGATCGCTAAAGAGTCAGGGAGCTCTTTAGAGAAAAAGTACAAAATGGAAGATCTTTGGCACAAAGAAATTTATTGTCGGCAAATTCCTTAAGTTCAATGGTTGGCACTAAGGCGGTGATCGGCCAGGTTCAAGAAATCAACTCATTCTCGCACGATATAATTGCGAAGGGATGGTTGTGAGTGAATCCTTTCAAGTAGTTGCTATTATCGAGAAGCTACCGCTCTATGGAAGGATTTTAAAATTACCTCAAGCATAAGCGGAAGGAGATGGGGCTTGAAGACTTAATTGTCGGATTGCGAATCAAGAAGACAATCGCAAGTCCGAGGTTAAGTCGCAAGCTTCCTATGGAGGCAAAGGCAAACTTGGTGGAGCCCAATGCTAGCAAGAAGAGAAAGCACCCGGAAATAATCGAAAAGGGGAAGGCTAAAAAGTTCAAAGGAACCGCTTCAACGTGGAAAGCCAATCACAAGGCTAAAGATTGTCGTCTTCCTAAAAAGGCCAATCATAAAAAGGTGCATGTGACCGAGGACAAATCGGTACCAATTGATATGTCCTAGGCTTGATCTTTTGGTCATTATGTATGAAGGCAACAAGTGTTACATGGTGGAGAACCCGAGAGAATGGTGGGTGGACACGGGTGCTACACGCCACATATCCTCCGACAAAGACATGTTGTCAACGTATACTCCTATCAACGGAAGGAAGCTATACATGGGGAATCATGCAACGTCCTCGAAATTGTCGGTCTCGGCAAGGTGGTGCTGAAGATGACCTCGGGCAAGGAGTGACCCTCGTTGATGTCCTTCATGTTCCGGACATTCGGAAGAACTTAGTGTCGGGATCGTTGTTGGTCAAGGCAGGGTTTAGATTAGTATTTGAGGCTCAAAAGTTTGTACTTATGAAAAATGGACAGTTCATAGGGAAGGGGTACTTAGATAATGGACTGTTCAAGATGAATGTAATGAATATACTCCGAAACTTTGAAAGCAATAAAATTAATGATTCTTCTTATTTGCTTGAGTGTTCAAATTTATGGCATGTTAGATTAGGACATGTGAATTTTAACACTTTGAAAAGGTTAGTAAACATGGAGTTACTACCTAATTTTAAAATAGATTCACATCACAAGTGTAAAATTTGTGTTGAGGCAAAAATGGCCAAAACACCATTCCACTCGGTGGAAAGAGAAACAGAACCTCTAGAGTTAATTCACAGTGATATATATGATTTAAAGTTTGTGCAAACTAGAGGTGGGAAAAAGTATTTTATTACTTTTATCGATGATTGCACAAGATATTGTTATGTATATCTTTTAAGAAGTAAAGATGAGGCCTTAGAAGCTTTTAAAAGCTATAAGAATGAGGTTGAAAATCAACTTAGCAAACGAATTAAGATAATTCGAAGTGATAGAGGTGGAGAATATGGAGCTCCTTTTGATGAATTTTGCTCGTTCGGGTATTATTCATCAAACGATGCTCCTTATTCACCACAATCAAACGGTATTGTTGAACGCAAAAACCGAACTCTAAAGGAGATGATGAATGCTTTGTTGATAAATTCTGGTTTACCTCAGAATTTGTGGGGAGGAGCAATTCTCTCGGCTAACCACATTCTTAACAAAATACCACACAAAAATAAAGATAAAACTCTGCATGAGTTATGGAAAGGTCGAAAACCTTCCTACAAATATCTGAAAGTGTGGGGGTGCTTGGCTAAAGTAGAAATACCTAAGCCAAAACAAGTCAAGATAGGGCCTAAAATAAACGATTGCATTTTCATTGGATATGCAAATAACAGTAGTGCATATCGATTTTTAGTGCACAAATCAGCAATTCCAGATGTACAAGAAGGTATAATTATTGAGTCGAAGGAATCTTTGTATTTTTCGAAGACGTGTTTCCTTGTCAAGAAAGGAAAGAAGCTAGTTCTAGCAAAAGAACACGTGATACTACCGATGGTGATCATCAAAGTGATGAAGAACCAAGACGCAGTAAAAGGGCCAAAACTACTAAGTCTTTTGGTCCAGATTTTCTAACCTATGTGTTAGAAAATGAACCAAGGACAATTGGTGAAGCATTATCCAGTCCAGAAGCTCCATTCTGGAAAGAAGCTATTAATAGTGGGATAGATTCCATTATACAAAATCATACTTGGGAGTTGGTAGATCTCCCACCAGGAAATAAGCCTTTAGGATGCAAGTCGATCATTAAAAGGAAATATAAAGCTGATGGAACTATTGATAAGTACAAGGCCAAGTTAGTAGCTAAGGGATTTAAACAAAGAGAAGGCCTTGATTTCTTTGATACGTATTCACATGTGACAAGAATCACATCTATTAGAGTTCTCATTGCTATTGCAGCATTGCATAACCTTGAGATACACCAAATGGATGTGAAAACAGCTTTTCTAAATGGTGAATTAGAAGAGAAAATCTACATGCAACAACCCGAAAGGGTTTGTTGCTCCTGGACAGGAGAAGAAGGTGTGCAAACTCGTTAAGTCATTGTATGGCCTTAAGCAAGCTCCAAAACAATGGCACGAGAAATTTGACGAACTATCTTTGTCGAATGGTTTCAAAATTAACAAGTGTGATAAATGTGTTTACATTAAAGACACACCTAATGCTTATATAATTGTCTGTTTGTATGTTGACAACATGTTAATTATGGGTAGTAATCATGACATAATCATGAATACTAAGAAAATGTTAATCAAACATTTTGATATGAAAGATATGGGTATAGCGAGATGTTATTAAGGGAATTAAGATTTCTAAAACATCTTATGGACTTGTTTTATCACGATCTTATTATATTGAGACAAGATTTCTTGAAAGTTCAATGTTCATGATGATCCTCCATTAAAAACGCCTTTGTTGATTTAAGCTTACATTTAGCTAAAAATCAAGGAGAGCCTGTATCTCAACTAGAATATTCTCGGATCATTGGCGATCCTAATGTATGTAACAAATTGCACACGTTCGGATATTGCCTACGCATTAATAAACCGAGTAGATTTACGAGTAATCCTGGAAATGACCATTGGAAGGCATTGATAAGGGTTCTTAGGTATCTAAGACTCACCTTGAATTATGGATTACATTACTCGAGATATCCAAATGTATTAGAAGGATACTGATGATGCTAATTGGATATCGACTCAAAAAGACTCTAAGTCCACTAGTGGTTATGTTTTTACCATTGGTGGTGGAGCGGTGTCATGGAAATCCTCTAAACAAACGTGTATAGCTCGATCCACGATGGAATCGAGTTTATAGCGTTGGATAACGCCGTGTGAAGAAGCGGAATGGCTTCACAACTTTTTAGAGGATATTCTTTGTTGGCCTAAGCGGTGGCCAATCATGATACATTGTGATAGTTAGTCGGCTATAGGAAGGGCTCAAAATAGCATGTACAATGGTAAAGTCTCGACATATATGTCGAAGACATAACACCATTAAAGGCGATTGATCTCAAATGGGGTTATTACAATCGATTACGTGAAATCGAAAGAAAACTGCGGATCCGTTAACTAAAGGTTTGAATAGAGATCAAGTATCTTTATTATCGAAAGAATGGGCTTAAAATCCACAAAATAAGATTGTTCATAGCGGTAACCCAACCTTGTGAATTGGAGATCCCAAGACCTTGGTTCAATGGAACAACTAAGTTATGAATATTCAGATAAACACTTGGAGCATATTACAACTCATTCCTATCCAAGTGGAGAAACTGCTTTTGAATGTGGTGAGGTTAAGTTATAAACTTTTAATGATTCCTATACTTTAAAGAAGTGGAGTATGGCGGATACTCTTAATAGGAGATCACCTATATAAGTGTGAAGACGGGCCACTTCAACGAAACACTTATGAATCCAAGATGTTGTCCAGGGGGCCAAAATGGACACAGTAGTGAGAACCAAATGATGTTAGGAAAGATGTTGTGTGGATGTTGTTGTTTTGGTTTACATAAACAGTGAACGATTCAAGACATCGTGTCACTTTGCATGCGGCTTTAGTAAATCCGATAACATTCCACTAAGGAAGGTTCAAAGCCACAAGCTACCTCTCCCGACGCAATAGCTTTCCGTTTGAACTCTCTTTGTGTCTGCATACTCATATGCATTTATTTCATTCATGTGGGGGATTGTTGGAATTGGTTTTATTAAATTGGGTTTGACCCGATTTTGACCAATTATTTAAGTGGGGTCATTTATTCAAAGTATGAAATAAATGAGATAAACGTCATCTACGCCGGGGTAGATGAGTTTAGCATTTTGAATTTCTCAAAAGCAATATCGGGTGAATGAGAAATAAATGCATAAAGTTGGCCACTTAAAATGCTTTTATATATGGAATATAAAAGGGTGGGAATATGGAAAGCCATATCCCACATAGGAAACATATTAAATGTTTGACTAGTTAATAAAGAGCTTCACCACTAATAAGGAGTAATCAAGTGGAACTTCTTATGGTACACCCTAGTGGACCAAGTCAATTTTGACTAGCCTTTGGCTACTCAAAAAAGCACAGGGACGGTGCGGAGCACCGTCACGAGCCGGAAGCCGAGCCCCAGGCCCGCCCCGCGACGCCGCATATAGTCGTATTGGCGCTTTCGAGGCGCACTTTGCACTTCGCACGACGCGTCGGGCACCATGACCGACGCGTCATCCCGGTGTGAAGGGTGCATGCTAATAGGTGTGTTCTTCAGCGAGATAGATCGGGACCATCGGATCACAACCGTTAACCACGGGCGCGATCGGCGGTCACGGCCACGATCCGGACCGACTGGGGTTGCACCCGGTCGAAGAGACACTGGAGCTTTATATAAACCCCCCTTTGATTCATTTCTTCACATCGAAATTTCAAAATTCTCTTGCTTCTTCTTCATTCTGCATTAGTCAATTCAAAAGAGAGTTCAAAAACATCTTAGCGTTCGTTGTACTTGCGATTTGTAGTGCTACTATCGCAAGTAGATTGTCGTTGTATCTTGGGAGACGATTGCCAGATTCCGTAAGCACCGTGAGCGGGGCAATCTCGTCTTAAAGGGAAAGAGTCCAACTCTTGCTTCGACATTTAGATTTATATTGTTACTCTGCTCGATTGTTTTTCCAGCCATTCGGTATACACCAACCAGTTTTTTCCCAACAAATACCATATATGACTCCTCATCAATAGATTTCTATTGTTGAAGACTCTGTACGCTTTGTTCATATTGAGTATTCTAAGAATAGTACATCATCTATATTTGCTTGAAAAGTCCTACTTTGACCCTTTCCATTGTTATGAACAAAGTGTGCAACCAAAAACATGCAAATGTGAGATATTAGGTTTTCTATCTTTTCATGCCTCATACAGTGTTTTGTTAGGATGTTTGTTGATTAATGAAGGATTTTGAGTGTAGCAAGTAATATTGATTAGGATGTTTGTTGATTAATGAAGGATTTTGAGTGTAGCAAGTAATATTGATGGCTTCTGCAAATAAAGTATCTCTTATTCATTCATGCGTCTTCTAGCATTGAGTTTGCAGCTTCTCTCAGAGTACGATTCTTTCATTCAGTTACACCATTATGTGTTGCAAATAACTGGTGGAGTGGTTGGGTAGTGATCTTTGTGGTAGCGGAGGTAGAATTCAGAAAGCTAGTCGGGGTTGTGTCCTTCCGAGCAGAACATAAGGTTTTTCTTATCGATCACGTAGACTAAACAACTCTCACTCTTATAGAAGTTTCCCTGTTGGATCTGATTTTCATCACATTGAGCTAATTCTCAGTTTTCGGTCTCTTTAACAGTTATGACAACTTGTTCTAGCTTTCTTTCTTTGATCTCATGAAAATCACCAAACTGTATCTTGAATAATTATTCACAAGAACTAGCAGAGGCGGAACCTTAGACACTTTGGGGGGACAACAGTCTGAAAATAAAATATTTAATTTATATAATAATAATATTTAAAATATATTATATAGTTACATCAAATACAATGTTGATACTCATTATTAAGCATCAAAAAATACATAATTACAATGTTAATATACTAAAAATTAGAACGTCTCTGTTGCACATCAAAAAAATCATTTATAAGTGGCTCCAAAAAGTACTGATCATCTAGTCTATTCTAATTTCATCATTAACAATATTTGATTTGTGTGATTTGGCTTTGTTTGCAGATTTCCCATTTGAAGAAAAATGGCTCCAAAAAGTTGGCAAAGAAATGGTGTGCAAGTGCGGATATTTGCCACTTGTCATATCTCTACTTGGAGGGATCCTGAGTAAAAGAAAATCTCTCAAGGAGTGGGAGACAGTGAATCAAAATATCAATGCGTATCTGTACAAAGGTGATGAAATTGAAAAGGAGAATGAGATACATGCAGTCTTAAATTTAAGTTACGAAGATCTACCTTATTACTTGAAGCCATGCTTTCTCTATATGGGTCAATTTAGAGAGGACGATACCATACTTGTGAATACTCTATATAGATTGTGGATAGCACAAGGAATGATTTTACATGAGCATCAAGAAAATGACGACGATACTTTGATGGACGTTGCAGAGCTCTATTTAAGTGAATTGGCCTCAAGGTGTATTGTTCAAGTTGAAGTTGAGAATGTGATACGAGAAACAAAATATAGGTCTTTCAAACTTCATGATGTAGTGCGAGATATGTGCTTGTCAAAGGGCACAAAAGAGGGTTTCTGTTGCCACGTTATAAATCCAGATCGAAACCGGCCTATCACCTCGCTGTTGTTAGGTACTAAATCATTACGTCATTTGGCTGTTGATTTTGGAAGCGAAATGGAAATAAGACGTGATGATGATCAGTTAAGAATCACTACTAGTCATGATCAAGATACTGGCAAACACGTTCGGTCTCTTCAGTTCCTCAATGATCTACGTGGGAAGACGATTGAATTTCCGGAGAATGTAGTTGATTTTCATGAATTTAAAGTGCTAAGAGTTCTAGTTTTTCAGAATTTTAATTTTTCAGGTAGAAAGTTACCGAGAGGGTTCGGTAATCTAATTCACCTTAGATATTTACGGTTTCAAAATTGTGCAATTGATGAGTTGCCTTCATCCATCGCCAATTTTAGGTACTTACATACCCTTAGTTTACGCGGTTGTTGGAATGTTCGAGTGCCAAATATTCTAAAGAAGATGATTCGGTTAAAGCACTTGCTTCTTCCTTCGTACAATACGCGTCTAGCAGGAAATTACAGGTTGAGATTGGAGGGTCTAGACGAGTTAGAGACGCTATCCGGGTTCAACAGTTTGGTGCATGATTTGAAATCCGTCACTAGAATGAAGAATCTCCGACGTATTAGAGCAACCGTACATGACAAGCAAAGCTTATGGACAATCATCGATGCTATTAGCACACACTGGAAAAATTTACGATCTTGTGCACTTCTAATCGCCAACGGTTGCCAGTTTACATCGACCGAGGAAGGAGTAATGATTCTCGAGAGAGTATTTGCATATCCCCATCTTTATGACTTGAGGATAAATGTGAAAATTGGGAATTTGTTGGAGGAGTGTGAAAATCAAGTAATCATATCAAAAATTAGAACACTGTTTTTGTTTGACTGTAGAATCGAGCGTGATCCAATGGAGATACTGGGAAAGCTTCTTTTCATAGAAGAATTGCGTATTAAGGGGTCGTTTCTGGGAGAAGAGATGAAATGCCTTGAATTGGGGTTTCCTCGTCTCACGTATCTTACAGTGGAGGGTTTGCCCAACCTGAAGGAGTGGAAAATAGAGAAAGGAGCCATGCCGGTGATTCGTACGATTGAAATTGATTGTTGTTTGCATTTGGAGATGCTTCCAGATGGACTCAGATTCATCGATACCCTAACAAAATTGGTGATTTTACGAATGCCTGAATTGGGAAAACGGGTTTCAAACGACAATGGAGGAGGTGAGGATTTTGACAAAGTCCGCCATGTGAGTTCCATTACCATCATCGGCAATGAATGGCAACCACCTCCAGGTAAATACACATGCATGCACTCATAGTTCTATAAATATATGTTTATCTGCTATTTCTGAAAGGTTAATTATTTTTTTTTAATAAGTTTGGAGTAGTGGTTGGAGGGGATGGGATAAATTTTAAATAAACTGAAAGATATAGGGTTCGAACATCGATCAACACTCTTATAAAGGGTGAGTGATATCACGTGAGCTACAAGCTCGTAGTTATTTCTGAAAGATTATTATTAATGTTCATGATCAATTTCTTTTCTGCGTCAATTGTCCCATTCGTTTTATGGCTTTTTACTAAAGTAATTAGTTAATCACTTATCTTTTCTACTATGTGGGGAAAATTAGAATTCGGATTCTCTATTTGTTTTGTATGTTATTTCAATAACATTAATACATACAACCACACGTAAACACTATTAATAATGTATAAAATGCAGTTTAAAATAGAGGATCCACATATATATAGATCTCTAGAAATGAAGTTTCAGGCATAATGTTTGTGTTGATAATCCTGTTTTTCTTTTATTGTTGAATTACAGGTACATCAATAGCTGGAGAGGAATTGATTACACCTTTTATGGCTTGATAAGCAAATTAAAGAACATGGGTGAGTTTCAGCTTAAAATGTTGGTGCATATATAGTATTGAAGCAATATTGCATGCTTTATGTGATGTTGCTGCTTACTTAATTAGAAGGATAGCTGTGTGTTTCATGTAACGTTTCTGCATATATAGCATGGTAATTTATTTTTTTAATTTTACATATATTATATTCCTGGAATACGAGAGAAAATGTTACAAATCGAATTAGAAGCCTCGGACTGAAGTAGTCTCTTTACTCCTTGGCATATACAATAGCTTCTTGTATTAGAACACATATAAAGCAATAAATTTGGGGCAAGTGCAACTAACTTGCATATTGATCGGACGAGGGATCAGTACTTGAGCTGCAGCGTGCATAATTAACTCTTTTATTATTTGCAGTAAATTCTGGACATTATCTAACTTTGCTGCCTTGAATTCAGAGCCTTAGATTATGTTTTTGGGAGTAATGGTTGGAGGGGAGGGGATAAATTTCAAAGAAACTCAAAGATACAAGGTTTAAACCTTGGTCAACACTCTTTCAAAGGGTGAGCGATACCACTTAAGCTACACGCTCGTGGTTCATGCTCTTCTATATATGCTGCTGGAGAGAGACTGCACTTGGCTCTGTAGACATAGCTGACTTTGCTGCAAATCTTGACTTAGTTATTATTCATTGCCCTGACAACTAACTCCTTTTTATCTTAGATGAATCCCTTGGAACACTTGATTGTTCTTCCATTCATGTGCAGTTATCTTAATCTTCACAACGCTTCTTTGCTGCAAGACTCTACTTGGCTGGACAAGCCAATTGCAAAATTCATCACACATATTAATCCAATGATAATCACATCCAATATTAATCATATTATTTTCACAAAAGAGAGAAAAAAAAAAAAAAAACAATATTACATCCACTTAATTTCATCGTCACACATTTATCTCATTTCCAATCATACCCTCGACATTTATTCTCATTTCCTCATCCAATCAAGATTCCATATTCCGTATAATATTAGTGGAAATGAGTTTGAATTGGGTTTCAAGCGCTTCGAGATTGTGTTGACTCATATTGACCCAAGCTTCTATGCCCTCTCCGCATCTGGTGTCCATCAAAACTGTAACATTCTTTAATGGCAAAGCTATAGTACCCACACAAACAGGGTTTCCCCACCCGTAATCAACCTCGTACACGGGAAACCTACACCAACTGCTGAAGCTACACCACTCCACTTCATGCCCCTTTGTAATTAGAGAATGAAACTTGTTGACATCATTCAAATAACTATATCCACTTTGTGATTCCGTTATGTAATCGTCATCAATCATCCGTATTGACTTTCTTAATTTGCTTACCAGCCCATGAAATTCTTGATCATCATCATCATCATCCGTAGTACTATCAGTGATTGCGATTGCTAACATGACGCAGTTGCCGAAAACATTCTCAAGAAGCTGAGGTGGGCTCTTTCTTGCCCTCAGATTCACTCCATGGAGCGCAGCAAAATTGGTCTTTTTTCCAGATTTGGCCATCCCAACATTAATCATGAAATGTTTCCAGATAAAAGCCGACACGAGCTCGACTCGACTGGGATCCTTGACGACATAATTATTAGCTAGCCGTTGCCTAAGAGCTTCAAGTTTAACCTTATCGAACACAAACCTTTTCATCATAAGTTTTTCATTATTGGACTTGAAGTAATCTTCGAAAGCAGAGTCGGTCGGAAAGTCTCTGCTTGGAAAATAGTTTGCCAGATTGAAACTGAATTGAGGAACTTGATCATCATCCCCTCGGCAAGTAGCCGCCCAGGCATTGACGAACGCCGTTGCAGAAGCGCAGTCGGCTATTATATGTGAAAAGCACATTCCCACGGAAAATCCTCCGCAATCGAATAAAGTGATTTGCAAGAGGAGAAGGGGCGATGTTCTTGTATGGCTGATGCCTGGAGTACTACTACTGGGAATGTACTTGTTCATAAACTCTTCCGTGGTGGTGCCATCTTTGAGTTCTGCATGAATTCGAGCAACGATGAATTCGACACCGGCATCATTGCAATCAATATTGACGAAATTATCTTGAATTTTTCGTCCCGCTAATGGGTAGAATGAAGTTAGAGTTTGTGAGAGGGAGTGTTTGAGGCGTTGAGATATTTGGACATGGTTAGAGGTGGTCAAGCCTTTGACTTCATCAGCTTGGTAGAAGAAGACGAGGGGAACATAGAATGAGTTTGCTAATTGATCAAGGTATGAAAGCTTCAATTTTTGGAGGTGTTGGGGAGTTGGAGATGTGGGTTTGATCATCTCTCGAGAGATTACTTCCACTACACAACCATTACTACTAGCCATTTTTCAACAAATGTAAATATGCTGAGAATTACTCAGGATATATCGTTCAGTACTTTGTACTAATGTTTTAACAGAAAAGTGGGATATTTACACAAGGAACTTCTAATATATTAATTACTTCCTATTATTTAATTCTAATTACTGAATTAGTTACAACGTGGGTTACGCTGTCAATTAATATTTTTTATATCATAAAAACTCCTCTCAGATCGTCTAACGGTCTGACATGTTAGACGGATCTGACCCGCGGATCCGGTGGCATTTCCTTAATATTAGCAGTGGTGTTTTAGTAGTTTTGATTATGTCAATTAATATATATACAACTATTTTATATATTTGATTAATTGTGTATACCAAATCCTAGCATAAGCCTGGAGTCAGCTACTGTTTGCCATCACATAAATATTGATTGGGGAAAATTAGAAAATTAGTCCGCTAACTTTAGCCATTTAGACTTTTAGTCCTCTAGGTAGTCAAATTTAATTTTAGATCATTAATTTTTATTTTTTTTGACACTTAGTCCGATTTTCGGCGGAAATATTAAATTTCACCGGAAATTGCTGAGGTGGACTAGATTATGCTAACATGGACAAAAAAAATTGGGGATTTTTCAATTTTGGAAGGAAAATTGCACATGTATCATCCATGTAGACAATTAATAAAGAAAAATAAATAAAAATAATCGAAAATAGCAATATTCAAAAAAATAAAATTATGAATAACAAAAAATCAAATTAAAAATTAGTGAAAAAAATACAAATTATAAAATTTATGAATTTGATAAAAAAAAAATATATAATTCATCAAATGTAGAAATTTAAAGAAAGGTATCAAATGAATAAATTTACAAAAATATAATTTATATTTTTTTATTAATTAAGCAACACAGGGATTATTATATTACTTATAATATAATATTACTATATCTCCATTTCTCCATTTTCATAAACAAACATATATAATTTCACCCCACAAAAAAACAATTATAAACATTTAAACCCCAAAAAAAAAAATGAAAAGAGAATATCCAGAACAAGACCACCACCACCACCATCACTCTAACTGCATCCTCCACCACAAATTCCACCTCCATTCTCAGCCATTGCCGCCGCATCTCCGCCACCCAACCACCGCCCACGACTGCTCCCCCACCTCCGAAGAAGCCGACAGCCATAGCCCCACCACCCACCAACCAACGAAAAAACGACCCTTTCGGATTTCCCCTGCCTCCGCCGCCGCCGCAAACCAGCGACGGCGCCACCATCGAGGTCGTCCACCGCCATAGAGGGCGGCCGTCCGGATCAAAAAACAAACCCAAACCTCCGGTCGTCGTCACGAGGGACTCATCCCAACCGTCGATGAGCCCGTACGTCCTCGAGCTTCCCGCCGACGCCGATTAAATCAAATCAACGGCCCGATTTTGCCGGAGACGGAATACCACTCTGTGTTCTCAACGAAAACGGCGTCGTTTCGAACGTAACCCTAAAACAACCGTAAATTTTTTTAGATTTTTGTAAATTTATTCATTTGATACTTTACCTTAAATTTCTAATTATATTTTTTTTATCAAATTCATAAATTTTCTAATTTGTATTTTTTCACTAATTTTTAATTTGGTTTTTTGTTATTCATAATTTTATTTTTTTGAATATTGCTATTTTCGATTATTTTTCTTTATTAATTGCCTACATGGATGACACATGTGCAATTTTTCCTCCAAAATTGAAAAATCCCCAATTTTTTTGTCCATGTCAGCATAATCTAGTCCACCTTAGCAATTTCCGGCGAGATTTAATATTTCCGGCGAAAATCGAACTAAATGTCAAAAAAATTAAAAGTTAATGGTCTAAAATTAAATTTGACTACCTAGAGGACTAAAAGTCTAAATGGCTAAAGTTAGCGGACTAATTTTCTAATTTTCCCCAATGAATATTTATGTGATGGCAAACAGTAGCTGACTTGAGGCTTATGCTAGGATTTGGTATACACAATTAATCAAATATATAAAACAGTTGTATATATATTAATTGACAGCGTAACCTGAAAACTACTAAAATGCCATTTCTAATATTATGGAAATGCCAACGAATTCGCGGGTGAGATCCGTCTAACAGGTCAGACCCATTAGACGATCTGACAGGAGTTTTTATGATATAAAAAATATCAATTGACAGCGTAACCCACATTGTAACTAATTTAGTAATTAGAATTAAATAATAGGAAGTAATTAATATATAAGAAGTTCCTTGTGTAAATATCCCACTTTTCTATTAGAATTAAAATTTTCAAATGATTCCTTCTGTTGGAATTTCATTTTCTTGCACCAAGTCTCTTAAAACATAGGAACAACTCTGGTTCCCGCAAAAAGTAGTAGTTTTTCCCGTCAAAAATATTAGTCGTTCCTGTTAAATAATAGTTCCCCTGAAAAATATTAGTTTTTCTCCTGATTTTTTTAGTAATTCCCCTGAAAAATAGTAGTTTTCCAAATAAAAAGTATTAGTAGTCCCACTGAAAAGTATTAGTAGATCCACTGAAAAGTATTACACATTCCACTGGGTCGCTGGATTCACGAGTTACATGGGTAGATCTATTAAGTTGGATCCGTCTAACCATTAAGATCATCTAGCAGGAGACTACCTCTTCATCTTCTTCGTCTTGTATTTCGACACTTGCAAGTGATGCTAAAAAGAAAAAACAAAAATTGATGTAGCAGTTGGATGCTTAATGAAACCAAAAGATAGGAAACAACAGTTGACAATGCTAATTATTAAACTATTGTTTAGTTTCTTCAATATTGGGTTGATTGTATTTTATTTTCAACTAACTGATTAATAATAATAAACAACCATACACAAAGCATTAGTTTGTTATATCCTCGAGGTCTTTTTCTTAAAGCATTCTATCCTCGAGATCTATTCTATTGTCAGTGACATAATTAGCCTGAAGTCAACAAATGTTTGTCTAATTATGAAATAATATTCCAAACCCTTTATTTAGGCTTTAGCACATGCACCTAAATATTTATTGTATTTAGTCAATTATTGATCAATAATTGTAATTATCTTAATGTATGTATGACAACAGTGTATATTTGTTTTCATTCTAAGGAGTTTTTTCATTTCTCATTAATGTTCTGCAAATACATATTATATAGGAATAATTACAACACAAAAAAATAAAAATAAAATAGAACGGTTTGGGCTAATCACAAAAAACTCCATATGTTTTTTAAAATTACAAAAAATCCATTGATGTTTGGTTCCGTCGGACATTTTCCCAGCCCCTTCATAAGTGAAAAACATTTTAAACCCCTCTAAAATTTATAGAAATATATATTCTTGTTCTCCCCTTAATTAAATTTAAGACATAATCAAACCTGAAGTGGCTTTTTGTAAATTTGAAACATTTCTAAATTTTTTGTAATTAGCCCGAACATCATGGACTTTTTTTTGTAATTATCCCTAATATATATTTGTCTCAATCTCATTGAAATAATTTATGTTTATTTCATTCATCAAAAGTACTTCTCAACCTGGCGTATTCCTACAACCCTACAGGCACTCACACACCCACTCGCGGATCCTATAGCCCTACCCGCCCGCCAGCCAGCCAGCCCGCGGACCTGTTATTTAGAAAAAAAAAAAAACTTGCTTCAACGCTAGATTGGAATCAAATCCGCGACCTATACATGGTCAAGGTGGTGTTCTACCACTACACCACTAAGATTTTGCTATTCAATTTTAGTGTAACCATGTATATAAAGTCATTCATAAATACATCCGTAAATTGAAGAAAAATTAAAAACGCCTCTAAATAAAGAGGCTAAGAATCGAACCCAAGTCTAGTAAAAAAACATGATACATTATCTCAATAAATGGATACTTATAAAAGTATTACTTTAACTACATCATATTTATTTTTTATTTTTCCTCTTTTCTTGTTCCTACTTTTTAACTGTATTAAGAAATCTGATACTTTATCTCAACAAACGGATACTGTTACTTATAAAAGTGTTACTTTAACTATATCATATTTATTTTTTATTTTTCCTTCTTTCCTTCATTTCTAATTGCGACTACATTAAAAAACGTGATACTTTATCTCAAAAAATAGATACTTTAACGTATAAAAGTGTTACTTTAACTTGTTATATATATATATATATAGTGAGGGGATCCTGTGAGACCACCCTCCTAGGTAAGACCATAGGACCAAATCTATACCATCAAAAACATAAATCTTGCCAAGATCTAAATAAATTTATACAGCTTTACATATGAAAATATACATTGTAGGGGGTAAAATATGAATCCAACAAACTATATATAGTAACCGCTTCCTAAAAATTAGGGACGTGATCTTGTATTGATCACGTCCCCATAATCAAGCGACCTTTCCTTTCTCTCTCTTCCCATTCGAACCAGCAAATTATTCAAATATGACAACAGAATCATGCAACAATTAATGAAAAGTATACAATTACACTAAACTAACTATACATTAAAACATTACTAAGTATACATAAACAATTAACTAAATATACAATTACATTGAACTAACTATACATTAAAATATTACTAAGTATACGTAAACATTTAACTAAGTATACAATTACACCGAACTAAATACACAATTCCACTCGAATTACTTATCTATACTATCTTAAAAGTGTGAATGTTTCTTGCAATTTTTGATTGGACAAAAATATCCTTTAGACATAGTAAAATTTTAGGATAACTAAGTAATTTGGTATTTATTTAACTTCTATTTGTTCAATTATAAGACAATGTGATCTTTTATATTCTATATTTTTAAAGTATTTATTCTTTCATCTATAACTCTTAAAATATTTTGAATTTTCAAATAATATTAGCTTCATAGTAAACTAGATTTTGAGAGCTTTCTAACTATATGTCATAAGCATATATAAGGACTTCACATGAGAAAATCTTATCATTATAAATTAGTTCAACACTATGTAAAAATTAAGAATTTATGTTTTTCTATAGTTTTGTTATTTAATTAATATTTTTTTGTTTAATTATATGAGAGATGTTCATTATAGCCAAAAAAAATATTCAGAATCTGAAAATATATATTTTTAATCATAACACTAAGAATACTTTAAATTTTTTATGAAATCAATTTCAAATTTAAACTAGGTTTCAAATTTTTTAACTATATGTTCTAAACATATACACAAGTTGTTATCGAAGAAATTTTAACTATTTAACTTTTAGTATGATGCAATATTGTATATTTCTTATATTCTTTTAAAGTTTCTCAATAATTAAATATGTCTATTATAATTTATAAGAAAAAGATCAAATTACAATATACACGATAAGAAAAAATAAAATAAAAAATATTTTAGGTAGTTTTGATGCTAAATAAAAAGTAGAGAAATACATAATTCCTTTATGGTCGAAACAGTCTCCCTCAATTAGTAATATGCAACTCAAAAATTAATTTATTGATGGTTGTTAAAGAAATAATAATGAAAACAAGAGAGTTTTATATTTTATTTTTATTGGCCATATTAGTAAAATAAAAAGTACAAAACAAAAGGAATAAGATTAACATGAAAAAAAAGCGAACAAGAACCAAAACAAGTTTGTCGCGGTAAAAAAATTACCTTTTAAATTTTAACTATATGTGTTAATATGATTTTTACTTAATTTTGTATATATAACATTATAAGTTTTAGTTTCTAATTTATTATTTTTTAATATATTATGATTTCAATCTTTTAATTATTTTATATCCTATAAATTTTAAGAACAAGTGCAAAAAAGTGTTAAAGGTTGTATATATAAATTAAATTATAAAAAAAACATTGAAGACAAACTTAATAAAAAAATCCATATGTATTAGATTGACATTAGTGATAAAACTTGAATGTCGTTTGAAAATTACACCCTTAAAAATTATAAGTTTAAAATATCAATATGATACATATTTATAATAAAAACGTATACCAAAATAATTAAAATTTTAATAAAATGGTGTGAAAGAGAGAAACATGGGCTAAAAAATCGGATTAGTCTAAAAGATCATATCTGCTATGCAAAAGAAAAAAATATAAACTCATTTAATATGTAACAATTTGATTACTGAGAAAGTAATTATATATTACAAATTATATATCAGTTCAAATACTAACATAACATTCATAAAAACTAAGTAAATTAAACAATTACAACAAATAAGAGTGAAAACTAAAAATAAAAAATATTGAAAAATAAATGGTTATACTTGACATTAATGAGTTGAGATTGATCTAAATAATTTTGGGGGTTAACTTAACATATATAGATAGTTTAGGATTAAACCAAATGAAACATATTATAAATATTTGAAAGAATAAAAGTAAATAGTTAAAAAAAATATGTGAGTCATAGCTGGGAATTCAAAAAAAATTTTAAATGGCTTTCATATAATATGTATAATTTGATATTTTCTAAAATCTCAGTTCATTTTAAAAGCACACCTTTATGATTATGAATATTCAAGTACAAAGATAATTATTATAAAATTGAAAATCAATATTATGAAAAACTTGAAAACAAGAATCAGAAATGGAAAGTCACTGTGTCACTGTGTGTATATATTTGAAATTATAAACAATAAATAATAAACTAAACTTATTTAATATGAAATAGTTTGATATTTATGTCAAATATTAATATTTCTTAAATTACATGTTAAATTAGGTACCAATATAATAATCAAAATTCAGAATAATATTTATGTATCAAATTTATTGTGCTAAACTATATATAATAATAAATTGGAGTGAAGTGACCATGTTTAATGCCAAGTAATATGAATTATTCCGGCATAAGGAGGTGGAAGAGAATAGTTAAGGGGGTTTTTTAACACTTGATATCGAGATTTTTGGCAACTATATTTTCTTATTTGATCAAAAATTCAATCAAAATTTTAAATAAATATTAAAGTACTATATGCCATTTTCTCAATAAAAGGCACTAAAAATGGATTGATAATTATATTTTATAATTTTGTAAAAGAGATTAAGTAAGATCAATTTTAAATTTACAGTATCTTCTAATAAATATAGATTAGTTTCAGTATATTAAGAATAATTGCAATTTTCATAACTATATGGCTCACAAAATTTACAACTATGTAAATTTTAATATAACTAAAATAGCCAAATTCAATTGCAAGTACAAACTCTAATATATAGTATAACGTATCTTTCTAAAATTTTATGAAATTTAAAAAACTATATTAGTTTTTAGTTTATTATGTATAACTTTTAAAAACATAAGTGAATGCAAAAAGAAATTCAAACATAAAAGTTAATTAGTATTATATTTAATTATTGAAGATTGACACGTGAAAATTGTTAACTTATTTCTTCTTTCATAAGATGTCTTTGGTTTTATTATTTATTAAATAAAGATATTTTGTGTGCAATTGAATAGAGTTTTAAAACTCAGATTTCGACTTATCACTTTTTCATAGTTTTATTTAATACCTGACTCTCGATGAAAATAATGGATTAATTTTTTTAATATTAGGTTAATGTCTATTATTTTTAAGACACTGGAAATAGGAGGACTACAAACTTGAAGTTTAAGTGTTAATGATAAAATATTGACTTTGTTAGTAAAATTAAAATAATATATGATTTGTTTTACATATATATTATATATATTGCAATTTTTTTTTTTACATTTATTTAATCGAAGAACTGAGATAGAATAAAATAAGTAAGCACGTGAAGTATAAGAATTTGATTAATATTTATTTTATTTTATTTTAATTGAATAAAAATAACAAATAAAATGATGATATTATGATGGATTTTGGTATAATATTTAATTAATTTTTTTTATTAATTCGATAACTTGCATGTGATTTACTAATCATTAGCTTATGATTTATAAGCTAAATTCATGTAAGAAAAAATATTTTTCTAGCCACAACAGTGAAATAAAAGACCGACGAATGTGATTGTAAGCTAATATAAAACTTATTTCGTTGTTATACTAATTGTAAAATTTTTGTGGGATTGAGTTCTTTAAAATTATTAAATTTAACAATTCTTATCGATCTATAATTAAAGTAAAGCAAAATATATATTAAATACTGTGTAATATTTAAATTTAATTAATATTTATTTCACTTTTTAATATTTTAATATTAATCAATATATTTAATAATAAAATTATTTTAGTAAAGTCATGTGGATCACGTGCGACGCACGTGTTTCTTACTAGTATAACTAAGTATACAATTCCATTGAACTAAGTTTACAAATCCGCATAACTAAGTATACAAATTCACTAAACTACTTATATAACTAAAAATACGATTACACTTAACCAAGTATACAATAAAACATGAATAAGTATACAAGTCCACTGAACTAAGTATACAATAAAACGGCCGTTCACAAATATGGTGGAAAGAAGTATCAATTTTGAAAAAAACGCTTGAAGTTGATGATTTTTCCTCCTTAAAAATCGGGTAACTGAAAAGGTAGGATTATGTTTCCTTAAGAATAGCTAATAACAGTCCAATTAACAAAACTGATTAAATATAAAAGTACAATTATACCCTTATAAGCCTAAATTAACTAAAATGATCTACATCATCCAAAATTTTAAATCAAGAGTCCATAAGTGTTCTTATGGACTAACCTAAAGGGATTGGTCTCATTTGAACCAATCCCTATATATATATATATATATATATATATATATATATATATATATATATATTGTAATTATATATTCATAATTTGTGACTATATCAAAAAATATGCTACTTTATCTCAAAAAACAAATACTTTTACTTATAAAAGTATTACTTTAACTATATCATATTTATTACTCATCTTTCTTTGTATTTATTATTAAAAATATAATACTTTATTTAAAAAACAGATATTTTTGTTCTTAAAACATGATATTTTGACTCAAAAAATATATATTTTTACTCGTAAAGGTGTTACTTTAACTCCGATATATTTATTTGTCCTTCAATTTAATGTACTCATAATATGTGGCTATATTAAAAAATATGATACTTTATCTAAAATAACCGATACTTTTTCTCATAAAAATGTTACTTTAACTGATGAAGAAAAACAGAAAAAAAAGGCAGGAGCTGTTGTTGACCTGCGGACCTAGTCAACAAGTCGCGGGTCAAAATATGATCTATCTTACGGATTGAGACCCGTAAAACGGTCCTATATGAGTTTTTTCCTAAACTGATAAATGTTGAATTGGTTTTAAATCAATAATTCATATAGCTTTGACTTAATAATATAAGTGGAACATGAAAACATACAATATAAATTAAGAAGACAAGATGGATTTCTTCCTCCTTTGTCATAGACCATAACTGTCCCACGATCCAAAACCTCTTGATCCACTAAAGCACGTTTCTTCTGTTAGTTAGTTAGTGAAAATAAAACCAATGAAACAAAAAAGGAAATCGGACATATTCAAAATACTCTTTGAAAAGCTTGCAAAGAACTTTTTGAATTGATGATTAAATTGATTGTACAACCACTATATTTATAACTAGATTAATTACAAAAGGGATAAGCTCAAAGAAATCATATCTAAAAGGAATATTTTCTCAGAACAAACTTGTACTATCCTAATCCAAGATGACGACACTTCTCACAATCATATAGCTTGATAATCTCTCATGATAAATCTGTCATTGTATAAAAGATGTTCGTATCATGTCTTCTGCTTATCAGTACTCTGCTTATCATTTGATGTTTGATGATGAAGAGTATTGTTAACACCCCCCTCAACTTGAGATGGGCTAGAGGAACAACATTAAGTTTGTTCCGAAGCCTAGTGAAAAATTGGAGTCCAAGAGGTTTGGTAAATATATCAACAACCTAATCAACTGATGGAACATGCAAAATTTGTAATTTTCGAACTGAGACTTTTTCCATACAAATTGATAATCCAATTCAATGTGTTTGGTACGAGCATGAAGAATAGAATTGGATGCCAATGAGATGGTACTTAAATTGTCTACCCACAATTGGAGTCCGAGTTTGAGGAACCTGAAGTTCATGAAGTAAAAAGGTAATCTAAGAAACTTCAGTTGATGCATGAGCAAGGCTATGATATATATTCACCTCTGTGGTGCTTCTAGAAACAAAGAAGCACTCAAGAGACAAGATTGTTACCCGGATAAACAAAAATACTCGATGTTGAGTGTCCGCCATCCAAATCGTAGGCCCAACCGAAATCGAAAAATGATGTGAGATTGAGATGAAAGGAGACTATCATGTGTAAGCCATAGACAAAGCGCCCGAAGATATCGCATGATTCTTTTGATCGCTTCCAGGTGAGTGTCAAGAGGAGAGGCTATGAATCGGCAACTTGTTAACAGAGTAGGAGATCTCGTGTCGAGTTATAGTGAGGTATCACTACTACAAAAATCCCGATAGACACCGGTTTAAAAGTTTGAACTTTGTGACACCAATTTAAAACCTGTTGTTTCCTTGAGAGACACCTAGTTTAAAACCTAGGTGTCTATTAGTAAAACAACCGATGTTAAAGCCACCGGTGTTAAAAGTCGGACTTTTGACACCGTTTAAAACCTGTCGTCGAGATAAAAATATCCGCTTTCAAAGGCCCTCATGTTAAAAGTTTATGTATTTGACACCGGTTTGAAACCGGTGTCTTTTGATGAATAGACACCGTATCAAAATACCGGTTTAAAACCGGTGTCGTTTCATCTAAAGACACCGGTCCAAATCTGCAAAAAATCCATATAAATAAACAAAATTCATTATAAACTCTAATTCTAGCAACCACCATAAGTTCACTACCAATTAAGCATGAAATTCATTAATACTAAAGTCACCAATAGCCAAAATCCAACAAAAAGTACTAGTAGCGAAGTTTCCTTTCAATAAAAGGACTATAAATTCATAATCCCATTAATTCCATCAACCAACAAAAAGACTATATAATTCAACTAAAGGCAACAAAATTCACATGATCAACATAGCTCGTGTCATTCAAGCTTTCAAAAATGCTCAAGCTTCTCCTACTCGGCCTTTAACATTTGTTTCTCGTCACGAAGCTCATTCTTCTCAGCCTACAAACATACAAACAGAGTTGAATGATTTAGCCATTAATGAACCAACCCTTCTCAGCAATCAAAGTAAATTATGCACAAAACATACATACATTTTATCTAAATTTCTTTATCATATTCAAGACTTAAACAGAGCACCAGTGACTTTCAGAATTTTAATTTTCTTTATCATGGATTGTTTTTTATTGTTAGAGCACAATATGCTAGCCTTATTTAATTGTTAGAGCACTCAGATTCATTTCAGATAACGTGCAAACACATTTTCTCTAAAGTCATGTTTTTGTGAAAACTTAAGGCAAATTGAATATTAGCATTTTTATCTTTCGTTTTGCCATGAAGATCACACTTAATATGAATCCAAGTTAATCACTTCATATCACTTTATTGTTCTTGTGAGAAGATGCAGCAAATCATGACATATACTAACACCAATAGAAAACAATATTCCTAGTTGTGGGATTTTAACTTAAATCTGTAAAAGAGACACAAATGGCGTACCTTTGGTAGAAAATGTCCGACACACAAAACATAATCAATTGGAGCTTTCACGTCACAGTGGTGAACTATTTCCCCCAAGATTCTGTCAATTGCAGCACTCTGTAGAGGAATTCGGCGAAAAATTTTGAAGTGATTTTTGAGTATAGAAAAACAATGAACGTTATATGATCGCCATAAGACTCACTTTGGTTACTCCAACTGCTCGGACCTTGACGTATCGTGCTCCTTGAACGACATCGACAGAAGCATTTGAAATCGGGCCTGTCCACAGGTGCTGCAGCAGATCCTTTGATTGAAGCTTTCCAAATTCAACATCCGAGCATACATTTACACCATCAGTAAAATGTAAAGGATACAATTGAAAACTGCATCTGGGGTTCAATTTTATGTGGTTAAGAATTAAGGGTGCTAAATAAATAAGTAAATTCGGAAAAGGAAGAAAAAACCTTAGTCTCAAAAGATGAGGAACATGTACCAGAATAAGTAAGCGATTATTTGAATGCAAATAACGCTCAACAGCCTTTTGTTTAGGAAGTAAAGGTGGAATTTGTCGAGTCCTCAGCTGTGCTTCAACAACAGTATCATTGAGTTCACTATATACAGGAAAAGAAAAAAAAAACAAGGTTCAGAAAAACATACATCACCTGTGCGAATACATTTATAGATAACGTCAGCAGGGTAAACAATTAAAACTTCAGTACATCCTAAATTCAGCCATGGGAGTTACTTGTTCCATTCAAATTACTTTCTCTCGATGCTTTCTGGACCAAACAACTAAAGAGATAAATCAGGGACGAATGGTTAGAAAGTATGTACCGGTGACAGCATATAGCGCACATAATGCATGGAAATGAAGAGATCTGTCCTGTAAACAGAATAAATCGCATTAGATTCAGTATGTTAAAAAAAATGTACAAGAAAATCAGCAAAACGTTCTCATGTAGTTTCGAATGGCAAAAACTCTCTGCTCATTTGTTTCGGAAATACGATTTTGCTCAAATAACACCTTTGAACAAAGGTATAGGCATAACTTATTTTGTCAATATAAAATTCAACTCTACACTCAGTCCAACATCAATCAGCTTAAGGCACGCAATCTCACTAAATGATGGATCGAAACAGCTGTAAGGCTTCCAAATCTTCCATTTATCCTTCCAACAATTTCATGAACTTGAGATGACAACTTTTGATCTGCCAAATATAATAAATAAATTATAAGCTCAGATGATCTACATACATATTATTTTTTCACGAAGAGAAGGGAGAATAGAAAAGAAAACTGTCAGCCAAGAGTGAAACCATACGCAACATCACTGGAATGGAAGGCTTTTAACTGAGCCACGAAGAAATCACAAACTTCGGCACTAAATTCAAAGAATAAGAGCAAAAGTTTATACTACACGAGAATGGATTCTTCAAATATCATATAAAACTATTTGCTCTGTTCCACTTGTGTACCGAGGCCATAATACATGCTCATACAACAGAGAATAATAATTTTGAAGAATTTAAAGGAGAAAAGGAAGAAAAATATCCTTCTTTGGTATAAGACTTGTTATTCTGAAGAAGTCTTCCACTATCACTGGAAAATGTGCCGAATTTCCTGAATTCTTTCTGGGGAGAGATCTCATAACAATTGTAGAGAATAACTCATTTCTTTCTCAGTCCTTAATCTTGTCAAGAAAATGAAGACTGTAAGCATACAAATAATATACAAAAAATAGATTCTCAGAACCTTAATCCATCTCCACATACAAATAATATACTATTTGTGCATTGTGCACTTGTCTACACAACTTCAATCAATATACATTAAAAGAACTGATTGGGCCAGAATGATTGGGTAAGAATAATTTATCAACGTAACTGCTTTTAGTCTGACTAGTACACACAACTAAATCACTTTTAAAACTTATCCACCAAACATTCTCTCTTACTTAATCAAAATTCAGCTTCTATTTGCAAACACTATCAACTTCTAGTTCTCAATTATTTGCCGCTTTCACGGTAATAAATCACTTACTCCAAAAGTAGAAGTGTTTGCAAACACTCCCTAAGAATAGCTTAGTAAGGAGTTTCTTGAAACTCTGCCATAATATGTTAGCCCATTCCCATACCACCCCTACAAATTCATGCGAAAGTTTAGATACATATATCACAACGCCATATGTTCTATTGGTCTTGTCAATTTTCATATTTTTGACCCAGTGGACATGATATAAATCCTCACGAAATCTAAACAATTTCTATGCAATTTATCCTACTAATCTCCCACTGTTATTCATTTGCTATGTTCTCAACATAAACAAGTTCTCACAATGACTAGCTAAAGCATGTGCAGAAGATAATAAACCAAAGACAATTCAGCAGAACCCAATAAACATGATTCACTCACATTATTACAATACTCAGAATGTAGCCACTCTATGATATAATTCCAACATATAAGAAGAAATTAAAAAAAAAAAAAAAGCTAAAAACCTGTTCTCATCTAAATGAGGGAGTATTGACAAGAACTTTCCGGGCACAATTAACGCAGCACACATGCAAAAAAAAAAAAAAAAAAACCATTCCTGCTATCAACTCCAGCACTACCTGTAAATCACCCACAACCCCAGACCCATTAACCCCCCAAAAGAAGAAACACATCTGCAATTCTACATACAAATATAAATATATAGAGGTATTATAAAAGAAAGTACGTTGATAGGGGGACCCGAAAACTGCTCATCGGTGATCTTGAGCAAAGACCTATCTGCAAAAAAAAAAAAATGAAAAGTGGATCAAACAACATATGATTATTTCAGGATTTGTGTAAATTTCACAAATTACAAATTTAATAGGCAGTGAATGAGGTGAGGGTACACTGGATGGTGGAGTAGGCCGTGTGTGAGAGAATCAATACTCCGAGAACGCCGACGGCAAAACCCAATTAGTTTTTGGGGGAACAAGGGTACCTTTTGATGGGTTTTGACGCGGTGGTTTGCACGTGCAGGGAGGGGGAAGTTGACGTACTGTCGGAGACCGGCGAGCATTCGGCTCGTGATGGCTCTTCGGTGTCGTTCTCGGAGCTTCGTTCGCTCTTTTTCCTTTTCCCTCTCTTTCCTGCTTTTGGTTGGACTGGTGCTGTTACTATTGGAGTTTGTGGCTGCAAAGCCGCGGGGACGGTGTTGGTGTTGGGGTTGGGGTTGGGGTTGGAGTTGTGGGTGGTAGGATTGGGTGGTCGGGGTAAATGGAGGTGGCTAGGGTTTGGAGAATATGAGAGAAGTAAAAGAGGAGGATGAACTTAATTAATTTGACTGTGACCTAATTAATTAGGGGCCTAACGACACCAGTTGTAGAACCGGTGTCTAAAGATCTGGTGTTAAAAAATAAAGACACCAGTTTTATAACCGGTGTCAAAAAATCTGGTGTCTAATCTAAAATAATTTATGTAAATAGACACCGGTTTCGAAATCCGATGCCAATACCGGTGTCTATTTGGAAATTGTTTTTACAATAGACACTAGTTCTAGGAAACCGCTGTTGTTTATGAAACGACAGCACTAATTAGACACCGGTTACTTACAAAACCGGTGTTAAAAGGAAAAGACAACAGTAAAGTCATAAAACTGGTGTCTTTTTGGTGGTGTCTATCAGCAGTTTTCTTGTAGTGTATTGTAGTGCACTGATTGACATGTGTTTTGCATGTATTTTGGGCTTAATTTTGGCTAGAATGTGTTGCTATGCATGCATTACATGAGTAAATAGGGCTTTATTACTGTTTTGTGGAAAAAGTATTATGCTTTGCTCGTTTTGTAGGAAATGAATGATAAATTGTAGCATTTTGGCAACAATTCTGAGTATTGCGATAAAGAACCGCCGATACTAGAAGTAAAGTACGACGTTTAGAGTTGAATCGAGAAGAAGTCAGACGAACCGGGCGAGAAACAGAAGAAAATGGACGAGTATCGATTGCGGAAGTGCGACGGGCAGCCCGTCGTCCCTAGCACGCCCGTCGCTAACCCAAGGCCGATCCTCAAGTTTCGACTACACGCACGGGCTGGTCGGGCTCATGCGCACGGCCGTGCGTCCTTCAACACCGACTTATTTCTGCGGCACCCAAGATGGGGTCGAAGGCGTCTGCGCTAGGTGCACGGCCCGTGCGCCTGTGCGGGAAAACAGAGTCTGACATGTTTCGAACTAGGTTTTCGACCCGAACGAAGTACAAATAGAGGCGGGGCGGCCACAAACAAGGAGACGCTGATTTTTGCCCTAGAAAGCAGAGAAAAGAGCAATTGTCCACCGGAGAATTGGAGAGATCGATCAAGACCGCAACCACACCTTCGAGGATTGAAGATAGATCGAGAGATCGTCAATATCCCCGAGTTCACTCATTCCATAAGTATTTTTATTTTCAATTAGTTAGACATGAAAATGAATAATTTGTCTACGGATTATTTATTTTCTATGTCCTAAACTAAACTTCTTGTGATTCCTGCCTGGGGAGTAGGTTAATGGATATTTTTATTTGATGATTAATTGCAATTGAAGTTAATATTTTCCAACCCTATTCAAGTACTTTGCTTTAATTCTTGTTTTATCAAAACGCGATTGGTTTAACTTGTTTGATGTATTGATTCATAATTCTAACCGATGAGTTTCAATACTAGATCTATGAGTACTTGACATGAATATCTTGCATGATTGAGAAGTCTGTGAATATTCGTGAGAATTTATAATCTTTTGAGCTTTTGGGAGTTGGGTATCTCATGTTGAGTAGAGATGCTTTAGCATAGATATTCCAATCAACGCTTCTACATGCATCTCGAGAGAGGGGTAAATTACTTTGGTGATCATTCTACAGGGGAAGAATACGTTTAACTTTGGTTTGATTAATGATAATAAAAGGGGATATTAATCAAACCATAACGCAGGGATCCATTCATCTACTTAATCTTTTAATCAACTTTTTGTTTTGTTTCTTTTAGGATAAATTTCTGCTTTAGTTTATAAAACCAACTCACTCACTTTCGATCGTCTAGATAAAAATAAGGTTATTATAATCCAGTACTTAGTATAGTAGTTTATTAGTCCCTGTGGATTCGACCTTGCTAACCCTATTCTATAAACTGCACCGTACACTTGCGGTGAAGCTAAAAAAATAAGGCGAACATTCACCTACAATTTTTCTGTATTCTGTACCATTCAAAATAGGAGTGCCTTGAGACTTAGAAAGCTAGGAAGAGGAGACCATAGGAGTGTTGCTGCTATTGGCCTCTTATAACATCTTCATTTTGGACAATAATTCTCTAATGTACTTGCGCCTGACTAAGATGAATACCATAAGTTGTGTGATGAACTTCAATGGCAAGAAAATGATGAACCTCTCCAAGATCTTTTTGAGAAAATTGCTGCCCAAGTTGGGCAGTATTGTCACTGCCTGTGATCAATATGTCATCAATATAAATAAGAAGATACAAGAATGAATTAGCTTGAATCCAGTGGAAGAGAGAATGATCAGCTTTAGCATGAGAAAATCCAAGAGTAAGCAGTACACTTTTAATTTTAAGAAACCAAGCTCGAGAGGCTTGTTTAAGACCATATATAGCATTAGACAGCTTGCAGACTAAATTTTCAGTGCCAACAATCTCAAATCTAGGTGGTTGCTTCATGTTGATATTTTCTTGTAAGTCTCCATGTAGAAAGGCATCGTTGATGTCAGATGTCTGATATTCCAAGAGAAGTTAACAGCCAAAGTAAAAATGACTCTAATAGTTGTGGGCTTAACAACAGAACTGGATGTTTCAGTAAAATCAAATCCAGCTATTTGAGAATCAATACAAGAAAATATTAAAATTCCAACAGAAAAAATCCGTTGGAATTTGACCAATTCCCGTTGGAATTGTCGATTCCTACAGAAATTTCAACAAAAAATGAGCCGTTGGTAAAATGGCCATTGGAATGCCAAAATTCCAACAGAAATTCCAATGAAAAAATATTCCAACGGTAGTTCTAACGATATTTATCTGTTGGAATATCCCATTGTTGGTAAAAAATCCAACGATAATTCCAACGGTAATTCCAATAGAGTTATATCGTTGGAATTTAGTCCAACGATAATTCCAATGGTACTAATCCGTTGGAATAAACTCCAACGATTATCCCAATGTTATGTCCAACGGCATTATATCGTTGCAATTAATTTTAACAATAATTCCAACAATATATTTTATTGGAATTTAAGAAAAAATTCCAACATTATTTTTTGTTGGAAAATATTCCAACAACAATTACAATGGATTTTTCCATTGGAATGTTTCTATAAATATTTTTAACCCTTTAAAATAGTTAATCTAATAATGACAATGTGCAAATATAATATCATAAAAAATCGATATCAAATATTTCCAAATGTACGATATAATTTGTCCAACACAAAACAAATAAATCAATAATCCCAAAAGTAATAATTTCATCAACGACCCCCAAATCCTTCAACAAAAAGTAAAGTAAACACAAGCAAATCAATAGTCTCTATAATCATCATCTTTCCCCACATCTTCATCAACCACAAAATCCGCATTAGTATCATTAAGCATACCATTCCCAAAATTTTTATCATGAAAGGCGTGTTGCACCTCTGAAGAAGAGGATCATGGCTAGAGGAAGGGCGTGCTACGCCCGTGAGCTTCTCCAAAAGATTACGGATGTAAGTCAATTCACTCTCTAAATGTTGCTCAATAGTACTCATACGGTTGCATAGCTTTTGAATATCAATAGATTGAGTGAACTTATACTTCGAACCGGAAAAACAATAGAAAACCGTCATTGTAGCATGTGCAAACAATGGGTATGGACAAACAGGCTTCGTTTGGCCATACCTACACATCATGATTATCCAAATTTTAAAAAACTTTGAAATTAACTGTCAGTATTAACATAAAAACATGGAAAACTCATCACCAAACCCTATATATAGCGCGAAGATCATATGTTGGGTTCCAAGATCCATCAACTATAATTACTCGGTTAGCTGCATGAAGATTAATCCCCAGAGATCCAACCCTAGTCGATATCAAAGTGTATTTGACTTTTCTATTTAAAGGATCGTTGAACCTCTCTACTATTTTCTGTCTCTCGGAGCTTTCCATTCTTTCATCTAACCTGTTGTAGATGCAGAAACAAGCAATTTTACTTCACTTGTTGGATGTGAAAAGCAGTAGAGTCGCATTATTTTGCACAGGAGCGGGATCTAAATTGTATAAAATCTGGTATTATACTTAAAAAAAAAAAAGAAGATAACCCAGTACGAAAAATTGAAAATAAAATGATTACATGTAATTATCATATCTCAGTGAGCGATTAAAGACTGATGACAAGAGATTTTACACTAATGCTAGGTAAGTCAAAAAAAATCAAATATAGCTATTTATGTTAATATGACAGTTCCAAAATGCCAAAGTGCCCTTTTTCCCAACATTTCCCATTCTTCCTTGGACGAGGAAATTTCGAAAGGTAAAATTCCATCAGGTCCAAAGTTAATATGTTTTGGCTGAACACCAGTGCCTTATCACCCATACTCAAGCACATTGTGAGGATATCAAGTAGCAAAATGATAATGTATAGAGAAAGAAGTTCACGCACCTCACGAAGAAATCCATTATCATTTTTTCTGTTTGGATTGCGCAGCTTCTCTGCAAGAAACATGGGTGGAGGACGATTGAATAAGGCATAATATAGGAATGTTGAACAATAGGTACAAGAATATACATGAATAAATCTTTTAAACACTAATCAGCCATGTCATTCTGACTGCAGAAAACTTTCCGGAACTGCTTAGACACTTGACATTTTCTGAAGAAAATCCAGACCACTTTCTAGTTTTGCATAGATGATAAAAGAGAAAAGGTAAATGTTGAAGTATAACTTGTAGCCTCTAGGATATGCTAAAGAGACAAATAAACTATTTCCACAACCATACTCAACCCGGCGAAAAAGTATTAAGGCGCATCTAAAAGTACCTCCAGAGATCACATTGTAGTCAATACTTTCATCGCTTGAGCTGTCATCTGCTTCTACATCTTCACATTTGCTAGAGTCTTTGTTTTCTTTCCTAAGTTGCAAAATTCTAGGATGGTTCCAAACCTATATAGAAAACATATAATTTCTTACTTATAGTCCTTGAAAATAGTATAAGAACAATGAATTGCATTCCTTATGAAACCATGATGCCAATTGCAACTCTTCATAATCTAAAATACACATATTGACGTGTTCAGAAAATAAATAAGGGGTCACCAAGAGGGTCAAAGTTGACAATAGACTTAAAATTCATTACAAAATAAGTTGGCAGTTTTTGAATTTTCCATCATGTTTAAAGACATCAAGTTCTGTTGCAGCAGAAATAAATTCCTCTACCCCCCATATGAACTCTTGCGACAACTTATTTTGCTGAAGATGTTTTCTAGTGTACATCCAACGATGATGCTCTGGCATATCCATCTAACCAAACGCAAAACTTCACCACAAGTTTTAATATGATATAATATGCAACTCTAAATTGAATACAATAGAAATGTGTCGTACATCAAGAAACTGCATGAGAATCTGAGATATAAAAGTGCGGCAGACGTATAGGATTATCAATTACAACCTAAACAAATAACTGAAATAAATTCACAAATAAACTCACCTGAATTTCCTTGTCTGTTTTAATAAGTTTTTAGTTAGATTTTTATTACCTCTTTTATTCTTTTATCATGTGTGCAGTAGTAATGGGAATTTGAGACTTTTCTAGCATTGAACACTCTAGGGTGTGTGTGCTTAATTATGACTATAAGAACAGAAAACCCTATACGAATGAACATGTGCAAAATAATTTTCGATATATTACAAAAGTTACCCTTAAAGTTTAGTCTAATTATATATATATATAGAAACTACCCTAAAGTTTAGTCTAATTATATATATATATATATATATAGAAACTATCTTTAAGGTACTACAAACAACCCAAAACATCCCCTAGAGATTTGTGTTTGTTTTACAAATATCCCTCAATAAGTGCAATTTGTAAATAAAAAAGGAGTTTTACAAAACGGATGTGACAGGATATTTGTACTTTCTAAAAATTACAAAATTAAGTGTTAAGTTCCTACATAGTACAACCAAACATGGGAAATTTTCTTAGTTTAATTATAATAATGAATTATATACATATTCATTAGCTAAATAAGGCTTCAAGAAAATACCTGTTGAATTACAAGACCAAGTCTTTGAGATGTTCATCAACGCCGGCCTCCAGGTAAGAGATAAGATAACTAATTTCCTGAAAAGTACAAACCAAAAAAAAAATGTTCTAATACAGCTTTAAGGCACTTGTTCACAGAAATCGTGGACTGGATCACAGGGAAAATTTATGTAGAAAACCGGTGGAATTTGGAATTAACTCATGGTGACCAGTTTATCATGAATATGAAGAACAATAAAAGGTCTGTGTCCATCGAGATCTTACAGACTGAAAAACGGATAAAGAATCCGGGTTCCAAAATTCTAGAAGCAAAGTTAAAATCAACAAAGAAAAACATTAGCCAGTTCAAATACCGAGTCATATAATGCAAGTACCAATAGTTACATTAAGAGAGATATGATGCAATTCCTAAGAACATTCATGGTATAAATATATCACTGATAACAAATACACAACCTGCAGAATTTGGTAAATGAGTTGTATAGAGAAATAAAACATTAAACCCTCTTGTTAGTTCTTAAACTTATACAAGTACACTACACCAACAGTGCACAAATAGGTTCCTTGAAAAAAACATAATATTTCGCAATCATTGCATATGTCCACGCGCGAATGAACTACAGCATCTCGAGTACATGAATTGGTAAAAACAAAAGCCTATTTAGGAACATAAATATAAATTAGGAACAAATTAACACTTAGTTTCTCGAATTTCACTTCTAATTTCGTCAAAATTGAATATAAATTAGCTTCAACCAATACAATAGACAAGGTAAGATACTCAAGGTCAAAAATCAAACGCTAAAAATATGTTAGCATATACCACCCCGCCGTTCCTAAACCCAAAGAGTGAGAGAGAGAGAGAGAAGACATAGATGAAAATATATATTCAACGATATGGCAGATGACAACGGAAGGGGAGAGAACTCGTACAACAGCTCAAAGTAGTAAATATAAAAAAACTAAAAATGAAAATAGAAAAAATGAACTGATTACAACAGAGGGAGAGAGAAGACATAGATAGACGTAATATGGTCACAGGGCCCCAAGGGCGCCCAGCCTTTTTTCTTTAAAAAAAAAATTTTTAGTTAGAATTTTTTTGAAAAAAAAAATTTAGTTATAATCAGATTGTTTTTTCTTGATTTTCTATCCTACTTTTCCCATTTTTGTGTAGATCGCCCCCCCTCCCACTTCGCCGTGGCTCCGCCCTTGTCACAGGCGAATAGAATCTCGGACGGCGACCGTCGGAATAACATGTAGCGATGGGGATTTTGAGATTTTGAAGGCAGATTACGCAAATGAAGGCTGCTATTGGATGTGAAACAAATTTCATTTTCGTTCAACTAGAGAATTTTTTTTTGACCAAACATGCGATTGTTTATGAAAATTTTCAGAAAATATACTATTCTCTCACTTTCACTTTTTCTTATTTTTTTCTCTTACCAATCACATCTACACATATTTCCACAAAAAACTAATCATTATTACACAACCTCCCACAAATTTCACTATTCACTCACTCACACATTTCTAACTACCAATCATATCCAATCACTATTTTACTTTGTTTAAATCACATCAACTTTCATCATTACTTTTTCATCTCACATCCAATCACACTCTCAAAATTCATTTTTTTTCTCCCAAAATTTTTTTTGCCACTATTCTCTAGCAAAATGAAATTTTTTAAAATGAAAGTATATCCAATCGCACCCGAAATTGTTTGTTTTTAGCATATTTGGAAGAAAGAGATGCAGCACCACAAAGCTTGCGTGAACCATTTACATTCACATGTAATCCAGCCCATTTACTTTCAAATTGCGTGACCTATTTTACAGCAAATGAAATAAAATATATAATATAAATTTTATATTGTCATTTTCTATAACATATAATTACTGTTGGATTTTCCCATAGTTTGTTTTGTGTTGGAATTTATGTTGTAATTTTAAAAATTCCAATAGTCTTTCCAACAATTAATTCCAATGATTTTTCTTACTGTTGGAATTAATGTTGAAAATTTTCTATTGTTTGTTGTGGTGTTGAAATTTTTGTTGGAATTTAAAATTCCAACGGAAATTCCAATGGTTTGTTCGAACGGTTTTGTCTACTGTTGGAATTTTTATTGGAATTTTCCAATGTTATATTGTGGTATTGGAATATCCGTTGGAATTTTAAAATTCCAACAATTTTTTTTTCTCTTGGAATTATTTCGTTGGAATTTAATTGTTTTCTTGTAGTGAATAACCCTAAGCCACCAAACGAGCTTTGTATCTAGAGATGGAACCATCAACATTCCTTTTGAGTTTAAAAAATCCATCAACAACCAACAATATTCTTACCGAAAAGAGCATCGCTAACTCCAAGGTTTTTTTTTAGAAGAGCTTCATATTCGAGAGATCATGGCGGCCTTCCACCAGATCCTCCAAGCCCTAATGAACACTTGTTAGTTCTTGTGATCGATTGGAGATGTAACCAACCAAACTTTAGGCTTGTGAATACATGTTTTAGACCTCGTAAGCATAGGATGAGAACTCACAACAACATTAATAGTGTTAGTAGGTAAAGAGACAGATAAAGTACTACTCAATGGTGGCAACTGGACTACCAAAGGAACAATGGAGTGACTAGATACAATAGTACTAGGAGAAGATGGCTCAATTGGATAAATATGTGAAGAAGGAGGAGACTGAGGATGAGAAACTTGAGAGGCAGGAAAAGAAGCGTTGGAGACTGGTGTAATAGGGGATAAGGGAGGAGAGGGTGAAGAAGCAAGAGGAGGACTGATAAGAAGAGAAAAGGCAGAAATATTAGTATTGTGAGGTGAACAAGTGTTGTTGGAGTGATGTGAAGCAAAAGGGAAACAACTTTCATCAAAAAACATGCCTAGAGACAATAACCTTTCCATTTGAAAGTTAGACTTTATAGCCTTTGTGCTGACTGTTATAGCCAATAAATGTGCCAAGAGAGGATCTAAAGTGGAGTTTGTGTTTGTTATAAGGCCTGAGGTAAGGGTAGCAAAGGCAACCAAAGACTCTGAGTTTTAAATAGTTAGGTTTATGGTTATATAGGAGTTCAAGGGGTGTTTTATGCTTGGTGTGTTGACTGGGGATCCTGTTAATGATGTACACTGCAGTGGAGAAGGAATCATCCCAGTATTTGAAAGGTAAATGGAACTGAACAATAAGAGATAAGCCCATTTCAACAATATGTTTATGCTTTCTTTCAGCAACCCCATTTTGTTGGGGTGTGTAAGGGCAAGAATTTCTATGTAAAATCCCACAGTCTTGGAGGAGTTTGGTTAAGGCTATAAATTCACCTCCTCCATCACTTTGTAATTGTTTGATTTTGGTGTTTAATTAGTTTTCAGCAAGGTTTATGAAATGAATAAATACTTATATACATCAGATTTTTGTTTGAGAAAATATATCCAAGAAAAGTTAGTACATGCATCAATAAAGGTCACATAATAAGTATAACCATTGGTGGACTTGATGGGAACAGGGGCCCATAGATCTGTGTGTATGAGTTCAAGAGGTGTGTTATAGGTAGCAGTAGAGTTGGAAAATGGCAATTTATGACTTTTAGCAACAACACAAAAAGAACATAAAGCCAAACTTTTATTCAAATGAAAAGACAGATTACAGGACTTAGAGCTCTTTCAACTGTCTCATAGTTGGCATGACCTAATCTTTGATGCCATAATTCTAAACCTAATTAGGACCTAGAGAAATAGAGTTAACAATAGGACTTCATTGGTGATGGCTGGATTTGTGAGGGCTGGTAGAAACACTTCTTGAATTTTTGTTGGACTTGAGACAATGGGGATTTAAGCTGTAAAGTCTTCCCTTAACACTCCCTGTGAGAAGGATGTGCTGAGTTGCTCGATCCTTTACGAGACAAAAGGAAGGGTGAAATTCAAAAAAGACATCATTATCTTTGGCAAAATGAGAAACACTCAACAATTTTTTAGAAATACCAGGAACATGTAACAAATTTTAAGAATGAAAGCTTTTGAATGAGAAGAATTTAGAAAATAACCAGTGCCAATATAAGTAATACCCTCACATGTTCCATTTCCCATTTGCACTCTATTGTTGCCATGATATTCAACTACAATATTAAGGTTGCTCAGGTCATTTGACACATGATTGGTTGCTCCTGAATCAGGGTACCAATTGCTATCAAAAGAAGCAGTATCAGATGATGGTGTGTAGCTGGAAGTTTGAGGATGGAACTGAAGCCATATTCAAGCCGGGGTTTCTGTGGAGAATTTGATTCTGAATTGAAATTGGTGGACCACTACCTCTTGAATAGTTAGAGTCATACATATACTAGCACCTATCTACTGTGTGCCCAGAACCTTGGCAAACTTGACAAATCATTCTATTTCCTCCATTTTGACCTCCCCTTCCTCTAAAGAAACCACCTCTAGTTCCACCTCTACCACCTCTACCACCTCTGGGGTACTGAAATCTACCCCTGAAATTTGGAGAAGGTTGTTGGTTGTTTCGCCTGTATGGTTGCTGAGCTTGGGAGATGGTATTGGCTGTGGGAATAGAACCATCAGTATTGATGTTCTTAGTACCAGTGGTAATGGCTTCCAGTATAGAATCAAAACTTAGCAAAAGTTCTTGAATCTGTGGGTTGTGTAAGGCTCAAGTCTAGAGGACACACTAACAACAACATAATTATATTCACTGCCTAAGCCTTCAACAATATGCATCACCTGATCAGATTCATCTATTTTCTTACATGCAGCAACTAGAGCATCAAATAAACCTTTCATTTTGTTCAAATAGTCCCTAACAGACATGTTATTTTTCCTCAAAGTTTGAAGTAGAAGTTTCAGCTGCATTTGTTTGGCAGTGTTTTGGCTAGTGAAATTTGTTTCTAAAGTGTGCCATATCTCGTTTGCTGAGTCTAAACCAACCAGTAGAGTTAAAATGCTATCAGAAAGGGGAGATAAAATTCAGGAAACAAGTAGTTGATCTTGCCTTTGCCATGCAATAAAGCTGGGATTAGATACCTTTTGTTGATTTTCACCATCAGTAATGAACTCAGTGGGCTTGTTGTTGGCTTTGGTGATGAAATCTTCTGAGCCATAGCCCCTAATAGCATTATAGACTTGTTTTATCCAATTGAGGAAGTTCGATTCATCAAGTTTGGTTGACACTAGCTAGTTTTGTGGTTGAATAATGGATATATGGTTGGAAACAACTGTGGTAGGAGTGGTAGCAGTAGATTCAGTAGAGTTAGACATTGTTGCAGGGAAGAAAACTTAAAAGGGATGGAGGATATCAGAGACAGGGCTAGCCTGCTCTGATACCATGAAAACAAAACCATGAAACAATAAAAGGAAATCGGCCATATTCAGAATACTGAAAATCTTGCGAGAACTTTTTGAATTAATGATTAAATTGATTGTACAATTGTTCTCCTTATTTTTAGCTTCACCGCAAGTGAATGGCGTAGTTAATAGATAGGGTAAGTAAGGTCGATCCCACAGAGACTAATAAATTAATGTACTAAGTATTGAGATTATAATAGCACTATTTTTATTTAGACAATTGAATTGTGATGGTTGTTTTGTAAAGCTAAGACAATATTTATCATAAAAAGAACAAAGCAAAGAGTTATGATTGGAAAGATCAAGTAGATGGATGGATTCCAGGGTTATGGTTTCAGTTAATCTCCCTCTTGTTATCCGATTAATCAAAACCAAAGTTATTATCTATATTCCCTATAAGACGTTCACAAAAGTAATTTATCCTCTCTCTCGAGACACAATAAATATGTTGACTGAATTATCTATACTAGCATCTCTACTCAACATAAAATAAACAACTCCAAAAAGTATAAAAGATCAGTTATCCTCACAAATACTCACAGACTTCTCAATCATGCAAAATATTCATGTCAAGTACTCAAGATCTAGTATTGAAACTCATGTCTCCAATCATGAATCAACACATCAAGCATGTTAAACCATTGGCCATATGATAAAACAAGTAATAAAGCAAAGTACTTGAATAGGGTTCGAAATAATAACTTCAATTCAAATTAAACATCAAACAAGAGTCAATTAACCTAATCCCAAATCTCGGAATCACAAGGTGTTTAGCCGAATATGGGAAAGGAAGAATTCATAGACAAATTATTCATAACCATATCAACTAGATGAAAATAAAAATACAATGGAGTAAGAAAACTTCTGGATATCGATGATCTCTCAATCAATCTTCAATCCTCAAACGTGGATGCGACCTCAATCTTTCTCTCGATTCCTTCCGGTGGAAGGGTGCTCTTTTCTCTGCTTTCTAGGGTAAAAGTAAGTGTGTTCTCTTCTGGGTCCGCCTCATTTTTATTTATAACATCCTGGGCCAAACATAAGTCAAAACGCAGCGAGACTCTGAAAATCCCGCACAGACGCACGGGCTGTGCTTATGTGCACGACCAGCCTGTACGTCAAGTCAAAGCCTCGATTTTTCTTTGGGTAGACGCACGGTCGTATATAGAACGACCACCCGTGCGTCCAAGTCGAACGTGATCTTGATGTATAAATCACGCACAGGCCTACGGGCAGGGCGTGCCTGTGCCTTTTTCGCTTGGTTCAGCTCCATACTTCGCGTATTCACTCGACTCTTGCCGGTCCTAACTTGCAATGCTCCAAATTGCCTCAAAAATACTCCAAATATTGTTAATTCCTGCAAAACGATCAAACCGTAATATCATTTCCACAATATGAGAACATGACCCATTTTACTGAGTTAATGCATGTTTATCAACCTATTATATCCAAAATTATGTCCAAAATACATGCAAAACTCACACTAAACAAACCCCCAAACTTACATTATTGACAGTCCCGGTCAACACTTTATAAACCAAACAAAACACAAGTGGGAGGAATGAAAAGCAATAATCAAGAACACAACAAAACTCATGTTGCTTATCCATATGTATCAAGCAATGAATCAACCAAGCCTCAAATATATAACATAGAACACGTTTCAATAAAACCATGGCAAATGCTTTGAATCACGACTCTCACTTATCAAGTGTATGCTCTCCTCTCAAATGTATAAGGGACGTTTTTACGTTCAAATCATATCAACGATGAAGAACTACCATAAGCTTGCAAATCGTCTCAAATCTCCTCCACTAAAGTATATGCAATTCATGAATCAAAAAGGATTGGTTGTAATGAAGGCTCTTTGGTTAGGGTAGAAAAATATAGATAAAGTGACTCAACTCGAGCATATAGTTTGGTAAGCATATCTTTCTTTCGAATTAACAATCCTCATATAAACCCACTATGCTACTCAAATCACCCTTTGTTTTTATCAACTCTTCATATCCCCTTTTCCTTTTCTTTGATAAAACTCAACTTTTTCACATCATATTAGAACACCAGCCTACAAGTTTATTCGTATCAAACCCAATCTTAAAGTTGATTTTTTTCTCGACTCTTTCATGAGTATTCATCATTCTTTTTCTCATTTTCTTTTCTTTCATTCCCGTAAATCAACTCTCACCCAATTCTCTATATTATTGATCTCATCCTGCTCAACCTTATTCAACCCACTTACTCAATGCTATAAGCTCAAGTTTAGGGCAATAGATATATCAAGTTAAGGCTGGAGATGTGGCTATCAAAAAATAAGGCAATAGGCTCAAATTGGCTAACTAGAGAATTCAATATCATTTGGTAGGCAATAGGCTTGAAAGACTTAACGAAAATGACCTTAAATCATTTTCACAAATCGCATACAACATGTGGCTTTGACAGAGATACGAGAGCGAGTTCTAAAATTCTACCATCATGAACGATACACTCAAAACAACAAACAAGTCTGCATATAGTGAAAGCAGTAAAGGCTCAAAAGCTCACAGGCTTGAAAATCCGTAAATCAAAGCATAAAATCCATGTTTTCAATATTCACATGCTCTATATCATTCATTCTCAGTTTGATCACTTTTCACTCAACACCCAATCAAACCAGCACAAAATTTTTCAAAATATCCCCAAGTCGCATCACACACCACAAAAAAACCGTTTTACTCACTCCTCACTCCCTAAGATCTACTAAAGCAGTAAACGTGCTAAAACTGTAAACGTGCGTCTAATGCAATGCAACATAAATGCTTGACATGCAACTATATTGTAACATCCCAATTCCGTAAACATAAAAAATAAGCGATTTGCGATTTATTAAAGTGCTAAAAATAAGCCCAAGCTTGAAAATGCATTTCTTAAAGGGAAATAAATAATACTTGTCATAAATGCGAAAATACTCATTAAAAACCGTGTCCAAAAATTTTAAAACAAAAATCCATAAAAGCTACTTAATTTTTAATATCATAAAATAAATCAAAATAAATGGGCCCTTTAAATTTCTTGATTCGACTTCCACCGTCCCCTTTGCCACGCTCCGGCTCCTTCATTCATCTGTGGAAAAACATGGGGTGAGCATTCAACAGCCCATTGGGGACGCAATGTCTAAGTTAAATACACAATATAATCACTCATGCACACACACCTATGCTTTTCATGCTTGTACAATTAAGTACCTTGCTTTTCATGCTTGTACAATTAAGTACCTTACTTTTCATGCTTGTACAATTAAGTACCTTGCTTTTCATGCTTGTACAATTAAGTATCATGCTTTTCATGTTTAACGTGCCCGTACACAAATAATCATACAATGCATTTAAAGTAGACATAAGCAGTAAACCCCACCTTAAAAGTAGAAACTTCGTGAAAAATTAAATACAAGTGTGCGAGTCTAGAAATCGGATTCTTCGTCTCCTATAACGGTAACCGGCAGCGGCGATCGGTGGTCATGGCGGCAGCCGGCTTCTCTCGCTTTATTTATTTCTCTTTCCCCTTCCTTGGTTTTTATCTTGGTTTTGATTATGGGGCTTAGGGTTTGAGAAGAGGGTAGCCATGGTGGAGGTGCCGGTGGCGGCGGCGGTGGAGCACGACGGTGATGGTGGCGGCGGTTTTAGGGAGGAGGAAAAGAAGAATAAGAATTTATCTTCTTGCTTGGTGTAAAAAATTGTGAATAAAAACCCTAGGGGAGGCTTTCAATTTATAGGCCAAGGATTCAAATAATTTAAGGTAAGAATATTTTGCTGAAATTTTATTACCAAAAATACTTTGATTTACATGCCATAAACGCATATTTGATTTCTTTCTCTTATAAACACGATTTTCCCTTTTGTAAAAATTGACTTTCCTTTATTATGGAAATAAAACCAGAAATTAAATCCCCAAATTAGGAAATTTAGGGTTTCAAAAATTCTAAATCATCCCCATATTCGATTCTAGTGAAACCCTAATTTTATCCCTAATTAAAAAGAACCGGGTATTACATTCTACCACCCTTAAAATAATTTCGTCCTCGAAATTCGATATCTTGCCTCAAATTAGAAAGTCTGGATACTTAGTGTTTTGTTTACTTAAAAGAAAATAATCTCGTATCATATATGACTGTATCATAGCATGTGTGAGTATAGCGAACATGAAATTTAACTATGTACATGAAAATACCTTTTCACTTCAGAGTCGGCGCGGCATGAGGCGGTGGATAAGTCGACTTCTTTATCACTTATTTTATTTGAAAGTAGTCATCTTCGTAAAAAATTCAAGATCCATTTTTTTTAAACAATTTAGAAAGTCTACAGGAAAGATAGACTGCTCTGATACCACTTTTGTAACATCCCAATTTCGTAAAAATAAAAATATACAATTTGCGATTTATCAAAGTGCTGAAAATAAAATAAGCTCAAGCTTAAAAACGCATTTCTTAAAGGGAAATAAATAATACTTATCAAAAATGCGGAAATACTCATGAAAACGTGTCCCAAAAAAATTAAATTCATAAAAGCTACTTAGTTTTTAATATCATAAAAACAAAATAAAGGGGCCCTTTAATTTCTTGATTCGACTTCCACCGTCCCCTTTGCCACGCTCCGGCTCCTTCATTCATCTGTGGAAAAATATGGGGTGAGCATTCAACAGCCCATTGGGGACGCAATGTCTAAGTTAAATACACAATATAATCACTCATGCACACACACCTATGCTTTTTATGCTTGTACAATTAAGTACCTTGCTTTTCATGCTTGTACAATTAAGTACCTTACTTTTCATGCTTGTACAATTAAAAAAATTGTGAATAAAAACCCTAGAGGAGGCTTTCAATTTATAGGCCAAGGATTCAAATAATTTAAGGTAAGAATATTTTGCTGAAATTTTATTACCAAAAATACTTTGATTTACATGCCATAAACGCATATTTTATTTCTTTCTCTTATAAACACGATTTTCCCTTTTGTAAAAATTGACTTTCCTTTATTATGGAAATAAAACCAGAAATTAAATCCCCAAATTAGGAAATTTAGGGTTTCGAAAATTCTAAATCATCCCCATATTCGATTCTAGTGAAACCCTAATTTTATCCCTAATTAAAAATAACCGGGTATTACATATATGAAATGCAAATTTTTTTCTCTCCACACTCTTCATATCAAAATTAACTCTCTCTCACCCCAAGCTTGAATGAAATTATGTCGCATACAAGGAAAGATAGAATTTCAATAACAAAAAAGTGTGGATTCAACCTGGCTCACTGAGGAGGCGATGGTGGGTAGTGACCCCGACGTCTACCCAACGTTGTGGTCCACTGATGAGAGATCTCTGTAGCCTCTTCATGTACTTCTCCCTGCCATTTCGACTTGCATAAACTAGTATCCCCTTTAAATGCATCTATTGACTGATGCGCACATAAGTCATGTGCCATATTTGCATCGTTTTCACCTAAGAATGCATACTTGAGGTTTTCAGGCAAGGATTTGAGTTTTGGGGTCCGATTATACTGATTTGAGTCACGCATGGGTTGTCCGTGCGCGTACGCACGGTCCGGGCTTGTCTCATTCTGTTTTAGTTTTTTTGGCAGCCCGTGCGTACACACACGGTCCGTGTGTGATTCTGGAATGCAGTTCTTTTCTATTTCCTTCTCACGTCCTCGCCTTTCTCACTTTTAGGTAATTCCTGCACATGATCTAAAGCACAAACATCATCACTCAAGTTTTGAGCATTAGTACATGAATTAAGGGCTGATAAGGATTTGTAGCTCTCTATATTATCATGAGTTTTCACAGCCTTATAGATAGAAAATAACATATGCTCACCATTCACACGTAATGTGAGTTCTCCCTTTTGCATGTTTATCAAGGCTTTTGCGGTGGCTAGGAATGGACACCCAAGTATCAGAGGGATGTCTCGATCTTTCTCCATGTCAAGACCTAGGAAATCTATGGGAAATATAAATTTGTCGACTTTCACGAGCACATCTTCTACGATTCCCTTAGGATATATGAGTGATCTACCCGCAAGTTGCAAGGTGACCGTGGATGGCTTCACCTCTCCCAATCCAAGTTTCCTGAAAATGGACAAGGGCATTAAATTAATACTTGCTCCTAAATCACACAATGCTTTATCAAAGAAAACACCCCTTATTTTACTAGGGATAGTGAAACTCCCTGGATCTTTGAGCTTTTGAGGTAGTTTTCTCTGAATGATGGCGCCGCATTCCTCGGTCCAAAGTTAATGCCTTGAACTCTGCCAACTTTTTCTTCTTGGACATCACATCCTTTAAAAACTTCGCATAGTTTGGCATCTGCTCCAATGCGTCTGCAAAAGGTATGTTAATATGCAGTTTCTTAAAGATGTCCAGAAATTTAGCAAATTGGGCATCTAACTTTTTCTTTTGAAAGCGATGAGGAAAAGGGAGATGAGTAGTAGGTTTTGAAAAATCCGAGTTAGAAGAAGATTTAAGCTTCTCAGCCCTTTTTTGTTTATCATTGTGTTCCTTGTTTCCATCCTCGACCTCAACGTCGCCATTTGCTGCAGTGTCTTTGTCTCCAGGGGTCGAAATCAACTGTTCAACACCACGCACGGGCAGCTCGTGCATCGTCGCACGGGCCATGCGTGGTTCTATTTTTTCATTATTTCCCAGAATTTTCGGCCCCTCATACTATGTACCACTCCTCAGATGAGTGGCATTACACTGTTCCTTCGGGTTGACTTTAGTATTGCTCGAAAACTGACCCTTCTAATGCTGTCCATCGATGATCGTAGCTAACTGGCCAATCTGAGTTTCTAAATTTTTCATTTGTGAGCCCACAATGTTAGCCAATTGCGTGACATATGCCTTGATCTTGTCTATCTGAGCCTCATTTTTATTCAATCGGTTTCTCGTTTCATTCATAAATGAACTCGTCTGACTCATAAACGAGGTAAGAACGTCTTCCAAAGATGGCTTAGTCTCTGCATTAATGACGTTATTAGTCACACTGAAACCCGGTGGTGGTTGCATCATGTTTTTTGTATTTGCATAAGAGAAGTTTTCGTGATTCCTCAAACTCGAATGATAATGGGTGGGAGTCGAATTATTTCGGTAATGGTCGGAATTCCGGTTATTGACATAATGAGCCTCCTCCATAGGATCTTTCGAAACTCCCCTATTATTTGTACCTGTGTTTGCCTCAGCCTTTTGAGTTAAAGCACTTATCTGATTCGTCAACGCAGTCATCTGAGCCATTAATGCTTTGATTGGATCCGAATCAGAAACTTTGGCTACCCTTTTCACATTTGTCCTCTCGGAGGGCCACTGATAGCTATTCATTGCCATCTCTTCAAGCAAATTGAATGCATCTTGTGGGAATTTTGCTAGTAAAGCTCCTCCTGCTGCGGCATCCACAAATGATCTTGTATGTCCCAACAACCCATTGTAGAAGAAACAAAGTTGTTGATCCTCTGGAAACCCATGTTGTGGACACCTCCTCAACAAATCTTTGAATCTCTCTCAGGCCTCGTACAGTGGCTCAGAGTCGAACTGTCGTAACTGAGTGATATCGCTCTTAAGCTGTAGTGTCTTACTTGGTGGAAAGAATTTGAATATGAACTTTTGGCTCAACTCGTCCCAAGTATTAACACTGCCCTGAGTCAATGTGCTTAACTAGTTTCTAGCCTTATCCCTTAAAGAGAAAGGGAATAGGCACAGACGTATAGCATCATCCGACACTTCATTCATCTTGATCGTGTTACAGATTTGCATGAAGTGTGCAAGATGAGAGTTGGGATCCTCAGTTGCAAATCCCCCAAACTGGTTCTGTTGAATCATTGAAATTAACACCGGCTTCAACTCAAAGTTATTAACATTAATCGGGATATGGGTAATTCCACCATAGTTGCAATTTGTCTGAGGGAGAAAATAATCATGAATCGCTTGTTGTTGGACTGCAGGAGCTTCTGGTATCGGTACCTCATTATTGATCCTCACTACAAGAAAAAAAGCGTATGTAGTGACGAAAATTTCAGTGATAATGCAAATGTCGTCACTAAATGTATGTTTATTGTGACGATATTTTTTCGATGTCACTAATGGTTGGAACTATTGAATATCAGTGACAAATTTTTTTATCGTCACTATATTTTGTCACTATACAGTTGGCGACACTTTTGGTGTTGGCGGGAAATAATAGTTGTCACTAATACTACATAAAACAGTGACAATATCTAAATTCTTCACTAATTGTTAGAAGTAATTAGAATTAGTGACAATTTTTTTGGTCGTCACAAAATTTTGTCACTGAATATTTGGTGTCACTTTTCGTGTCAGAGAAATTTTTTTTGTCACAATTGCTATCTAAAATAGTGACAACATTTTACATCATCACTAAAATGAAGAAGAACATTGTGACATTATTTCCAGATGTCACTAATTACTGAAATATTCGTCATTAGTAATGATATATTTGTTGTCACTAAATTTTGTCACAAAACAATTGGTGGCATGATCGGTTTTGGTGTGAAAATGAACGTTGTCACTATTAAATTCAGAATAATGACAATATTTTGAAGTCATTACTAATTGAAAAGGAAATTTGTGATACTATCTTCCAATGTCACTAATGGTTAAAATTGTTGAGTATTAGTGACCATATTTTTATTGCCACTAAATTTTATCACATAAATTTCGATGGAATAATAATCATCATTGTTGTTACATAAACTAATGACAGTTTTCCAAGTTACCACTGAACTAAAGAAAATTGTGACAATATTTTTATATTTTTCTAGTCAGTAACATTTGGAACTAGTTTTTGTTAAATTTATTATTTTATATTTTTTAATTATAATGAAAAGTAACATATAAAGAAAGATTAGAGTCAAAATCTAAGTTGAGATCCTACACAGACGAAAAATGATTTTGAATCAAATAAATTACAGTTTTACCACTACATCAAAGACACTTGGTAGAGGGTATTTTTAGTCTTACTATTTTTTTACATAAATATTCCCCGTTTTATATAGGTAGTAGATAGATATTTTTTTTTTAAAAAAAAATAATATTAGTTTTGCACTTATTCAGACTTCCACATGCAGGCATCCCGAGGACTTTATTTGGATCAATAAATTTAGCTAAGATTCACATTTATAATATGTCACATTTGGATGGAAGAAATTTGATTTGGATGGGGGGTTTGGATATTCACTAAAATGATTCAAAAAATAGCTGAAAATATGAGCTGAAAATTTTGAAATCCATTGTTAGATTATCCAAAAAAAATCAATGGATTTATTATTATGAATTTAAAATCCTTAGTTTCAAATTTAGATTGAGATAATCTCATAATACAATGTATTATTTGAGGTACTTTGAGTCATTGTGGTGTATTTCAAAATCAAAGTTAGATAGTTATATTTTCTACAAAAGTTAGATAGTCATATTTTGTACAAAATCAAAGTTAGATAGTCCCTGATTATGCTTCCTATTACATATACAGGCAGTCCAGATTTTTTAATATTTTTTTATGGTATTTTATCTTGTATTTCTATAAGTTAGGTGATCGTCATATCTACAATATTATGACATCATCTTATATATATATAATATTTAACTGGTGAATTTGATCACGTCACTAAATCGATGAAACAAAATTGTGAACAAGAGATCCCGTGTGATACATAGAAATTCCACACAATATACTAAATGATCACATGCTTTATTTTGAACATTCAACTGGTTACAAGAAAATTATAACTGCCACACATCAACAACAAAGCTGCCAACAGACCTGAGACAGAATTATTTTGAAAGACAAGCAACACATAAGCATGGTTGGGTAGGAAATACAACAGCTTAATTTATTAACCCTTTATTAACAACATAATAGGAAACACTAATTGACTTGATGATGATCACATGATTATGGGATCCACGAGGAAGGCAACAACATAGGGTGCCACAACTTCAGTGTTTGTAAATCCATCTTGGCAACTCCTGTAAAATATCTCTGACGGGCGAGCGTATCCCAGAACCTGCTCCACCATATCCGTGGGGGTGGAAGTTTTAGTCATCCACTCTGTATTCAAATCCTTCCATGCATCCTCAGTTAGTTCAACAAACTTATTTGTAGTCTCTTGCATCGATAGACCATGTTGTTTCATGTAGAAATCCACCCCTGTCAGGGTTTTTCCCTGCTTGCCTTCGCGCTTTTAATGTATCAAATGCAAAAATCAGAGAAATTATATATGAAACAGAAACATATATAATATATATACATATAGATAGAGAAGGGGGAGGAATATTATCAAATTTTCACCGAGATGTCACCCTTGTTAATTTGCAGTACGTAGCTAGTTCTTTTGTAAAAGGGATTAATGGATATAATTAGTGCTTACTTCAAAGCTGCCCAAGTCGTCCAAATATCGACACACCTTAGCCGAAGCTTTAAAAATTTTAGGCTCACTCATCATCCAATCAATGGTTTCTTTCGTGACAGATTTCATGCCTGGGATCGTACTCGAGCATATAACATAAAGGCAACTCGTGATCATCGTATTTGCAATGTAGTCTTCAAATGAAGGCATTTTCTCTCCCATAAACCACTTGAGCTCTTTGTTGTAAGCCTTACAAAGTTCTTTCACCTTCGCATAACCAACATATATATATATATATATATGTAAAGTGATTCGAATTTGTACTTATCTCAGTGAGCAATATATATAAATAGATATATCAGATATTATGGAATATTTGTAATTACCGTTTGTTTGGCATAAGGAGCTTCAAACAATTTTCTTTATTTGGCTGCATCACGTTCGTAGTCCTCATATACTGTCAAAATAACCCTGTACATGATTTTCATATAGTCTGGGAGTTGATGGATTTCGTCAATATTCCACCTGAGATATTAACATCATTTTTTTTTAAATAAATGGAAATATATAAAAAGAAAGTAAAAAGTGATGATCACAAGCCCATCAGGTAGCAAAGGAAAAACAATGTTTAACTTCAGAAAAAAGAAACAACAATTTTTTTTTAACATCATTATTATACTAGCTATTAGATGAGCCCACAAATTAAATTAAACTAGCTATATACCACAATAAGATAGATGTCATTCCAATCACAACTATTAATTTAATTAATAGGGTACGTACGGTGACGCACCTTTGCATAATCTCAGTGAAAAGATCAGCTTCATCAAGTGTAGCATAATTATCATATGTATCATCTAAATTTGTAAGTATCTGAATGGATTTAGCAACTGCCGCTCGAACATAAGAGTATTGAGGTTTGAAATGGATTGTCGTCGCCCAAACATAGGCCTCAACCACTCTGTCCCTCGCGTATGGCATTGGACTAAAAATCTGAATTTTTCACACTTGAAATACTGAGTCGAAAGCCGAAATAAAAGAGATCAAATCTCCAAGTAGGTCTACTTATGACTAAAAAACAATATAGCTCAGTTCTGCAATACAAAATAATATCGAGCATGCACTTTGACTAAAAGCGGAGAGAAAAATTAAAGAGAACGTACGACAAGAGGCATGATGGCGATGTTGTCTCAACAGACGAAATCGAAGTGCAACAGTGAACAAAGAATTATCTTCTTCAGAATCAAACTTGAGGATTTCTTCCAGTAGCTCTTCAATCTCTTGCTCAAAATGATATGCCACACCCAAACGCTCAAATGTGTCAATTATTACTAACTTTTCACTTATTGTATTTCTTTCGGCCATTAGCATGATCCTTGCTTCTTGTTTCAATGCTTCAATTGTTTCTGCATACTTTTCCTGCACCTGTACATGCGCATCATGTTACGTACTCCAATCTCTCTCTCTCTCTCTCTCTCTCTCTCTCTCTCTCTCTCTCTATATATATATATATATATATATATATATATATAGAGGTAATTAGTATAGTGTATATGCTAACATGCTCATGTTTATAATGTACCGAGCGTCTTCAAATCAAAGTACTATAAGGAAGAAAAATTAATTAAGAAAGTTGGGTACAAGTGCTTTTGGATATATACGCACCTGATGGTCCAAAGTAAAAGAAGTGAAAGTATCACCCCACATGCTTGGGGTATAACTCACAATGGGCGGGCGGACATCCTTTGGCCAACTTGAAGGTGCATCAACAACGGTTGCAGCAGCCATTTTTGTGGGTTATAAGCAACAATAATCCAAGTATATTTATTGATTAATATATATGGTTGATGATACTGGGCAAGTTTCAAAGGAGAATACGAATTTATTTATAGTGATCAGAGCATCCGTTGGGAGGAAATTTCGTGAGGAGACCGCCATTATTGTTTTGGCAAAAACTTCTGTCAGATGGTCTAACGAGTCGATCGAAATCCGTTAGACGGATCCTATAACCAAATTTAATGGTATGTGCGGTGACAATTTTGTAATATTCTGATTATAGTTGCATTTTTGTAATAGTAGACAGTGACATATTATCACTAGGGCCATTAAAAGTATCACTTGTTTCATTAAAAAAATATTAGTAGTTTTCTTGAAAAATAATTTAGGAGTCCTTTTGAAATGTATTTAATAATTTCCCAGAAAATATTTAGTAATTAATTTTGTTGAAAAATATTAGTTTTTCTCCTAAAAGTACTAGTCGCCACCCTAAAAGTATTAGTTTTCTTATGAAAAGTATTTAGTAGCCCTTAAAAGATATTTAGTAGCCCCTTAAAAAATATTAGTTTTCCTCCTGAAATGTATTAGTAGTCTCTCTAAAATGTATTAGTTATTCTCCTAAAATATGTTAGTTTTTCCACTAAAAGATATTTAGTAGTTTCCTTGACAAGGATTAATATTTCCCAAAAAAGTATTAGTAATCGATTCGTAAAGTATTAGTCTTTCTCCTAAAAAACACTACAGGAAAAATAATGTTTTGCGGTGGTTTTTTTTTTTGTTTCGTGGCAGTTTCTAACCGCCGCAAAGACATTTTCCGACTCTTACATAACCGCTGTCTATAAGTGTGTCGAGAGAGATTTCGCGGCGGTTTTTTGCAAATGCTGGAAATTGTGTCGCTAAACTACAATCATCTTCAAATAATAATTTAGCGGCGGTTTTTTAACAACCGCCACAATTGTTTTTTTCTAAATGCATATACTTATTAATATTGGCGGTTTAGAAACCGCCACTAAATATTTTATAAAAATATATATATTCACTAGTAGCGGCGTTTGAAGAACCGCCGCTAAAATTTTTTTTTTTTTAAAAAAATCATTTATTAGCATTGGCATCTATGAACCATTATTAGTATCTATAAAAACGAATTAAATTTTTGTATTTTTTCAGCGTTTTATACATTGCAACTTTATATGGTTTTTAAACGGTACTAGATCAACACCTTGTATGCACTTTCAATCTTTGAAAATTAATTATAAATCATACTTGATAATATTCAAAAATATAAAAGTCAAACATAACATTGCAACAAATAAAATTCTCCTAATTAAAAGCTACATGTTTCTGTATAAGAAAGATAATACAACATATAAACAAATTCATACCACATAATTACAACAAGATGAAGGAGAATGCCCTTTCCATCATGGCTGAAGGACGATTATTGTTTCCAATTTCCTGGTGGGGCTTGATTACACTACAATTGGATTATTAGTAAGAGACTAACCATTAAACTAATCAACAAAAAGAAAAAATGATAAAAAATCTGGAATTCGTAACTAATATAGAAATTTCAAAATGAAACACATGAAGCAACTTGATCCTCAATACATAAGGTCTGGAAAAAAAGAAGAGAGAGAATTAGATATTTGGTAAAATTTGCAATAAATTGGAGTCAAATTTCTGGTATCTAATCTCGATATATCAGTCTCAAAACCATGTATATAAGTAACATATATAGATGCAAATGGAGACACTTGTTGATTATATTCTCATAAATTAGCAACCACAAGAAGAATGATTACCCCTATAATAACTATTGAATAGTTAAATCACTTCTTAAATAAATTTACTAATCACTACAGATGGCAAACCAAGCATAAATCACATAAAAAAATATTTAATATAGATATTTACTAGTTTACCAGATTATGCAGTCGTTGTTGGTCTACTAATTGGCTTTTTCCCTTCCATGGCGTCTTTCTTTACAATGAAAGAACATGAGAAATGATAAGGCAAGACAATATGTGATGATCACAATATGTTAATTATCATGTAACTCTATAAGACTTGCATTGGAAAAGATTTTAAGCCTTTCTTCCAAGAGAGAGATAGGGAAAAAAATGCTGACCATAAGAAAGCAAGATCAATATAAAACGTCCTCAGGTCCTCAACAAAACATTCATGGAAAAGCAAGCAAAAGAGCTTCTCACGGACCTTCGCATCCAAAATTGGAAGTTGATCTGCCCAAGAAAACATTAAAAGAAAAATTAAGCTGATAAAACACTAGTCAGTAAATACTTTTCTTCTTGATCACTTGTGGCCCCCTTACTTCTGATCATGTGTGCCGTAAAGGATGTCCAATTGAACCAAGAACCTTCAAATATTAAATATGTGATATTGTCAAGAAATGTGCCATATGGAAAAGCAGATTTTGTACAAATGCATTAGAAATTGATTTTGCAATCATACTACCAAACATCGCAGAGTGAAAGAACATATTTTGTTTAAAAGAACTAGATTTACAAGAAAGTGATAGCTCACTCTATCCTGATTGATTTCAAGAAGCTTTCATTCACACTCGATGGTAGCTCCTGCTTCAATCGGTGGAACTTCTCCTTATACTGCCTTTGTAGATTGGAATAAATAAATTAATGATTCCCCTTTTAACACTGCATAATGTAGTCTTTTCAGAATGGTGTTATTGTCAATGAATGATTGAATTTTCCAAACAAGATAGCATAGCTACATCGAATCGAATCAAAATTAACCCCAAATACAATAAATGCATGAACTATGTTTCTCACATTGCAGTTCAACCGTCAAGCAGCAACAACAGGAGATGATTCTGTTAAACCGTATCCATTTTGAACCTTTATGTCTATTGCCTGTGTCAACAAAACATAGCACGTTGAGAAATACACCCACATCCCTTCTATAGTCGACCAAGAATATATAATCATCTAACCTCAAAGAACCTGTCGACATGTCGAGGATCTTATTAGCCCAATGACTGAATCACAAGGACTCCCCAGGAAGTATGGTCATTATTCGGCAGTTTAAAGGTGCAAAGGACAAATTGCATAGCTATGAAAATGTATAGATCAAGTATTAAAAATTGAAACAAGTAAATTGTGCTTCCTTTTATACTAAATATTCTTTATCTTAGACAAACCTAAGTAGTTATACTCAGAAGTGTAGCAGTCCTGCAAGAGGCAAAGTACAAATCTGTTAAGGGGCAAAAACCTACTTGTCTCTTTTATATAAGTTATAAAAGGGCAGAAGTCATTATGCCACAAATAATTTAAGTCAAGACTCCCATCACAATGTAACACAGATCCAAGCAGCAGGCATGCCAAGGAACTAACAGAATATATTATGCCGTAACAAAGAGAATCACTTCTAGCACAGTCCAAACAGAAGGCAAGCTCACAGGGGCTCTGCAATAACATAAGTTTGCCAATCACTAATGAAAAATCATGTTGAGGAGGAAATTATACTGCATTTTAAAACGTGTTCAGTCTTCTGCATGGATTCAATCGACAAAATGTCAACATCAAAATGTGCAAATTATGCGATTCTTATATCACGAAATGAAATAAGGCTATTAATGAAGAAAACTATAGTTAATTCCACGTGTTTGCTGTGATTAACTATCAACCTCCAAGATTGCATAATGTCATATAATGAGTTGTCCATCTCTTGAGCCAAACATCAGGTTAAGAAAGGATATTGCCAATTACTACAACAAAAAAATTGCCAAATTCTTTTTGTACAAGTAGTAAGAAGATGTATATTCCTCAAGAAGTTAGTATGCTATGAGCACAAAAAACTTACTAACACTGTTACTGTAGCAATTGAAAATTATTATTATAGGATGTTGTTCACATAAGGAAAGATGGAAGCCCCACTCTAAAAAGTGCAACTGTAACAGTTGATTCCAGA
>CM071926.1:161723102-162003374 GCA_016081115.2 Rehmannia glutinosa | reverse complement strand
TTTCAAATTACACTTATTAAAGGAATAATTCGAATGAACTTGTATAACAAAGAAACTTTCAGGCTTCGGGCGCTATTTCTAATATAAATTAGATTACAATAATTTTAAATTTTGGTTTGAGAATCATTTAGATAGGCAAATAGTAATTTGCTAATTCGAATTATTAATTGTTAATAATATTAAATTGCATGAATCAAATTAATTACATATACAAATTAATAAAAAAATAACAAAGACTAAATAATTGGCTCAACAATGATATATATATATATATATATATATAATCCAAAATAAGCACCTCTAAGAACATAACAAAGAAAACAATTGAATAAAAAAATTCAAACATCTCAAAAAAGTAATGTATATAGTGCGATGACTAAACATATAGGTAAAACAAAAAAATTGCTAAGTTAATACATGTATAAAAATCAACTACTCGGGGTCAATCAACTCAAACTCGCACGTGCATCCTTCACTAATGTTGTTTCTTCTATAAGAAGTTTTTCAATCATGTTGCATGAAAATTCTGGGCTTCTCTTGCTTTAATCTGACACATCACTGTTTTTCATTATATCATATAATTGCATTATTTTATTTTTTGCGTGTACCCTTTATAAAATTGTTCCAAAAGTTCATGTGTATAGGTTGTTGATCAAAAAGAAAAATATTAACAAAAAAATCCCATTGCTTAATAAACATAAGAAATCATGAATTTACAAATATAGATAAAAACTAAATACTCACCAAGCGAGGTTTTTCTACATGCCACTTTGAGAGAACCAATGGAAAAGTCGGATTCTCAACAGTCTCCACCCTAATGTCATATCATTTGATTCATCGTTGTCTATTCCACACATACTAAATTAATTAATTTATAATTAAATAAAAATATCATCTAAATAAATGATTTAAACTGTAATAAATTACCTAAACTGATTAAAAAAATATGTATAGTCGGATACACATCGATTCTGTCACATGCATCATCATTTGAAAATATTGACACATAAAAAACGTGATTGGCACGATAAGTGAAAATCAACACTTCATTATATGAAATTGTGTTATCATGGACGAATTTTGGCCATCCATTCGTAAAACAGACCACGTTATAGCGATCGATCATTCTGACCATCCAAGTGTTCCGTTCACATTGTGCACATCACATTTTATGATTTAAATGATAAAAAAAAGAACATTTTACAGTGTATAGATTTGGATGGGAGAAGCTGACACTAAAAATTATAATTTGAAGAGATAATGACATGACAATATATTTAGTTAACAAAAATTTTAAAAAATCACAATCTTAGAGCATATATATGAAATTCGCATCATTTGCAGCCAACTGAGTTCCATTTATAGTTAAGATAATCTTTTTCTTTTGAGGAATACGATCAAGATGATCTATAAAATCAACAAGCCAAACCGTTGAGTTGTATAATCAAATTCAATAACTCTTTGTGATGAATTTCTAATGAAACAAATATAATAAGCAAAAATTCCAATAAATTCCTTACAGAAATAATGCGGAAAAATCAAGCCTGTAGAAATAATCAAAGAGTCAGTTACACTGGCCTCCATCTAAATTTAAATATTGATTATAAAAAAGAGAACAATTCATAACAAACAAAATATAACTTAAAACTAAATACAACAAAACTATTAGGAATAAACAAAAAAGAAACAAAAATTATTTATTAAATTCACAAATATAAAACACTCATACAATTCCACAATATAGAATATTAAAAAACTCTTGTTTAGCAGCAAAGATCCGAGCTCAATACGATGTTGGCAGGACATTTGATGAAGAGAATGATGATTTGACTTTATGATCAACTATATTGAAGTGTCTCTTTAAATCAAACTAGACAAGGCCTCAGGCGATGCAATCGGGCCAGTTTCTAATAACAACTATAATCAAATGGGCGAATGTGTGGTCCTATGGCCAATGAGAACATTTGGGTTAGGTGGGGTCATCCAAGATGGAATTTTATTGGACAACTATTTTTGAGACCCAACCCATGAAAAATATACATAAAATGACTGGATCAACCAGATTTTTGGGACACATAGGTGCAATCTTTTTGGGCTTCCAAAATTACAGCCGTTTTGACACATCTAATAATTAGATACTTATATTCATATAAACTCATACTAAATAGCCTATAATGATGGTGATCAGTTCCACAAAAAATTGCATCACCAATAATGGATAAGTTATATTAACGGTGCGACATGAGTTGATTTCCTTTGATTATAACATAAACATTGGACACATTAAGATATATTGACTCATTATAGATATATAGATGATGCTTGTAAAATATACGAGCATTTAGGGGCTTAAAATGGTATATAATTGATACATTTACATGTATATTTAGTGTGTTTTTACTCGGTTTCCTTAGAAGGGCATGATACTGCGTATTCTTGTAATTTGTTTTTTACAAAAGCGGAGCTTAATCGAAGAAATATCAATTGAAAAGCACAAATAGGATTGACGAGTGCAAAGAGAAGATGGAGAAGACGAAGAAATCGGATAAAAACATGTCATATGGTCGGACCGTGTGGGACCACACAGCCGTGTGACTTGCCCGTGCGATGAAGACATGTCCGTATGAGGTTGAGAAAAAAAATGGGATGAAAATAAAATGCACGGCCGATCGTGGGCTACCACACGACCATGTGGAGTGGCCATATAAAGTTGCACGGCCAAACCGTGCGACGCGCTATTTCGGATTTTTTTATGTTTTTTTCCTACTCGAACTCTACTAGTGATCTCTCCAAGCACCTATATAAAGGACCCATGGGCATACACCATACAAAACATCAAAATACACAGGAACACAAGATCAAAGGTCTTCTGAGAGAGGAGGACTAGGTTGCAAAGAACACCACAAGGCCTTTCGCATCTACGGAAGCATAAGAGCTTCGAAGGCTTGGAAGGACGATCCATCCTGACAAGAAGGGGTTTTCTTTCTTAGTTTAGATCTCTTGTCTGTGCTTAAACGATGTCACAATGTTGATTTCAAGTTTGTCTACGAATTTGTTATCAATGTTTGGCTAATTTTTCGGATCTTAGGGCATAATCAAAACTGTGGATTCATATTAAATCTATTAATTGTTTTCTTAATTAATTCATATATTGTATTTTATGAATTCGAGTGCTTATTTTTAATTGCTTTTTATTTGGCCAATAATTTGCATGTCATATTTGTTAGTGCGGAATTCGGAAGAGGAGTTCTAACAAAGACGAAAATCGAATTTAGACATAAACGGTTAGCTGTATCGAGTCGGGAGACCTACAACTATTTGTGGGGAGTTATTCAATTCATAGATCTTTTGGGAGTTAATAATAGTTGTATCGAGTCGGGAGACCTACAATTGTTATTAATCTACTGTTTATGCGCCGCCCGAGAGGGGGAATAAACTAACTTAGAAATTGAACCCGTAGAATTGCATGAATTGATTATTGAAACTTTAATTGGTTTTAATATTGAAGAAACATGTTGGATTATGTGCCTAAGGTTGCTTCCGTGGATGTTGAAAAAATACTTGTGGGGTTCGCAAATTTATTTTTTTTTAAATTTTTTATTTTTGATAAAAAAAACTTGATATTCGGTCACTTCAATAAAATTGGAATGTGATGTTATTATAGCCTAAGTGTTTCGTAGTCAATCCCTGAGGAATACGACATTGCTTGTCATTGTCCTGTAAACTACACTGTACACTTGCAGTTGTAAGATTCAAAATATATATATTTGGCGAACAAGTTTTTGGCGGCGTTGCGTGGAATTGAAAGATTCTACTTAGATATAGTAATGTGTTGAAAATGAAAAAAAAATGAATTAATTGTATTCATGGAATAAAAGAAATAAAATTATGACTAGATAACCCATTAGGGCATAAACTTGGTTCTCAAGTAGAAGACTTTGAAAGATTCTTATTACAAATCAATCGGAAAGATATTCTTGAACGAACCATAATGTCATGTATTTAGCAAAAACCTAATGTTAAACTGGGTCAAAATCTAAAGACATCCTAAATCCAAACTCAATGTCATTTTTGAAATATAAGGTGGTGGTATTTTTGTAATATTATGGGTGTGGTGGCATTTTTGTAAAATTAAGTCGTGAAATAGTATCACTAGGATCCTGAAAAGTATTTTAATTTTTCTCCATGAAACTATTAACAGTCCCTCGGAAAATTATTAGTATTTTCTTGAACAATATTTTAGTTGTCCTTCTGAAAAATATTAATTTTTTCCTCAAAAGTATTAGTAGTTCCACTGAAATGTATTAGATTTTTCCCTTAAATATATTTAGTAATCCCCCTTATGAATATTAATTTCCTCTCTGAAATATTAGTATTTTCTCTTAGTTAGTTTTTCCTTTAAAAAGTATTAATAGTCACCCACTCACCCTAAAAAGTATTTAATTGTCCCATAAAAATTATTAGTTTTAACAGTGAAATTTATAAGTAATCCCCTTGAAAATTATTACGAGCTCCATGAAAATTTTTGATTCCTCTGAAATGTGTCAGAGTTGATTCAGTCAAATCAACAAACACTTAGATGACATGACATGAATAATATAATTTGCCAAGAATAATGCTTGAATCAGTTTACATCAAATTCAAATCAATATAAAAGATGAATGACCATGCAAAAACCAAAAGTACCAAAAATAAAAACAACCTTTGTTAATATATATATATATATATGTATATATATAATATTTCACTCATTAAGAATCACCCCACTGATAAGATATAATACACAAACCATGGGCTTGCGGCATGCACCAATAAAAAGAACAATCACTACTATAAAGAGCCTCTTTTGCGTCAACATTGTTAGTGACAACCGAAAGTAGTCAGAAAAGATCGGTATAAGAGACAACAATTTCGTCGCTTAAAACTTTTGTTGCTAATACTGTCGATTCCATCTATAATTCCCGCGAATCCTCTTCCCCCTTCTCACGCTTTTATCCCTCCTAGTCTGAAATCTCTCTCTATTCTCTCAATCCCCTCTAACTCGGGCCTTTATCCCTAATTTGAAATCTCTATCTATTCTCTCTCCCTCCTTTCACCTGATTTCTACTGAAGCGTAAATCCAGTTACAGTTGGACTACCTGGTAGAACTTCGTTTGAGAAATTTGTGAAGGTGTCTTGGAATTCAAGTATAAACAAGGTAAAATTGTTGCATACTGGATTTCACATTGATATATTTTTTGAGGTGTTAAAGATTTTTGAGCCACGTTATCCTATGCCTTACGAATTTATACCACTCCATTTCAGCTATGATGAAATTGTTGATTGTGTTGCAAACAAGGTAATGGCGTGATTTTTGATAAACTTACTACAAGGTATGTTTTTAGTTACTTTGGCTTATTTATCGCGTGCTATTTTCATTTTTTTTGCAAATTGTATACTTTTTTATTACTTTCACATTAAATTTGAGCTTACTGGTCATCGTTAATTTCATGTTATTACATGTTTGATTGAAGGTATCTGATGTTGTAATTGGAGCTTGTTTGACAAATATGAAGCTTTTGCAGAATAGGCACTTAAGTTGCTCTGTCAATGCCAAAAACATTCAGTGTTTATTAATAGTGGCTCGTTTTGATGGTGCTCTGAACTTTAGCATCTTTTATGCTCATGATTTTACTTGTCTCACTTGTAAAATTGAGGTGCATGTGAAAGGGAAATGAAAAGAGTGAAGAAATATTGGACTTAAAGGACAAATTACACTTATGTTGGATTCATTGTATCAAAACAAAGAACATGTTAGAACCATTTTGGCTCGTGGCTAAAGAAGAGGAAACTGAATCAGTTAACCGGTTATCGAAAGACCTAGACTCAAAGTAGGGTTATTATAATTTTGGTGTTGTTAATAGAGATTTAGATATTGATATTATTGCTATGAAGAACTATTTGGATGCTCAATATTTTGGTGAGATTGGTATTAGAACACCGCCTCAGAAATTCACTGTGATTTTCGACACTGAAGTTCTAATCTTTAGGTGTTGTCAGCAAAATGCTATTTTATATGAATTTTTTTGTTTGATATAATTTAAGTAATGCTATTGAAAAGTCCCTCTGCACATGTGCATGTTTTTTGAGGAGTTGTGCTAATGGATTTGCTAACGGTCATGTAGGTCGCTTGCCTTTTCCATTCAACGTATAAGTCGAGCCATTCGAGTACCTGTAAAAAGAATGGTATTCATAATTCTTTCATGATGTACCCTCATTGTGTGTTGATTTGAATGTAAATCTAATACAATCTATGAATCTTTTTGAGATGGCGACTAGTTCATAGATTGCATTAAATTTACATTCAAATCAAAGATACAATGAGGGTACATCATGAAAGAATTATGAATACCATTCTTTTACAGTACTCGAATAGCTCGACTTATACTTTGAATGGAAAAGGCAAGCAACTTGCATGACCAGTAGCAATCTATTAGCACAACTCCTCAAAAAACAAGCGCACGTGCAGAGGGACTTTTCAATATCATTACTTCAATTATATCAAACAAAAACTCATAAAAATAGCATTTTGCGACGACACCCAAAGATCGAACTTCAAAGGTTTTAAAATCACAATGAATTTTTGAGGCGGTGTTCCAATACCAATCTTACCAAAATATTGAGCATCCAAGTAGTTTTTCATAGCAATAATATCAATATCCGAATCTCCATTAACAACACCAAAATTATAATAACCCTACTTTGAGTCAAGGTTTTCCTATAACCGGTTAATCGATACAATTTCCTCTTTCTTTAGCCACGAGTCAAAAATTCTAACATGTTCTTTGTTTTGATACAATGAATCCAACATAAGTGCAATTTTGTCCTTTAAGTCCAATATTTCTTCACTGCTTTTTATTTCCTTTCACATGCACCTAAATTTTACAAGTGAGATACTGTAAAATCATGAGCATAAAAGATGTTAAATTTCAGAGCACCATCAAAAGGAGGCACTATTAATAAACACTGAATGTTTTTGGCATTGACAGAGCAACTTAAGTGCTTATCCTGCAAAAGCTTCATATTTGTCAAACAAGCTCCAATTACAGCATCAAATGTCTTAAATCAAACATGTAATAACATGAAATTAACGATGATCAATAAGCTCAAATTTAATGTTAAAGCAATAAAAGTCTACTATGTGCAAAAGAAAATGAAAATAGCACACGATAACTAAGCCAAAGTAACTAAAAATATACCTTGTAGTAAGTTTATCAAAAATTACGCCATTACCTCGTTTGAAACACAATCAACAATTTTATCATAGTTGACATGGAGTGGTATAAATTCATAAGGCAGAGGATAACGTGCTCGAAAATCTTTAATACCTCAAAAAAAATTATCAATGCAAAATCCACTACGCAACAATTTTACCTTGTTTATTCTTGAATTCCAAGACACCTTCACAAATTTTTCAAACGAAGTTCTACCAGGTACTCCAACCATGGTGGATTTATGCTTCAAGAGAGGAAAGTAAGAGAGGGATAGAGAATATATAGAGATTTCAGATTAGGGATAAAGGCCCGAGTTAGGGGGATAAAGAGAATAGAGAGAGAGATTTCAGATTGGGGGGGATAAAGGCACGAGAAGGAGAAAGAGGATTCGCGGGAATTATAAATAGAATCACCAGTATTAGCGACAAAAGTTTTAAGCAACGATATTGTTGTCCCTTATACCGATCTTTTTGCGATGACTTTTGGTCGTCGCTAACAATATCAACGCAAAAGAGGCTTTTTCTAGTAGTGACTATTGGAACTTGAAAATAAAAATTAGAGTATTTGCGACGACAACATGTCGCAAGAACTTTAAGTGTTTTTGCAACGCCACTTAGTCATCGCAAATAATGCATTTGCGATGCAAAGATTTGTGGCATTTTTGTGACGACAATCGCCGCAAATAAACCATCGGGTGATGAATTTCGCTCTTTTTGCGACGACATTTTGTCGTCCCTAAAAACCCTGTTTCTGGTTATGTTTAATATGGAAAGATGAATTGGCGGAGGGGAGAGAGTGAGACCGATGGAATTGGTCCAGCAATGACGGTGGTTGCAGGGTCGTTCGCAACATATTGGGAATAGGATAGAGAGGAAAGATGGAGGATAAATTATGGAGAGAGAGAGAGAGTATTTTGTTTTTTAAATCGGGTCGGTGTTGGGATCCTCTAATGAATTTAATCCGTCAAGATGAGATCAACATTGCGCTCTAGTTGTAGAGTCTTGTGTTGTAAGGACGATTGACCGAGTTCAATCTACGAGTGTGTGTATCCCTTCCCTACTATCTCCCAATTGTTGTTTAAAAAAATCAAGTTTCAAGATTGTTTGTGTATAATGGATATGTTTTTCTGACAAAAACAATTTAATTATATTATTACACTAATAAAGTTGCAACAAATTCATAATTTCATTTTGTTAATTATTCATTACGAACAATTTCTCTATTTGGGGAGTAGTAGTGGAAGTCTTGACTCTTGAGGCCATTGAGCCGACGATCTAAAGCCCCTGAATTAGTAATTTTGATACTCTAATTTTATTTTTTTATAGAATCAAACTGAATTTTATTCATTTAACTGAAGAAACTTAAAACTGATTATGATAAGTGCATTTTGTTCACATTTTTATAACTCTTTTTCAACAATTTCTTTAACTTTTTAGTTTATTAATCAATAAATTCAAGAAAAATCACATTGGCTTGTTTTAAATGATGAATATAAAGACTTGAAGCAAACTCATATGGATTTTGTATGAAAATACGAACAAAAATGAAGTCTAACATTGATCAAAAAGTAGGCAAGAAGACTCAATTTCGTGCAAAACACACCCCTAGTGTGTTGGGAAACATGACAATGCTTCAAATAGAAGAAAACAAGAAAAGCAGAAAAACACACCATGGCTGTGCTTTCAGCATGTCGTCAATGAAAACACGGCTTAAAAGCACACCCTGCCAAAATTCCCCAATAGACGTGAAAAACACGATCGTGTTCGTCAATTTTGACAAACACGGCCTGGCCGTGCTTTTAAGCACGACCGTGCTTTATCTCCAGCTCAAAATTTTCTTTTGGCGGAAATTATGGAAGCTTTTCTTTTTTGTTTTTTGACAACTTTTGTGCAACTTTTACATCTCATTTTGCTGCACCAAGCTCTATTATTCCCTCAATTATCATATGAAAACAAGGATTCGACAACTCAACTATGGTAGTGGAGTAATTATTTGCAAGAAATGACATTGTTAATGTGTTCTTTCATAAAAATAATGTCTATAAAAGCCAAGAGTTTGGGATGGAGGATTCATTCATTCACTCTAAGTTTCAAATCAAAAATACATTGAGAGGATAAAAGAGAGGTAGAGTTGGAAGTTGAAGAGCATTAGAGGAGAAGGCTAGGAGCTCAACATCATTGCAATCAACCAATGAGGAAGTCTTGTATTGGTCTTGAATAAGAGCTAAATACACCATGTTCATTTTATTCAAATCTTCTTGTGTTGTATACTCTTTTATCAAAGCCATGAGTAGCTAATTTTCTACTGTTTGAATGTAATGAACTCTAGAATGAATTTGTAATTAAGGTTTGTATGCTTTTAATAAAATCATCATGTCTTCTGTGATTCACTTATATTACGCTTGTTTCATTCGAGTTAATATTTCCGGTATATTAATTTGATATATATTCCTCATCGGGTAATCGAGAGATTTATGGTGAGAAAGAACTTATATAAGTGAAAAGAGTTGCATGCAATCCTAGATTTAGGACGACATAAATCTTCTGGATTAGGATCAGACCTAATATGGGAATTCACAAATTATTTTAATGCAATCTTGGGGGTTTTAACTAGAAAGAGATTTCAGTTAATCAACTTGAGATTAGGAGTTTTTCACCTTGAGAAAGGATTTAACTTAAATTGAGAATTTCTACGGTCCACAAAAAATGAGATTTTATTAAAAGAGGATGATTTTTGCTTAAGGGATTTTGGTTGTATTTTTATCTTGTTGAATTACAAAAACATTCTAGAGGGATTTACATTTAAACACATTTCTAGCTCTTGTTTTCTCATTCTACAATCTCCTTTTATTTGATCTATTGTAAGTTGTGATTATTTCAAATTCTTTTTAACTTTTATTTCCTAGTTTTACCCAACAAAAACTCTGAAAATTGCTAGATTAGATAACAAAAAGACGGTAATTATTAGTACTCACAATCCTCGCGGAATGACACTTCGGTTTCCAACAATCTATTCTATAAAACGATAGGTGCACTTGCCTAAGGTTTTAAAGGTAGCTTTTGAGCCATCAGATTACAACATCAAATGTAAAATAATTGTAAGTCCTATATATAGATCATAGACCTATAGAGATCTAAAACAAAATTTTTAAACCTAAATAGATCTAACTGATCCATAGATTTAGAACTTCGCAACGGAGGCACTAGACAAAATACGTACCAAAGAATTTGATCTCGCTTCCATCGCATAACGTCAGGTAATTGCTAATCCGAATCTTCTGAACAAAATCTCACAAATGGGACAAATTTATTTACTGAAACAAAAAATCACCTGTTGGGGATAAATAGAAAACACATATTGGGGACAATTTTAAGGACATATTGAGAACAAATTTATTGAAACTAATTCCTAAAAGCATTGAAATTATTTTCCCCATCCCCCATTGGAGGATGAGGAAAGAAAAAGAGGAAGGTGAAAGAGTAAAAGCACTTGGGGTTTGAGAAGAATAAAAAGGAATAGAGAGATGAATAATTTTGATAGTCTAATTGATTTATTAGTTATGCACATGTATAAAAATTCTTTATTTTTTATGAAAATTGTTTTATTTAAATAAAAATAATACATAATTTTAAATAAAACAATTTGGTAATTTCTATGAAATAATATTCACAAAAACTTATGTGAGACCGTCTCACGGATCCGAATCCGTGAGACGGGGCCCAAATACCTGAACCCGCCCGCTGGCAACTACTCAATAATCCGCTGAAATTATTTCTTCTAATTTTTCTCTCTCTTCTATTTCTCTCTCTTTAGTCTTCATTTTCTTTCTTTTCTTCTTACGATTTTCTTGCAATTTTTCTTACGTTTTTTCTTGGGATTTTCTTCTATTTTTTGTTGTGCATAATTTGGTTTCGGTTCTTCTTCAGTTCTTCGAAGCTCGGCGATCAATCTCAGTTGAACGTATCATTATTTTCTTTCAGTTGGAAGTATCAGTTTTTGTTCTTATAGTATAACTTTTTGTTCTAAAAGTATCGCATTTCATTTTAACAGTATTGTGTATGTTGTATTAGATGTTATGGATTTTTTGCACTGTGAGGGTGAAACATGTGAAAAATTAATGAAAAATGCTTTGTCTTTTCATATTAGGAGTTATACTTTTTTTTTATTAAATCAGTATTGAATTATTATGTAAATGATGGCCGCCGGAACCGAATTAATCTTTTTTCTCTTTATTGTAAAAGTGCATTTTTTTGTTTTAAAAGTATAACTTTTGAAGCAAAAGTATCACCATCTTTTTCAACATTATAATGCAAATATCACTATTTTGTCGTAATTTGAGAAGTATCATTTTTCGGTTAGAAAGTATTGATTTTCGTATAAAAGTATCACCTTATTATTAAAAATAACAAAGATATCACTATTTTCTTTCGAGCTTAAAAGTATCATATTTTGGTTAAAAAGTATCACTTATGTTCTTAAAAGTATCACCTTCTTAATTAAAAAAAAAAAGATTACATTAGTAATTCTCTTTGGCATAAAAGTATCATTTTTCGGTCTAAATGTATCACTTTTTATTACAAAAATATCACTTTTTAAACAAAATAACGCAATTAACACTAATTTTCTTGATTGATAAGTATCACTTTTTGGAGTAAAAGTATGAGTTTTCGCATAAAAGTATCGCTTATTATTACAAAAGACGAAAGTAATAACACGGATGGAAATTGAACGAATGTCTTTTTATAAGGAAACAATCACTATAACAGAAGGACCATAATTTTTATACAAAAACCATTACTTACAAAAAAAATACTAAAACAACCAAGGATTAAGAGTCTTTAAACTGAACTCATTCGATTGATATGAGTTTTGATGTATCACTGTTTTCTTCTTCTTGGTGTTATCTTCAACTTCTTGGTTTGTAATGGTAGAAAGCATATCAATTCACAAATTAATTGGGAATAAAGATGATGGATAAAGGAAAAGTTTGTGTTGTGATAGAGCACTCATGCTCATGAGATCGATGATGGAGACTGTGTGGTGTTGGGGTGGCTGCTCCTCCGACGAGAGAGAGAGAGAGAGAGAGAGAGAGAGTTTCTTTGAGAGAAAAAAAAAAGTGGATGATGATTTTTTTTGTACCTTGTGTTTAGGTTTAGGGTTTTGGCTTTTGAGTTTGATTTTGGGCTTTTTCAGCGGGTTTGGCATTCTGGGGCTCCGTCTCACGGATCTAGATCTGTGAGACGTTCTCATAAGAGACCTCCCCAATAATACTTGGGGTACTTTAAAAACATAAAAAAATCAAGTCAATAATGTTTTTAAATATTATTTAATTGAACTATAAATTTTTCAAAAAAAAAGTTTACAAATGTAAATCAGTTGGTAATTCTAAAAATTAATGAAAGTAAAAAATATTTTCTGAATATCTTTAGTTTTCATGTATTATCGTAGATCTGTTAATTTCAGCCCGGCCAGATAAAAGGACTAGACTGGGCTCAATTTTTAGAAGCCCGAAATGTACAGAGCTTTTTTGGTCCGCATCGGCCCGGTTTCAATGTATATTCATGGGCTGGGCTGGATCCAAAAATAGCGATTTTTTCACTGTTTGGACCAACCCAATTTTTGCTTTTGGCAAGTGTCGGCACAATCCGGCCTATTTGTCACCTCTAGTTATGAGTATCTTTTTTAAATATGCTTAATTTTCAAAAAGAAGTACATTATATTTAAATTTTAATTACATATTATACATTCCGATTTTAAGTAAAATAATTCATAGTTGGAATATATTTAAATTTGCTATAGTTTAATCTCTCAATCCACCGCGTTGGTCGGCATCCTTTCCCACGTTGACCAACCCCTTCTTATATTGGATGATACTTTAATTTCGGAAATATGCGATTGGAATTAGCAGAAGGAAAAAGGAAAAAGGAAAAAAAAGGAAAAATAGAAATAAAGAAAGAAAAAAGAAAATCAAACTTGTACCTGTGCTGTTAATGTTAGATTTGCAAAAAGGAAAAATAAAAATTAATGGGCAAGCATTAAAACCTCATTACCAAAGCTGAAGAAAATAATTTTCCTATATTCAAACTAAAGAAGAAGAATTAATGATATATTTTCCATATTTACATAATTACATATGAATTAAGTACATATTATATATCATTAACCAACATTTTAACTCTGCAAAGTAATACATCCACTATAAAATGGCATAGGCTTTGTTCAACTTTATGCACAAAGAAAATCTAAAGATGTCTCGTGTGTACTCTGTTCTATTGCTTCTTAGTCTCTTGGTTCTTACCTTATCTCCATGTTTCGCTCAGAGTTTAGATGAGGATTCAATCTCATCGGACACCACACCAAGTGAAAATGATCAATTAATCCTAGAAGAAGAGGAGAAAATGTGGAATATTGAATCATCCAAACACCGCCACCACCACCACCACAATAATGCTCCATCTCCTCATAGCAACCACCATGGGCACCACAAGTGCCATGGACATGGCCATCACCACGCTCATCCACCAAACCATCATGAGCACCACAAGGACCAAGGTCATCACCACGCTCATCCTCCTCGCCATCATCATCATGCTCATGCACCAAAATGGCTTATGATATCATATTAGTTGCTAAGAGATGAATAAGACTTTGTTTGCCGTGATTCTTGAGAAATGTTAGATTTTCTTACAAAAATAAGTCTAATATTTACTGAATTCATCTTGATGTGTGGCAAGATTAGCAGTTTATGTTTCAATTGTACTAAGTTTTTCGAGCATGCTACGTACTGGCCGGCCTTTAAAATTATTTAGAACTTAATTTGTTATTTCATGTGTTACGAAGATATATTCGTATTTACATATATTCAATATAGTAACATGTGATTAAGGTGGAAAAGTGCTATTGAATTTTACAACTTTAGATGATTTTACAATTTTGCGCTGACATACTGCGCATCGTGTAGGGTGGAAATATATCAGGTTACCCAATAGGGACGTACAGTCTGACCTACTTTGGACTCAGTCTAGCCTAGCCTATTTATTAAATAAGTCAGGCCAAAGGCTTTTAACTAGCCTATTTATAAATAGGCTAGGGCTTGGGCTTTCAAAAAGGTTTTTCAAGCCAAATAGATGGCCTATTTATCACTTATAAATATAAAGAACACAATATATATTATCTATTTTATTAATATTACTCTCTTTTTTATAGAATTATTTAATTATTGTAATAAATAAAATGTATATGAATTTGTAGGCCTTTAATAGGCTTTTAATAGGCTCAGGTCAAGCCTCTTAAGGAAATAAGTCAGGTTTGGACTGAGAAAAAAAATCTACTATATATAACAGGTCAGGTTTAGTCTCAATATATATATATATATATATATATATATATATAGGAATAGGATCAAATGAGACCACATAATTAAAATGAGACAATGTGGACTAATCTTGGCCACCCATCTCAAATTTTAAGTGGTGGGATCTTTCCACTTTTATATTAATTTTCGTTTTATTTTTATCTTTGAAAAGGGCACAAAGGTAATTGCATAATTTCATTTTAATTTTGTAATCGAAAAATCCCTTTCATCTCCCCCAAAATCTGCCCGACGGTTCATCCATTCCTTTGCTTTTGGTAATTCCTTTTCTCTCTAATGGGTTGCCGTGGAGTGAAGCGAGTTTCCATCGAGAAAAAATATGCGCCGACGTGCGTTGCGAGCCACACACTCTCTCTCTTCTATGGAGAAGGTGATGAGAGATTGAGGAGCGTTTTTGTGAGTTCTTTTTTTTTTTTTTTGCTTTTTGTTGTTTTTTTTTTTTCAGGCTTTGTTTGTTTCCACCATGGAAATTGAGCCAAAACTTTGATATTTTTATTTCATTTCCATCTATAATAACATGATAATAATCTTAACCGAAAAGGAAAAAAAAATAAAGTAACATGATAATTACCACCCTTTCCTTCTCTTAGACCGCAACAAGCTCACGGAAATATCCCGAATCATTTTCGGAGTTTCGCCAATGATTGGTAAGAAGACGATCCGACGTGGAGAAAACGATGGCCTACTAGGAGGCGGTGAGGATTATTGTACATTTAGATGTTTTTCGATGTATACTTAGATGTGTTTTGCTGTATAAATAGTTAATTTTTGATGTATATATTTATGTTGATGTATACTTATGTTTTTTGTTGTATATTTATATATGATTTGTTGTATACTTATATGTGTTTTGTTGTATACTTATATTTTTGTTTGACAATTGTAATATGCGGTAAAATTATGTTAAACATACAACAAAAAAATAGTGTTAAGTATACATCAAATATATGCTAAATATACAACACAATAATGAGCGTGATTTTCTCTCTCTATAATTGATTTACTTAATCCACGGTCCCCACATATTTTTGTTTGACCATTTTAATATGCAGTAAAATAATGTTAAACATACAAAGAAAATAGTGTTAAGTGTACATCAAATATATGCTAAATATACAAAGACAATAATGAGCGTGATTTTCTCTCTCTATAATTGATTTACTTAATCCACGGCCCCCACATGTTAATGAACATGATTCTCTCTCTCTATATAATCGATTCCTTGATTCACGGTCCCCATATATTTTTGTTTGACCATTTTAATATGCAAAGTAAAATTATGCTAAACATACAATAAACTAGTGTTAAGTATACATCAAATATATGATAAGTGTACAACATATCTTGCATGGCGAGCACATGCGCGATTTTCTCTCCCGGTGCGATTTTCTCGGGATTTTCACTCTCCCCACGTGATTTTCTCTCTCCTAATAAATCGATTCTATATTTGGATGGTCCCCCACTTGGTTAATTTGACAATTATACCCTTATTTTGCATTAATTAAATATTTAATGTAATTTTATCCCCTATTTATCTTAGCCATTGATGTAGATAATGGAGGGTTGAGATGAGTCCACACTGTCTCACTATAATATGTGGTCTCATTTTAACCTCCCCTATATATATAAACCAGACCCAGATCGTACGAAGAAAAGGCTAGCCTAATATAACCTATTTAATTTCCACCCCCATGCGCATGTGAAGAAATTTAGGTGGAATATTTCACCCACGGGAACGCCTATGTGGTAACATACAAATTAGGTGGTGAGCTGCCGCCCAAAAAGAGGAAAAAGAAAATAAGAGGTTTTCCCTTTTCTTAAAATGTGGTCAATATTAGTAGTGATTCTGATTTGATGGTTAAAATGTATTTACTTAGAAAGTGTATTAAATAACACTAATAGCATAGTCTTACATAGGGATGATAATGAGACTAGTCGGTTGGATCGGTGAAAACCCAGACTCATCCCGTGTTTAGAACGGAGCGGAACGGGACAACCTATTCTGTCCCATTTTAAATTAAATCATATACAAAAAAATGAAAATATATTTATAATATATTTATAAAATATTATTCACAAAAATTATTTTTATTATTTTATATGTCAGATATAATATAAGAATACATACAAATTATATTATAATATATATTATATATGCAAAATATATATTAAAAAATATTTTAAAAATAAAAATTATATGTGAGGCGGGTACCCGGAAAGCGAAAGTAATACTCAAACATGCCTGCATTGTTTCGCCAAAAATATTTTGGTTCATACAACTGCAAGTGTACAACGTGTAGTTCTGATTAATGGCAAGCATCCTCAATGATTGATATTCGAACACTTAGGCTATAATAACATCGTATTCCAATTTTATTGAAGCGACCGAATATTGAGTATTTTAACTAACTAAATTCGAAAATAAAGAAAAATAAATAAAAATAAATTTTCGAACCCCACAAGTATTTTCACCATCTATAGGAGCAACCTTAGGCACATAATCTCAACATATTTCTTCAATATTAAATGCAATTAAAGTTTTAAAAACCAATTCATGAAATTCTATGGGTTCAATTCCTAAAATAGTTTATTATGCACATAAAGGAAGATTAATAATAATTGAGGTCTCCCGATCCATCACAACTATTATTAACTCCCAAAAGATCTTTGAATTGAAGTACTCCACACAAATAGAAGTAGTCGATACATTTTTTCTATTTATGTCTGAATTCGATTTTCGTCATACTAGAACTCACTTCTAGAACATGGGCTAGAAGTATGACATGCAAATTATCGATCAGATAAAAAGCAATTTAAATAAGCACTCGAATTCATAAAATAGAACACATGAATTAATTAAGAAAAAAAATAATCCTATTTAACATAAATCAACAGGTTTCGATTATGCCCCTAAGATCCAAAAGATATGCCAAACATTGATTACAAACTCATAGACTTATTTGAATCAACACTAAGACATCATTTAAGCACAGACAAGAGTTCTTAGACATAGAAAGAAAACCCTTCTTGTCAGGATGGATTCTCCTTCCAAGCCCTCGAAGCTTTTGTGCTCCCGTAGATGCGAAAGTCTTGTGGTGTTGTTTCCGACCTAGTCTTCTTTGCTCAGACTCTTCGCTTCCTTCGTTCTTGTGTTATTTGATGTGTTTTCTCTGTATGAAGTGATGTATTTTCGTGCAAGCCTTGTGTCCCTTTTATAGATGCTTGGAGAGATCACTTGTAGAGTTAGAACGTGAAGCAAACTCAAAAGCGCATCAAAAGCAGTCCCACACATCCTGGCCGTGTGGAACCACATGGTCGTGTGGTGTGTTCTTTAGTTCTTTCTCACACGGTTGTGTGAGGCTGCACGAGTAGGTTGTGCGATGTCTTCCCATTCCCACATGGCCGTGTGACTTCACACGGTCCGACATGTAGGCCTGCTTCGTCCTCCGTTGTTATCCAACTTTACACGGTTGTGTGATTTCACACCGGCACTTCCACACGGTCGTGCGACACCACACGGTCTGGCCGTGTGAAGTATTTTTGTCCACTTTTTATGTCGTTTTGATCCTATCTTCGCATTCGTCCATCTTAGCCAGACATTCCAACTGATATTTCTTCATTTTAAGCTCCATTTCCTGCCAGAATTACAAGAATACGCAGTATCATGCCCTTTTAAAAACCAAGTAAAAAAGATAGTAAATATGTGTGCAAATGCATTACATATATACATATCATTTTAAGCCCAAAAATGCACATATATTTTACACACATCAAAATCACCCAAAGTTAAAGCATTGCTCGTCATCGAGCAAATTTAGAAAAATAATACAAGGGGTAAAAATGATCGAACACTATGAATATTAAATAGCATTTGACTTTATACTCAAAGAAACCATGTAATTTATCATCAAGAAGTCATTATTCATAAACTCGGCATAATTTAATACTCTCTTGGGTACTTGACATCGCAACTCACATGTAAATAGTGTATAACTCTACTCTTAAAATTGTATGGTAAGTTTTTACGCTCAAATTCAATTCAGGGCAAGTAGAACTACTATAGGCTTGCAAATCGTCTAACATCTCGACCACTTTTGTGTGCACAATCTAAGAATCAAAAAGGACTTTTTATTTGGTTGTAATGTAGGCTCTATGGTAAGGGGAGGGAAATTTGGATTAAGTGACTTGACTTGAGCAAATAGAACTTAAGCACACAGACTTGCAATTCACCAACTCAATCTCAATATAATCTCAGTTTTTTCAACTCAATTACACCCTTATTTCTCCTTTTCTTCATTCTTAGGCCTTTTTTTTTTCTTTAGCCTCAAGCTCTCAATTTTTTTATTTCATAATTTTTTTCTTTTGCTTTGCTTGATTTTCTCTATTTTCTTTCTAGATATTTTCTTTCTTTTTCGAGCTTCATGCAAATTTTTTTTTGTTTACCCAGATACTGCTCACTGCTCTTTCTTTTGCCAACTTCCTCTCTTTTTTTCATAAATTTTCACCACATATGCTCCAAACTTATTTATTTTCTATAAGCTCAAGAAATTTCAGGGATACAATCATGTTTTCAATTTTTAAGATCAAAATGTGGCTAACAATAAAAGTTTTGGCTCAAAATTGGCTAACTAGGGAATCATGAGTTCGTAGGTACGCTTTTTAGGCTAAGTAGGCTAAACAAAGATGTCCTTAAATTATTTTCAAAAATTGCGCGCACACATGGTTTCAATGAAGACACGAGAGCAAGTTATAGAGTTCTATCAATTAAGAATGACACACTCAAAAAAAATAAGTCCGCATAACATAAAGCGTTTTTTAGGCACAAAAGCTCACAGGCTTATTTTTCGCAACATGCTCAAATACCCATTTTTCTTAATAAATGCCAAGAAAATAAATAACTTTCCTCCTAACAATTTATTACATTACTCCCACAAGTATGTTATCCCATGCCATAAATATCCATAGTAAAATCATACCGGAGCTGGGCATAAAAACTGAATTGAAAACCACACACAAAAGCAATGAAACATGCTAAAGCGGTAAACGTGATAAAACAAAAATAACTAAAAATCGAAAAAAATTAAACAAAAATCAGAAAAAAAAAATTCGGAAATTATAATGCAGTGCTCTACATGCAGTCCTAAATGCAATGCAAAATACAAGAAATTACTAAATTACGCATTCTTGACAATCCCCCCCAAACTTAAAATATGCTTCATCCGAAACATATGAGAAAATCATCAAAAGAGAGAGGAATGTATAATAAGTACTTACATAGATCATTGTGGTGGGGGAGGTGGATGGTAGTGGCCTTGTGAGATGTGCCATGGTCCATATGATACATCATCTAAAATACATATGATGTTCTTTCTTTGGGTGATGGCATCGAAACACTCTAAGTACTCCAGGTGATACTCATCAGTGGTGATTGTCAATTGATATGTGTCATCTATCTGTTTGAAAAATGGTTTTATCATGATTTTGATGATTTTGTTTTTACACCAAAACAATGGTTTTAAAGGTTGTCCAAATACTCCTAACTCCCGATTAGTTTAAAATGTTTTTACGAATTTTTTGGAGTATTTCTTGAGGTTAATTTTCGATAAAAATTGGACAATATTTCTGTCTCTTGTCGACCGGTCGCTCTATAGGGCAACCTGCATCAAGATGATTTTTGAAAATGAGACGGAAGAAAAATCAAGCGGTCAGTCGACCGGTCGCTTCGGTGTCGACGGTCCGGTCGACCGGTCGCCAGGGTCGACCGGGTACTGCAAGTGTGCAAAATCTCCATGTTCTATTTTTGGAGAGGTCGACCAGGCTAGGGTGATGTCGACCGGTCGAGCACCCCCGACCTGGCCGCCTGTAATTTTTCAAAGACAATTTCAAACGCCCTTTTGTGCGCAACCGGTCGCCCTTTAGTTTGACAAAGAAAATATAATCAAGCAGCAGACCATTCTTCCTTAAAATGTGGGATTGTTCTATAATATGATTTTTGTATCCTTATGAGACAACCATATTTATTTTAATCTATTTGTCTTATTTGTAGACAAAAGAAAACATGGAGGAGCCCATGAAGGAGCCTATGTTGGAGGAGCCTTTGGAGTAGCCTATGTTGGAATTCAAATTTGAAGGCTCTCCTATAAATAGATGAAAGCTTGAGGGATCAAATATAAGACTTGATACAAACAACAAGAGATATCACAAGCACATAATCTTTGTTATTCATTTCAACATTCTTGTTGTAATAGCCTAAGTACTATCACTTTCACATCTTGAGGTCTAGGCTTTCATTCTTGATTACACTTGCACTTTTGAGTTGTAATATTTTTCAAAGTGTAATCTTGATTGTAATTCATCAACCAAACACAAGATATCCTTGTGAGTATTCTTGTGGTAAGAATACACTTGGGTGATCTAGGTGATAGGTATTTCAAGAGTGTGGTGCTCTTGAGGTGTTGAAGAATTTGGTATTCTTCAAGATTGAAGATTGTGGTGATCTTCAAAGGTGCCGTTAAAGGAAGATTGTGGTAATCTTCAAAGGGAGATTGTGGTAATCTCCAAAGGTGGTGTTGGAGAGTTCGGTGCTCTTCAAGAGGGAAGATTGTGGTGATCTTCGCAAGGTGCCGTTGAGGATTGTGGTGATCTTCAAAAGAGATTGTGATAATCTTGAAGGTGTTGTTGAAGAAGAGTGTGGTGCTCTTCAAGGTGTTGTTGTAAGTTGGTGTTGTATTAATTTTTGGTAAATTAATAAAATCTTTTTCTTTTTGAAATCCATCCCGGATATCTTGGGGTGGTAGAGGATTAGGCCCTAGGTGGATTGAACCTCTTTAAATCAACGTGTGTTGTTTACATTCCGCACCTTCATTATTTTGTTTGAGCATTCGGTTCGAAAAAGAGGGCGAAATCGAAAAGATGGAGATAATCTATTCACCCCCTACAGATTATCGTAGCCGCTTGGACTTACAAGTGGTATCGAGCCAAACTCTTTGGCAAGCTCGTTTCACATCGCGAGTGAGGAGAAACGATCATCGCTCTAACGAAGCTCATCTTTCCGGTACCTCCACCACCAAGCCACCTCGGTTTGATTCCAAAATTTTATATTTTGGAAAGAAAGAATGGAATGCTACTTACAAGGTTGCGGGTTCGACATTTGGAACACCGTCATTAATGGAGAATCCATTCCGATGAAAGATACACCACACACCTCAAAAGGCTTCAAAAAGCTCAATGATGAAGAGAAGAAAATCATCTCTTTAAATGGTAAAGCACTTAATATTTTACTTTGTTCACTTACCACTTTGGAATTTGATCATGTTGTAGGTATTCAATCGGCACATGAAGTATGGCAAAATTAGAAGCCATCTATGAAGTATATGCAAATGAAAGGAGCAACTCAAAAGCATATACTTCACAAATGGATACAACATCAAATCCAACAACATGGGATAAGCCTTCTACAACCTCCCATGATGAACAAGTTGAACAATGCCTCATGGGCATCAAGAAGAAAACGAGGTAAGTTCTAAACCCTCTACTTCTTATGACCATGAATTGAAAAATGAATATAGTGATTTACAAAATGATTATGATGAGCTACAAGATGAATTCCAAAACTTACTTGTTAAATACAAAAATTTGAAAAAGGAATTCATTGTTTTGAAAAATGATAAGGATAGTTTATTTACTTCCTATGAATCACTATCATGTGCTCACACCACCACTCTTGACAAGGTTAGAAACCTTGAGAAAGAAAATAGTACTCTTGTTGAGGATATAAATTGCTTGAAAAATGATTTATCTAAATCCAACTTGAGTACCGATAGAATAACCAATATTGTTGATTGTTGTGATAATTCGAAACTAGAACTTGATCATAAGCCTAAGGGTGTCAATCACATGAAAAAGAATCAAGTCTCTAAGCACGTTGGTCATTATGCTCCTAGAATTATTACATGCTTTTATTGCGGTAAAAGGGTCATACGGTAAATACTTGTCGGGCTAGAAATAGCTCTAATTATTGTTGGAGACCTAAAAGTCTCAAGACTAATCCCAAAGGACCCAAACACATGAGGGTACCACAAAACAATGTCATATTAGGTACCCGGCGAAATAATGATCGAAGAAAATTCATACCGCTTAAGAAGGCATCAAATGACCGTTTCATTTGATCAAAGAAGGAGAACCTATTCTCAACAAAGCCAATTTCAAGAAGAGGGTACAATCAAAAATGGGAAGAACACAATCATTGAAATGGCAAAGACATCATCAACAAGATGATTTTCAAAGAAGAAGAGACTTTCAACAATGGGAAGGCAATAAACCTTGAAATGGAGTAATCAAAGAAGTCATCATCAACAAAGTGACTTCTCAAAGGGAAGATATCATCAACAATGGGAACGGCACAACCCATGAAAATTGCGTAATTGGTAACCCGTATCTCCCTATTTAAATATGCATTTTATTTTGTTATTATGCATGCTTTTATTTGTGTCTTTATTACAAAATGAGTTTTCAAATATTTATTTTTTAATTAAGGTCTTCAATATATATTTGTGCTTTTAAATTTTTTTTAAAAAAGGAAGACCTTATATGATGTTTTTAAAACTCTTGTGCATTTTTGTAGACTATAGTATGTTATCATCTCTTATGGATTTTTATGGCATGAGCTTACTTGTGATATCTCTTAGCCTACACTTTTATCATTATGATTTGTGCTAGATTTGTTTTAAGAATTGTGTAGGATTTACATATTTTCACAAATGGCCATTTTTGTTTTTTTTTGTCAAGAAAAGGCATAAATTATCGAGGTACGTTTACTTGTGTTATTCTTACTCTTATAGACTCGATATATGTATTGCCATATGCCTATGTGCTTGTTTTTCATAGTATTTCATACAAATGCCATTAAGAGGATTTCTAGATTTTTTGAAAGGCACTATTCGATATTTGATTGCACATATTTGCTTTGTCAACTTTTGTTCAAATACTTCTTTTAAATGAGGTCTCAATTATATGCTATCGGATTCTCAAATTTCAAAAGAGACCTTTTGTAGCTTTCTTAAGCTTATTTGAACTTGCATGATTTATTAGACTCTTGATGATATTCTAAATGCATAGTATGTGTTTCTTGCTTCATGATCTATATATATATATATAGTGTCTATTCCTACTATGCTATTTTGCAAGATATTTTGTGATTGATGATTGAAGCATGTTTTTACGCTTGGGCTATTTTTTTTTCTTGCTTATATAAGCGATGCCATTAATGAGTTTGTTTAGTTGTGTAGATGAGAACGAAGTACTCCAAATATTGTTACCTCAAAATATTTGGATGTAAATGTTCTATTGTGAACACCTTAGACCAATTGGATGCCCTATGATGATAGTAATGAAGTAGACAAAAAGGGTATTCCGGAACAAACTCGATGACCAAGGCAACATTGGTCGAACTAAGGCAAGGTTAGTAGCTCGAAGGTATTTTCAAGAAGAAGGTAATTGATTTTGATGTAACATTTGCACTCATAGCACATTTAGTGGCTATTTGCATTTTACTTGCCCATTCTTGTTTTAAGAAAAATTTCAAGCTTTACCAAATGGATGTTAAATCCAATTTTCTCAATGGTTTTATTCAAGAAGAAGTCTATGTAAAACAACCTCCGGGGCTTTAAATTTTTATAGGCCAAATGATTTTTATAAAAGGCCTTGTATGGTTTAAAACAAGTACCCCATGTATGGTATGATAGACTTAGCTATTTTTGCTAAATGATTTTACAAGAGGTAAAGTTGATACTACTCTCTTTGTTTTTTTAAAGGGCAAGATTGTAAACTTGTGCATATTTATGAGAATATTTTTGGTGCTACTAATAAATATTTGTGCAAGATATTTTTCTAAGTTGATACTAGGTGAACTCGAGATGAGCATGATGGGGGAGCTCAATTTATTGCTTGGACTTCAAATTATTCAATGCCAAGAAGATGGTTATATTTCAAAAGAACTCTTGAAGGAGTTAAGCATTAAAGAAAGAAGAACTATCTCAACCTCTATGGCTAAAGATTGACAAAGGTTGAGAAAGGCATGTCGGTTGACAAACAAATTCGAGGTATGTCTTCTTGTATTATTCCTATAGACTCGACATTCCATATACCTTATGTCTATATGCTCGACTTCAAAAATTATCCCAACGAATCTCATTAAAGTGCCATTAAAAGAAATTTTCAAATATTTGAAAGGCACTTCTTCTTATGACTTGTTGTATCCAAAGCTTTAAAACGTTCTTATTTTTTCGGGATAACAAGTTCGGTATCTATTATACGGTTATTCGTATTCAAAATTTGGTTCGTCATAATCGAACTAAACATATTGAGATTCGATATATTTTTTAAGGGATTGTGATTTTTAACAAAAACTTGAGATGTGTTTAATTCCGTCTCAAGGATAACTCGCGGACTTTTTGATCGTTAACCGCCGAGTATTTTACCTCATTTCGAGCTTGATTATGACATAATGTATATTGAATGAGGTCTACGTTTGCATTTTGCACGTTTTAAAACTTAGGGGCGAAAAATCGGATTTTTGGATCAAATTTCGGATTTTCAAAACAGAAAAAAGAACCATGGCTGGATCGGGCAAGGCCGAGCCGTCGCCTGCCGTCGACCGGTCGCCCATGCCCTGGACCGGTCGCCCTGGATGATTTTTTGGCTAAAAATAGTTCTGTTTCCAGACTTCGCCATTTTGGCTTATTTTGTCCATTTTTCGTCCCCTTCGCAAATTGCACACAAATTTCACTCCAAATTTGTTTTATTGCATACATTTTATATTTTGGGGATTATCTAGCTCGGTTATCATCATCATTGCTCGACTTTACCGATTGAATGGTAAGAATTTCACTATCTTTAGCTCAATTGGGTTGAACCTGAGTTTGTGGCTTATATGTATTTTTCTTGATGTAATTCATATATGTTTGTGATGAGCTTATTGATTGTTGATGAATGATATTTGTTATATTGTATTTGGTGATGAAAAACTTGGCTTGATTTCATTTACAAAGGCTATATATAACTTTTTCTATTTTTGACGTCCGCCAAGTGTTCGATAAAACGTTTCAATGAAAAATTCATCACCTACATGACTCTCTCGATTTCAAAAGTCTCATATATTTATAGAGATCATGTTTTTGCAAATCAAATGATTTTTCGTAAGCTTCTACAAGTCGTATGATTCGACTCTTCTATTTGGTTTAAAAGCTTCAATGTTCAAATGGCTCGATACATCGGTTTACTTGCGCACTTTGATAAGAATATATGATGTATTTATCGTGCTAACATTCTTTTTATGATTCCAAAGGGGAGAAACAGGTTATAAGCTCATTAGCTCATAAAAGCTAAGACAAGCTTAACGAAAAGAAGCTATAAGTTATGGCTTCATAAAGCCGTAAGTTGTGGATCATATTTAGTCCACTTGGTGCATTATGGTTATGTATGAATCATGGTCCATTGGTTGTAGTATGGACTTATATATGTTTTTAATGATGTCTCTTTTGAGGGGGGAGCTTTTAAGCTCAATATTGAAAAGCTAATATTTTAGCTTATGTTTAAGTTGCTTCTATATAACTCTTGTTGTGCATGTTGATAGGGGAGCATTTGCTATATGTGTTTGAATATCTCTACTCCCATCCTTGTGTTTTTATTGCATGGAATGTTGTCACTCACAACGGATAGTTCTCTTTAAGGTAAAATTGTTTTGTTTTCAAAATCGATCTCGTTAAAATTGTTTTGGTTTGTAATCATCAAAAAGGGGAGATTGTTTGAAAAATGGTTTTATCATGATTTTGATGATTTTGTTTTTACACCAAAACAATGGTTTTAAAGGTTGTCCAAATACTCCTAACTCCCGATTAGTTTAAAATGTTTTTACGAATTTTTCGGAGTATTTCTTGAGGTTAATTTTCGATACAAATTGGACAATATTTGTCTCTTGTCGTCGATAGGTCGCCCTATAGGGCAACCCGTACTGAAGATGATTTTGAAAATGAAAATGAGACGGAAGAAAAATCAAGCAGTCGGACCCGTCGCCGCCCAGGGTCGACCGGTACTGCAAGTGTGCAAAATCTCCTGTTCTATTTTTGGAGAGGTCGACCAGGCTAGGGGTGATGTCGGCCGGTCGAGCCCCTCGACCGGTTGCCCGTGTAATTTTTCAAGCATACAATTTCAAACGCCCTTTTGTGCGCAAATCGTCGCCCTTTAGTTTGACAACAAAAATATAATCATGTTGTGCAGCAGACCATTCTTCCTTAAAATGTGGGATTGTTCTATAATCCGATTTTTGTATCCTTATGAGACAACCATATTTATTTTAATCTCTTTGTCTTATTTGTAGACAAAAGAAAACATGGAGGAGCCCATGAAGGAGCCTATGTTGGAGGAGCCTTTGGAGGAGCCTATGTTGGAATTCAAATTTGAAGGCTCTCCTATAAATAGATGAAAGCTTGAGGGATCAAATATAAGACTTGATACAAACAACAAGATATATCACAAGCACATAATCTTTGTTATTCATTTCAACATTCTTGTTGTAATAGCCTAAGTACTATCACTTTCACATCTTGAGGTCTAGGCTTTCATTCTTGATTACACTTGCACTTTTGAGTTGTAATATTTTTCAAAGTGTAATCTTGATTGTAATTCATCAACCAAACACAAGATATCCTTGTGAGTATTTTTGTGGTAAGAATACACTTGGGTGATCTAGGTGATAGGTATTTCAAGAGTGTGGTGCTCTTGAGGTGTTGAAGAATTTGGTATTCTTCAAGATTGAAGATTGTGGTGATCTTCAAAGGTGCCGTTGAAGGAAGATTATGGTAATCTTCAAAGGGAGATTGTGGTAATCTCCAAGGTGGTGTTGGAGAGTTTGGTGCTCTTCAAGACGGAAGATTGTGGTGATCTTCGCAAGGTGCCGTTGAGGATTGTGGTGATCTTCAAAAGAGATTGTGATAATCTTGAAGGTGTTGTTGAAGAAGAGTGTGGTGCTCTTCAAGGTGTTGTTGTAAGTTGGTGTTGTATTAATTTTTGGTAAATTAATAAAATCTTTTTCTTTTTGAAATCCATCCCGGATATACTTTGGGGTGGTAGAGGATTAGGCCCTAGGTGGATTGAACCTCTTTAAATCGACGTGTGTTGTTTACATTCCGCACCTTCATTATTTTGTTTGAGCATTTGGTTCGAAAAAGAGGCGAAATCGAAAAGATGGAGATAATCTATTCACCCCTCAGATTATCGTAGCCGCTTGGACTTACACTATCAATTTCCCCACATCAGCTTCTACCCTTTCGAGCCTCTCACTCATAGTAAATAGTTGGTTTCTCCCTTGTCGAGAGGATTTCGGCATCTCCCTCATAGACTCACCCTGCTGCCTCCTCTACCTCTCTAAGCAACCAGTTACCACTATATCTAATAGATGTGGCTTCGGGGTTGGGAAGCCTAACTGTTGTTCTATCTGCTTGAATGAGTCAATAATCACGTCCATCAAATTTTATCATCTTCATAATAGTTAGAACATTAAAATCAATCAATTTAGGCTTAGCGGCCTCCGCAAACCCCTCCAAATTAATGTTTAAATATTCAGCAATAGGGGTAATCATCCCTCATATGCAAATTCCACCCCTCTCACTTTTTCTAATCCTATCAAATTGCTGGCTATCATAGCTCCGGCGTTTGGCACCACTACAGTCCCCGATGCCACACACCATATAATAAACAATTCATCAACCCTCAATCCCCCTCTACTCTCCTCCCTCGCAAAAATTATTTCAGCTAAGACTCGTTGAACATGTCGAAATACTAGGTTTCGAATACTAGACGCCTTAGAAGTGCCTGGCGTGTAAATTCGTTTCCGGTCATCTTTTTCCAAAACCTATCCTTATCGAACTCCTCATGCTCCTCCATCCCATGCGACGGAGTTTTGTAAATTTTATTTAAATCATCAATTGTTAGTTCCTTTTGTTCATTCCCAAGAGAAACATAACTCCCATCAAGTTTCGTTTAGGACCACCAATTCAAAGCTACTTAAAATTTCAAGTGTGATAACAGAATAAGTAGCCCATGCCCACTAAGAAATTCATGTCAATCAATTCTACCACACAAAGCTCTAAAATCTTCCAATAAACCTAAATTTGTAAGAGTAGGTTCATCGGGATACCTCATATTAATTCATGGACGAAAGTAGAGTATTGTCCATCTAGCCCGGTGGGTTTCATTTGGCAAGATTATATTTGAAGCTTCGGGTTCCTCGGGGTCAAAAATCTTTAGAGGCTCGGGTTCGGGTTCCGGAGTAGGCTTCCTCCTTCTTCTTGTGTTTCTCCTTGTTCCTCTTTCATCCCTAGAAGCCATAAATTTCAAGTTTTGGAAAAGAAACAATCTGAAATTTGGGAATTTTTGGAGTACCCCCAAACTTGGTGTAGAACTTGGAGAAGTTGGAAATTTGAAGGTAATTGGTGGTGGGTTTCTTGAGAGGATGAAGGATTTGTGTTTTTAGTTTGAGATTAGAGGTGAATTACGAGAGATTTGGAGAGTAGTTTGAGTATTTAGGGAGAATTTTCGTGGGTTAGGGTTTGTGTAGGAGAGATTGGGAGAAAAAGTGAGAATTTGAGGTTAAAATAGGGGTTGATAGCAATCTGGCCGATTTTTGGAGGTCGTGTGGCCCTGCATGCGGCTGTCTGTGGTTGGTTGCTTGGCCTTTATCACACGGTCGTGTGATGGTCACACGGTCGGGTTGTGTGATCTTTGGAACATTCGACCTCTCGCACCGCTGGTCTTGTGATCTCACACCCCGTGTGAGATTGGTTCCAAACTTTTTTTTTCGATAACCAGGAGTTTGGCGTGACGCCTTCTATACAATAACTCAAGAAAACTAAACAAAACTAATAATTAAGTTAATAACAATTAAAATTGAAATTAAAATTAAAATTAAAGACGATAAAAATGTATGGAAATAAGAAATAAATTGGGTTGCCTCCCATACAGCGCTAAGTTTTACGTCTTCAGCCAGACTTCAGATTTCTAATCACTATTGCTAAACTTTGTCATTTGAAACCTGTGAACCCTCAATGACATCCATCAGACGAATGGCGTTGCATTGCTCCCGTGGATTCAGCTCAGTATCGCTTGAGAATTTGCCTTTTTGATGGCCTCCTCCCTGTGATTGCGATCCGGGCACTTTGTGTTTTGAGATTTCAGTCTTGCATTTACGTTCGTGTTTAGCTGAGTGGCCTGTTCTTCTATCCTGTCTATCTTGGCTTCATCTTTGTTCAGTCTTGCCTTTGTCTTTCCGATAAACGAGGATAGCATCTCTTCAACAAATGCTTTCTTTTTACTTGACTTCGCTCTGCCTTGATTACCCACGTTATATCCCTGAGGTGGCTGCAAATATATTTATTGTTAGCATAAGAGAAATTTTTATGGTTTCGCAACCCTGGATGGTAGTAGTTGGGTATCTGATTATTTCTGTATTGTTGTTGAAGTTTCTTTGTTGGCCCACAAAGTTTGCTTCCTCTTCAACAACAGCAGGATCTCTTGGAGTCACTTACTGCATCGCGTCCGATTTCATATTCAAAGCACGGATACTTGTTGCGTGAGCATGGCGACCTTTTCATCCTGAACTTCTGCCACTCGGTGGATAGTTGACCTTTCGGATGGCCATTGGTAATCGTTGTTCGCCATCTCCTCTAACAATTCTAGTGCCTCCTCAGGATATTTCCCTAGTAGTGCACCTCCGGATGTAGCATCTATAATATTTCTTGTGTTGCCACTCAAACCATTATAGAAATCTTGCACTGCTGATAGTCGGGATATCCGTGTCGAGGGCACTTCTTTAGCAATTTCTGAATCTATGCATGCTTCATGTAGTGGCTCAAAGATCTAGTTGCCTAAACCGGGCGATCTATATTTCAATTGCGGCGTTTTTTTTGGGAAAGTATTTGGCTAGAAATCGTTGATTTAATTCCCGCCTAATTTGCGGTTGGTGGTGTTAAAGAGCATAACCATCCCTTAGCCATATTGCGTAGAGAAAATGCGAAAAGGCGGCATCGAATGATATCCTCGTAAACACCATTCATTGTAATAGACTGAGAAATTTCTAAAAAGTGCGCCGGATGCGCGTTTGGATCCTCAACGGCTCTACCCCCCCGATTTTGTGACACCATCCGGATCAATGCCGGTTTTTAGTTCAAAATTATTTGCATTGATCGCAGACGGGTCACACCCCCATAAGTTTGACTTACCTACCGGTGGAAGTAGTCCCTAACGCTCTTCTCGCGGGCCTTTCCACAATTTTGTCTTGACGCAGGCCCCGGTGGGCGCTCCTCATTATTTTTGTTTTTCCACTGCGTTCGGATTAGTCACATCCGCCATTGCTTTGGCTCTTTTCCTTAGTTGTTTCGTCGTCTTTTCGATTTCCAAATCAATAGGTATTGACGGGTCAACTGGAACGCGTGATCATGCAATATCGCACTTAACAAAAATAATGTTAGAATGAATAAAATAAGAAAATAAAAATAATTTCGACTATTCGAAAATTTGAGAAAAATAAAAATATGTTTCAATTTAGATTGAACTACTTATTACTATATCTAAGTAGAATCTAATTAATCCCAAGAACGGCGCCAAAAACTTGTTCGCCAAAAAATATTTTGGTTCATACAATCGCAAGTATACATTGTAGTTTATAGAATAATGACAAGCAAGGTCGTATTCCTCGGGGATTGATATTCAAACACTTAGGCCATAATAACATCGTATCCAAATTTTATTGAAGCAAATAGAATATTGAGTATTTTAACTAACTAAATTTGAAAATAAAGAAAAAGAAATAAAAATAAATTTTCGAACCCCGCAAGTATTTTCACAATCTATAGGAGCAACCTTAGGCACATAATCTCAACATGTTTCTTCAATATTAAATGCAATTAAAGTTTTAAAAACCAATTCATGCAATTCTATGGGTTGATTCCTAAAATAGTTTATTATGCACATAAACAAGTAGATTAATAATAATTGAGGTCTCCGATCCATCACAACTATTATTAACTCCAAAAGATCTTTAAATTGAAGTACTCACACAAATAGAAGTAGTCTCCCGATACATTTTTCTATTTATGTCTCAATTCAATTTTCGTCTTACTAGAACTCACCTCCGGATTATGGGCTATAAGTATGACATGCAAACTATCGATCGGATAAAAAGCAATTATAAATAAGCACTTGAATTCATAAAATAGAACACATGAATTAATTAAGGAAATAAATAATCATATTTAACATAAATCAACATTTCGATTATGCCCTAAGATCCGAAAGATATGCCAAATATTGATTACAAATTCATAGACAAATTCGAATCAACATTAAGACATTGTTTAAGCCTGAGACAAGAGTTCTTAGACATAGAGAGAAAATCCTTTCTTGTCGGGATGGATTCTCCTTCCAAGCCCTCGAAGCTCTTGTGCTCCGTAGATGTGAAAGCCTTGTGATGTTCTTCGCGACCTAGCCTTCTTTGCTCGAAGCTCTTGATTCCTTCGTTCTGTGTTATTTGATGTGTTTTATTTGAATGAAGTAATGTATTTTCGTGCAAGCCTTGGGTCCCTTTATAGATGCTTGGGAGATCACTTGTAGAGTTGGAACGGGAAGCAAACTCGAAAAATGCGTCAAAACAGTCCCACACGGCCTGGCCCCGTGGTGTGTTCTTCAGCCTTTCTCACACAGTTGTGTGAGGTCGCACGAGTAGGTTGTGCGATGTCTTCCCATTCCCATACGGTCGAGTGACTTCACACGGTCCAGCGGTGTGGGCTTTCGCTCCGTTCTCCATTTTTATCCAACTTCACACGGTTGTGTGATTTCACACAAGCACTTCCACACCGTCGTGTGACACCACATGACCGGCCGTGTGAAGTATTTTTGTCCACTTTTTCTATCATTTTGATCCTCTCTTCACATTCGTCAATCTTAGTCGGGCATTCAACCGATATTTCTTCATTTTAAGCTCGCTTTTTCTGATTGATTACAAGAATACGCAGATCATGCCCTTTTAAGGAAACCAAGTAAAAACATAGTAAATATGTGTGCAAATGCATTAAATACATATTATTTTAAGTCCCAAAATGCACGTAAATTTTACACACATCACCGCCTCGCCATAGGTCACGGGCGTGGCCACCTAAATAGGACGGGGCGGGCGGATACCCGTAGGTTGGTTCAAAATCGTCGTCCTAGTCTTACACTAGTTGGGTATATAGTTTGTCCTAAAAGAGTATTTTGGGAAATGACTTGCCTCTTCTTCTCTTGTAAGCAGGTGCTAATTTGACGTGGGATGAATCCTTTTTCAACAGATACCACTTGCATATTAGTACGACTTGTAAAAGTTACCTAAATACATTCAAATATTTGAAGCATCGCGTGATATAGAAGGTTTTTATTCTTTGTTATGCTTTTGGCATAAATGTATAATGTATCTATTTTATCTATATAAGCAATTCATAGTAATGTAAAAAAATTAAAACTGAATGCAAATATTATGGTTCTAACTTCACAATATTGTTGGTTTCCAAAAAAAAAAATCACAATATTGCTACCTATTTCTTCACACAAACACAATGCAACTTTATTAATTGGTGGTGCAAAATAAAATACCAGGTGTGTCTACTCATGCACCAAAGCACGAAACCATATTCATTTTCACAACAAATCAAATTCTATATTCTGTGTGTTAGTGTTATTGAAGTTGGCAAATTTGGTCCGTTTAGCACAGTGCATGTTCTAGTGTTGTAACACCGTAATGCAACATCGCTCACTGAGAATATGGGTGGATTTTATGCCGATTCTTGTGGTGTGTTTTTGGCAAGATCTTTATATTGTGAATGTTACTGATATTATTAGATAAATTTTATCTTAATTGATTCAGCATTTTTTAATTGCCAATTATTCCTTTTAAATCACTTTCCTTGTGTAATTGATTCTTACCCACAAGGAAATGATTTTTCTTTCAGATTTCTTCCTTTAGCAAGAAATCGTCCTCTTGAAATCGGGATATGATTTCTTCTTGATTCTTTAAGAAGTGGAGTCGAGACCTTTGAAGAGACTATCGAGCATAAGCATATTCAAGCTCTATTTTGCACTTCTTCAAGAAATCATTTTACTACATACTCTTATTCTTCTCGGGAGAAGAAGGTGAATATCTACGGCGTGGATCGACTCGACCGTTCAAAGGATTTGAAGTTGGAGGATTCCAACAAGGTTGAGTGTTCGAAGAATCGATCGAATATTAGTTTTATACGAGTCTTGGTGCATTAGATAAAGAGGATTCTTTATGCTTTTAGTATATCCAAATGTATTTGTAATAACTCTTTGTTCTCTAATATTGGATTGTTTCTTCTCTCGGCGTGGCCTCGTGCATTAAGATTGAGGAATCTAAGCACGTTAAAAATCTCCGTGTTATTTTTATTCCGCTGTGTACTTGTGTTGGTTGGTGCAGTGTTATAACATTAACATCCAACACCTTAAGAATCTGTTCTGTTTCATGTTTTTATGGGCACAATTCTATCAATTGGCATCAAGAGCCTTCCACTAATCCTTATTAGTGTGTTCCTATTATTTTTGTCTGTACTAACATGGACAGCTATCGTGAGGGAAGCTCGATTTCGCGACCGTCTCTTCTCATTGGAACAAATTTCTCCTATTGGAAAGCAAAGATGAGAGCCTTCATCAAATCGTGGATGAACGTGCATGGAAATCCATCTTAATCGTTGGACACCTCCTACCCACGTTGTTGATGGTAAGGATGTTCCAAGAAAGAAAGCGAATGGACAATGTGCCAAGATCAATTAGCAAATTCAAACTCAAATGCACTCAATGCAATCTTGATGCAAGTGGATGAAAATCGATTCAAACCGATCTCTACCCTGTGAAACCTCAAAGGAGGCATGGGACATCTTGCAAGTTGCCTATGAAGTAATCAAGCTATAAGAAAGAAAAAAGCAGGAGATTGCTTTTGTGAAACATTAGATGAATTGACTCTTGAAGCAGAAAAGAGATTCAAGAATCATTTGCATTACTTACCAAGAATTTCAAAGAAACTTTTCAAACATGCAAACAAGGGACGGAATTTTCCCGAAACCGTAAAGAATTCTAGACCTCGAAAGAAAGCAAAATGATAGTGGGAAGGGCATAAAGTGCGGGGAATGTGGAGGCTTTGGACATATTCAAGCCGAATGTGCAAATACCTTGAAGAAGAAGAATGGTAAATCATTCACTACATCATGGAGCGATGATGAACAGGATGAAGATGAAGAAGAGGATGTGAGCAATCAAGTTGCCTTCACCTTCACAAAGAAAGAGGTTGGTTGTAAACAAACGCACCGATCTTACTTCGGTGTTACTACACCAACCTAGTATAAATCTAACTTTCTTTTTCCGAAACGTGCCTAACTTTTGTACTTTCCCGCAGAGGAAAACGAGTCGATAATGGGAGTTACGAGGATGAATCAAGTAGATGAAGAAGAATCGAGAAGAGTCTACAAAAGTTGCTTGAAAAATGCCTAATAGTCAAGCAAGACCAATGAGAATCTAGAAAAGAAGGTAGTATGTCTTCTTTGTTGATAAAGAGGCACTCAAGGGAGAAGTTATAAAGTTCGAAAGACCGACAATTAAAAGAAAGGAAGAACTTGCCAAAGTGAATAAAGACCTCGGTGAGATGGATGAACACGTAAAATAATTGAACACAGGCAATGGGAGATTAGATGAAATTCTTTCTCAAGGAAAATACCAGCAAGACCGTGCAGGTATTGGTTTTGGTTTCAATGCTAAGAAAAACTATGCTAAAAGGATAAAACTCTAAGATTGCTTTTGTTAAAGAAGGAACATCATTTAGTCATAATGGAAAAAGAAGCAATGCTTTTGTTCCTATATGTCACTATTGCAAAATCCTGGCCATATAAGACCTAAGTGTTATCGTCTTCAATAACACTATAGGCAAGGCAGGGTGCAAGCTCCAGTGTTCATCAGCAAAGAAACACTCCTTGTTTTAAAATCAATTTATCTAGCAAACCCAAGAAAATCTGGGTTAGGAAGGATGAATTCTCTTGCTATGTTGTTCACACTGCTTTCAAAGCCAATGTGATCAATCATGGTACTTTGGCAAAGTGGTTGCTCGTCATATGACTCGGAGAGTTGGAAAAACTGACCGATTTTGAAAAACATGAGAATGGATTGGTCACTTTTGGTGATGGTGCTAAAGGCAAAGTTTTGGGAAAAGGGACCTTGAATGTATCCGGTCTTCCTTCTCTCAAAAATATTTTGTATGTTGGAGGACTAAAATCCAATCTTATCAGTATCAGTCAGCTTTGCGATGATGATTTGCTTGTGAGATTTGATAAAAATGTATGTGCCATTTTTGACAAAACTAATAAATGCATTTTGAAAGGTAATAGATCCTCTGATAACTGTTATCTGATACAGGAACATGTTCAGTGTTTTAACACTTCTCTTGTGTGTAATAAATCCCTCCTGAGTAACACTGAATTGTGGCACCAAAAACTAGGACACTTGAATTTTCGTGGTATGCTGAATCTTATTAAAATAGGGGTTGTGTTAGGAGTTCCTAAACTTGATAAAGATCATTCGGTGTATGCGTGGTCCGTGTCGTTGGGAAAACAAAAAGGGGAAGCAAATAAGGTGTTGCAACTGTTTGATACATGTTTTTATCTTAATTTTGATGATTTTATTTTGTCACCAAAACAATGTTTTTAAAGGTTGTCCAAATACTCCTAAATGATTTAAAATAGTTTTAATATTTTCCGGAGTATTTCCTCAAGTTTACTTTTGTTAATAATGGACAACACTTTTAATGATTTTATATCAATGGGTTTTTACTCCTATAACAAGATTTCTAAATGTTGTCTAAATACTCCCGATTGGTTTAAAATGTTTTACTTGAATTTTCGGAGTATTTCTTGAGTTTTATTTTCGACAAAAATTGGACAACATTTTGTCTCGTGGTCGACTGGCCGCCCCTATAGGGCAACCCGTGCACCTGAAGATGTTTTTAGAAACAGAAAATGAGACGGAAGTAAAAACAGTAGTCGGCCGGCCGCCTGTGGGCCAGGTGCACTGCAAGTTGGTTTTGAAAAGTAACATTTCTTCTTCGATTTTTCATGAAGGTGGACCGGTTGAGATAGGGGTCAACCGGTAGAAGCCTATGTCGCCGGGCCGCCTGTTGAAAATTTCAAAGTGTTCTTAATTCTCTTATTTAAATGATCTGGTCGCCTGTATTCACAAAAAAATATGACCGTTTGACAAACAGACACATTTCCTTAAATTGTGGGATTGATTTCTAACAACTATATTCTTGATTTTAATTGTATTTTTTCTGTAGATTTTCAATCCCCAAGAGGATCCTATGCTTGATCAATCATCTCCTATAAATAGAGGAAGTTTTGAAGCAACCAATACAACAATTGAGATACAACACAACAAGATACACTTCAAGCATATACTTGGTCTTTCATTGTTATTATTCTTGTTGTAAATTTGCCTAGCTTATCACTTTCACATCTTTGAGGTCTAGGCTATTCTTGATTACACTTTGCACTCAAATTGTATTATTCATTATTGAGTTGTAATCTTGATTTTTGGTTATCATTCAAACACAAGATATCCTTGTGAGTGCTCTTGTGGTAAGAACACACTTGGATGATCTAGGTGATAGGTGAAGAAGATTGTGGTGATCTTCTTATTGAGGTGTTGAAGAATTTGGTATTCTTCAAGGTTGAAGATTGTGGAAATCTTCACAAGGTGCCGTTGGAGATTGTGGTAATCTTCAAGAAGAGATTGTGGTAATCTCAAAAGTGGTGTTGAAGAAGAGTGTGGTGCTCTTCAAGGTGTTGTAAGTTGAATTTGTATTAATTTTGGTAATTAATAAAATTCTTTTTCTTTTTGAAATCCATCCCGGATATACTGGGGTGGTAGAGGATTAGGCCCTAGGTGGGTTGAACCTCTTTAAATCGGGCGTGTGTTGTTTACATTCGCACCTTTATTATTGTGTTTGAGCATTCGATTATTAAAAAGGGCGAAATTGAAAAGATGGAGATAATCTATTCACCCCCTCTAGATTATCGTAGCCGCTGGACTTACAAGTGGTATCAAAGCCAAACTCTTTGGCAAGCTCGTTTCACATCGCGAGTGAAGAGAAACGATCATCGGCTACGAAACGAAGCTCATCTATCCGGCACCTCCACCACCAAGCCACCACTATTTGATTCCAAAAATTTTAATTTTTGGAAGGAAAAAATGGAATGCTATCTACAAGGTTGCGGTTTCGACATTTGGAACACCGTCATTAATGGAGAATCCATTCCGATGAAAGATACATCACACACCTCAAAAGGCTTCAAAAGCTCAATGATGGAGAGAAGAAAATCATCTCCTTAAACGGTAAAGCTCTCAATATTTTGTATTGTTCATTTACTAATTTGGAATATGAACATATTGTAGGAATAAAATCGGCACATGAAGTATGGCAAAAATTAGAAGCCATCTATGGAGTATTTGCAAATGAAAGAAGCCAAACAAAAGCATCTACTTCTCAAAGGGATACAAGTTCATATCTAAGGAACAAGCCTCTTACAACTTCCAATTATGAAGAAGTTGAATATTGTTTTATGGGCATCAAGGAAGAAAATGAGGTATGTCTTAAACCCTCTATTCCTACGATATTGTCATTCAAAATGATTATAGTGATTTGCAAAATGATTATGATGAACTTCAAAATGAATTCCAAAGCTTACTTGTTAAATACGTAAATTTGAAAAAGGAATTCAATGTTTTGAAAAATGATAAGGATAGTTTATTTACTTCCTATGAATCACTATCATGTGCTCACACCACCACACTTGACAAGGTTAGAAACCTTGAATAAGAAAATAGTACTCTTGTTGAGGATATAAATTGCTTGAAAAATGATTTATCTAAATCCAACTTGAGTACCGATAAAATGACCAAGATTGTTGATTGTTCGAAACTAGAACTTGATCATAAGCCCAAGGATGTCAATCACATGAAAAAGAATCAAGTCTCTAAGCATGTTGGTCATTATGCTCCTAGAATTATTACATGTTTCTATTGCGGTAAAAAGGGTCATACGGCTAATTTTTGTCGAGCTAGAAATAGCTCTAATTATCGTTGGAGACCTAAAAGTCTCAAGACTAATCCCAAAGGACCCAAACACATGAGGGTACCACAAAAATAATGTCATATTAGGTATCCGTGAAATAATGATCAAGAAAATTCATACCGCTGAAGAAGACATCAAATGACCGTTTCATTTGATCAAAGAATGAGAAACTATTCTCAACAAAGCCAATTTCAAGAAGAGGATATAATCAAAATTGGGAAGAACATAATCCTTGGAAATGGCAAAGACATCATCAACAAGATGATTCTCAAAGAAGAAGAGACCATCAACAATGGGAAAGGCGCAACCCATGGAAACGACGTAATTGGTAAACCGTATCTCCCCATTTATATATGCATTTTATCTTAATTATATGCATGTTTTTATTTATGTCTTAATTGCAAAATGAGTTTTCATGTAATTATTTTTTAATTTAGGTCTTTAATATACTTATGAGTTTCAAAATATTTTTAAAAAGAAGACCTTGCATGATTTTCTAAAACTCTTGTGCATTTAATTAGACTTATATGATCTATTATCTCTTATGAAATCTTATAGCATAAGGTCTTTTTGATATCTCCTATTACTTGCCTACACTTGTATTTTTGTGCAAACTTTGTCTAAGAATTGTGTAGGATATGTATCTCATATTCATTGGCTATTTCGTCATCAAAGTTTCTTAAACTATCGAGGTACGTTCACTCGTATTTACCTTAGAACTCAATATTATACTTATGCACATATCTTTCAAGATATTTCATCTTAACCCTTAAGTGCCCCTAAATGATTTTGCAAATATTTTCTTTAAAAAGGCACTACTTGTTAAGTCTCGATTTTCTCGAATTTTCCAAAACCCATATTTGTTGGATACAGTCAAAGATTATCTTTTTGCAAAGTTTTAAAACTTTTGGGGTGAAAAATCGAATTTTTGAAAAACTTTGAAATAGAAAAATTACAGGCCAAAGTCAGGGCGGACGGTCGCCCGCACTTCGAACGGTCGCCCCTACTCGGCCGGCCGCCCAGTGCTATTTTTACGGCTTTAAAAACGTTGTCTTCGAGTTCTCAAAAACAGACGCAGGAAATCTCTCAAACCCTCGCACGATTTTTCATCCCCTTTTCTCTAGAATCTTCAATTCTTCATCATTTTTCATGATTCTTGTTGCTAATCTTCTTATTTTCACAAGAATGTTACATATATGGCTCCTCCTAGAAATTCTAATGGTCGAAATCCCATCTCCAAGCGTAGAAGGGGCGGAGAGGGTTCTTCGAGAAATCGGCAAGAGAAAGCCGAACAAAGGGATATTCGAGCCGCTCAAAGAAACGTGGCTCAAGAAGGTGATGATGTTCAAAATCCCATTCTCTCTCGGGCCCAAATCACCGAGCTCCGCGGAACAATTTCGCTCCAAAATTGCCGTTGGGCGAAAGGTAAAAATCTTTTGTTACTCAAGCTCCTAATTCCCACAATGTTCTTAATTTCATCAATAAGTATGCGGAATGTTATTATGAGGATTCGGGAATGGGAGGAAAATCTATTGCTCGGACTAAAATGTGTCGTTTTAGTTCATTTACAAATGAGTATCCTACTATTAGAGGATTTTTGAGGAGCAAGGTTGGATGTATCTATGGGAGCATGCTTATGTTTTGTATGATGATGATATTATCCAACATTTTTATGCTAATATGTGGGTGCAATATGATAATGAAAGAAAGCCGATTGTCGTTAATTCGCTTGTAAAGGGTCGTCATTTTAGATGGACTCCCAATGATATTCGCCGGCTTTTTACGTGTTAGAGAAGGTGGTTGGGATTATTTCTCTTGTGGGACTTGGAATGATGAAATGTTGGGGGTGTCAATGAAAGAAGTGAAGACGTATTTGGGAGTATGGCCAAAGTATTCTTTGTTGGCAATGACACTTGAGCATCGTATTTTGTCGGTCATTGTCTCATATTGCATTTGTGGTAAGTCGGAAAGATGCCTAGCAACATGGATTACTTTTTAACTTATAAGATTGCTAGGAGGGAACCACTTAACTTTGGTGCCATACTTATTCAATGTCTAATCGAGTCCATCACTCAAGGTAATAAGAAGTTGGTTATGGGAAATTGGATTTGTAAACTTCTTATTCAATTGGGACTACCTTCGCGTCGGAGTGTAACTCGGAAGTATTTCAAAATGACTTCGACATTGATAACATCTCCCAAATGGTCACGATGCGCAAGAATATGGACATCCGACCAACTAAAATGTCTAGAGGAAGAGGTCAAGAGTCCCCCGATCCTAATGACTACTTTGATGACGCCGAGGCCACAAGATTGGCGGAAGAAGGCGAACCAAGCAATCCGGAGGGTAATACCGGTGCTCAACTGCCTAGGAGGTATACTCAAGCCGAATTTGATGAGATGAGGGCTTTTCATGAGACGAGGTATGAGGCTTTGGAGCAAAAGACCTCCAAAATGCAAAAGTCTATCGGGAAGTTGAAGAAATTCATCAAGGACTTTATTCCGGATCTTGCTTCTCCTCGGATGAGGAATGATGTCCCCACCCCTTTACTTTCTAGCATTTTCATTAATGATGCTTTGTATTTTTATGAACCTTTGTAAAAATCCTTCGTACTAATGATATTTGCTTGTTTTCTTAAAAGGGTTAAAATTGCAAGTTGATAATGACTTGTGGATGATCATGATTTTGATGGAGTATTTGATGGTAAAAATACTCTAATTTAAGCATTGTTTGATAATTGGTATGAAGTACTTGATGGTAAAAGTGCTTCTTTTGATACTTTGATCATTATGCTTAGTTGGATATGTTGGGACATTGGATATATCATACATGTTTGTGTTAAGGCATGACTTGTATTACTTGATGGATGCTCTAATTTTTGGCATTTGTAAATGCCTTGATTCTTCTTAGCTTATATTATCTCATTTGGGTTGAACCCTTGAGAATCTACTTTGTTGAGCCTCTTATTTGAAGAACAAATGTTGCATATGATCTTATTGAGACTTGGAATGAGGTTGGTTGATGTTGTTATGAAAATATTTGGCTTGACACTTTTACAAGGACTATATACAACCTCTTTTATTTTTCACGCACACAAGGTGTTCGATGAAATGTCGCAATGAAACTTTCTACTTCTACATGTTTTTCTTGCTTCAAAATGTCTTAAAATCTTTTTGAAATCATGTTTTTTAGCTAACTAATGAGCTTATGGATCTCTTATGTTACAACTCTCCCATTTTCCTTGGACTTAATGTATAAAATGCTCGATGGTTGATACACCGTCTCGTTTGCGCACTTTGATATATTTGTATGATACTTTTATCATCCTAACATTCTTTTTGATGATTCCAAAGGGGGAGAAACAGGATATTGGCTCATTATCTCAAAGAAGCTAATAAAAGCTTGTCATAAAAGCTATAAGCTATGGCTCATAAAAGCCATAAGTTGTGATTTGTTCTTAGTCCAATTGTTGCTTGATGGACTTATATAATTGTTTAATGATGTTTTGTGACAGGGGGAGCTTATAAGCTCTTGAACAAATTGTAAAAGCTAAAACTTTTAGCTTATGGTAAATTGCTTTTACATTATTCTTGATATGCATGTTGATAGGGGGAGCTTATGCTTATTATTGAACATATTTACTCCCTACTTGGTTGCTTTAATATTTTTGGAATTTTTGGTTGCTTCCAAACGGTCAAATGTTTTTACTGGGAAAATCATTTCTAAAATTGCTCTCTTAGTTTGTGTTAAATTGTTTTGGTTTGTAATCATCAAAAGGGGAGATTGTTTGATACATGTTTTTATCTTAATTTTGATGATTTTATTTTGTCACCAAAACAATGTTTTTAAAGGTTGTCCAAATACTCCTAAATGATTTAAAATAGTTTTAATATTTTAGGAGTATTTCCTCAAGTTTACTTTTGTTAATAATGGACAACACTTTTAATGATTTTATATCAATGGGTTTTTACTCCTATAACAAGATTTCTAAATGTTGTCTAAATACTCCCGATTGGTTTAAAATGTTTTTTGAATTTTCTGAGTATTTCTTGAGTTTTATTTTCGACAAAAATTGGACAACATTTGCCTCGTGGTCGACCGGTCGCCCCTATAGGGCAACCCGTACTGAAGATGTTTTTAGAAACAGAAAATGAGACGGAAGTAAAAACAGCAGTCGACCGGCCGCTCCGGGCGTCGGTTCGGCCGGTCGGCCGCCGCCAGTGGGTCGACCAGCAGCACTGCAAGTTGGTTTTGAAAGCGAACATTTCTTCTTCGATTTTTCATGAAGGTGGACCGATTGAGGCGAGGGTCGACCGGTCAAGCCTATGTCGACCGGTCGCCTGTTGAAAATTTCAAAGTGTTCTTAATTCTCTTATTTTCATGACGGCCATTCTGTGTATTCACAAAGAAAAATATGACCGTTTGACAAATGAGACACATTTCCTTAAATTGTGGGATTGATTTCTAACAGCTATATTCTTGATTTTAATTGTATTTTTCTGTAGATTTTCAATCCCCAAGAGAGCCTATGCTTGATCAATCATCTCCTATAAATAGAGGAAGTTTTGAAGCAACCAATACAACAATTGAGATACAACACAACAAGATACACTTCAAGCAAATACTTGGTCTTTCATTGTTATTATTCTTGTTGTAAATTTGCCTAGCTTATCACTTTCACATCTTTGAGGTCTAGGCTATTCTTGATTACACTTTGCACTCAAATTGTATTATTCATTATTGAGTTGTAATCTTTATTTTTGGTTATCATTCAAACACAAGATATCCTTGTGAGTGCTCTTGTGGTAAGAACACACTTGGATGATCTAGGTGATAGGTGAAGAAGATTGTGGTGATCTTCTTATTGAGGTGTTGAAGAATTTGGTATTCTTGAGGTTGAAGATTGTGGAAATCTTCACAAGGTGCCGTTGGAGATTGTGGTAATCTTCAAGAAGAGATTGTGGTAATCTCAAAAGTGGTGTTGAAGAAGAGTGTGGTGCTCTTCAAGGTGTTGTAAGTGAATTTTATTAATTACCAAGTATTAATTTTGGTAATTAATAAAATTCTTTTTCTTTTTGAAATCCATCCCGGATATGGGGTGGTAGAGGATTAGGCCCTAGGTGGGTTGAACATCTTTAAATCGACGTGTGTTGTTTACATTCCGCACCTTTATTATTGTGTTTGAGCATTCGATTATTAAAAAAGGGCGAAATTGAAAAGATGGAGATAATCTATTCACCCCCTCTAGATTATCGTAGCCGCTTGGACTTACAAAGAACATCTCAAAGACTCACACTTTGCCTGGAAGTTATGCATATGGACCTTATGGGACTAATGCAAGTCGAAAGCATAGGGGTAAGAAATATGTGTTTGTGTGTGTTGATAATTTCTCCAGGTTTACTTGGGTTGCCTTTATTAGAGAAAAATCGACACCTTCTTTGTTTTCCAAAAATTGGTGCTTAGATGAAAAATGAAAAAGGTCTAAAATTGAAAGAATCAGAAGTGGTCACGGTAGAGAATTTCAGAATGCTAATTTCTCTAATTTTTGTGAAAAACTTGGAATCTTTCATGAATTTTCTGCTCCCATTACCCCTCAGCAAAACGGAGTTGTTGAAAGAAAAAAATAGGACTCTTCAAGAGATGACACGTGTTATGATTAACTCCAAGAAAATTTCTCCCAAAATGTGGGCTGAAGCTGTGAGCACTGCGTGTTATATCATTAATAGGGTTCATTTACGTCCTGGTACTAATATGACACCCTATGAAATTTGGAAAGGTAAAAAGCCAAATATCGCTTACTTTCATGTGTTTGGATGTGTTATATTCTTAATGGCAGACAACATCTTGGTAAGTTTGATTCGAAAAGTGATATGGGAATTTTTCTTGGATATTCTGTTAATAGTAGAGCCTATAGAGTCTACAACATGAGAACTCGTACTATCATTGAATCTATAAATGTTGTAGTGGATGATACTAAAGATTTTGCAGAAACTTCGAGAGACAAAGATGAAGAAGGAGCGGGAGAAGTTGATCCAACAGATGCATTGAAAGTGAAACCGTGATGTTACAACACCGATCATACACCGATGTTGATGCGATCCGAGTCGATACGAATGAAGCCACTGAGTTCGACATTTTCGATCAAGTCAGAAAAGAACCACCAAGCAGAATAAAGAAAAACCACACCATGGATCAAGTGATTGGGGAAGTGTCCGAGGGCATAAAAACAAGAGGTAAAGAGAAGGTAAATTAACGGGAAAATGGTAAGATTTGTCTTTTTTACTTCTCTCATTGAACCCAAAAATGTTAAAGAAACTCTTGTGATGAGTATTGGGTGAATGCTATGCAATCGAACTGGAACAATTTGAAAGAAACGATGCGTGGGATCTTATTCCTAAAGTTCGAACACTCTAATGTTATAAGAACCAAGTGGATTTTCAAAAACAAAACCGATGAACTTGGTACATAACTAGAAACAAGGCTAGGCTAGTGGCTCAAGGCTACACTCAGGTGGAAGGAGTAAACTTTGATGAAACTTTTGCCCCTGTGGCCAGACTTGAGTCCATAAGACTCTTGCTTGCTTTTGCTTGTGTTCTTAAAATCAAATTGTTTCAGATGGATGTCAAAAGTGCCTTCCTAAATGGTTTTTTGAATGAGGAAGTGTTTGTTGAATAGCCCAAAGGTTTTGAAAATCCCCATTTTCCCAACCATGTTTTTAAACTTAAAAGGCTCTATATGGCTTGAAACAAGCTCGTATGAAAGGTTGACTACTTTTTCGTGTGTTAAAGGATATAAAAGGGGAAGTGTTGACAAAACTCTATTCATCCAAAAGTTTAAGAATGGTATCACCATTGCTCAAATTTATGTTGATGACATAGTGTTTGGATCAACTTCTAAACAAAAACTTGATGAGTTTGTTGGCTACATGTCTTCTGAGTTTGAAATGAGCATGGTAGGAGAGTTGAACTATTTTCTTGGCTTCAAAGTTAAACAGTTTGACAAAGGTATTTTTATCACTCAGAACAAGTATGCCAAAAACCTTGTTAAAAGATTTGGGTTGGGCAATAAAAAGCACATGAAAACTCCCATGGGCACTAATGATAAATTGTCCAAAGATGAAAGTGGTACCCCTATTGATCCTACTCTCTACAGAAGTATGATAGGGAGTCTTTTGTATCTCACTGCTAGTAGACCTGATATTAGCTATAGTGTCTGTGTGTGTGCTAGATATCAGTCATGTCCCAAAGAATCTCATTTGAAAGCTGTGAAAAGAATCATTCGTTATATTAATGGGGATGGCGATTTTGGTATCTTGTACTCTTTCGATACTAACACTAATTTGGCTGGTTTTAGTAATGTTGATTGGGCGGGGTGATGTCGATGACAGAAAGAGCACCACCGAGGGTGTTTCTACCTTGGGAACAACTTGGTTTTCTGGTACAAGAAGAAATAGATTTTATTTCATTTTCCACTCTCGAACCGAGTATATTGCATTAGGAAGTTGTTGCTCCCAAATGTTATGGGTGAGACAGGATGTTGGTGATTATGGGGTTGAAGAGAAAATCCATCGCTATTGTGATAATTTGAGTGCCATAAACATTTCTAAAACCTGGTGCAAAGACTATAGAACAAAACATATCGATATTCGACACCATTTCATTAGAGACTTGGTTGAGAATAAAATTGTTACCGATAATAGACTCATCATTCTAGACATCCTGGGATCATTTTTTTTGGGCTTGTGGAAAATATCATCTCCATTGATTCGATGTGGTGTATTATTTTTGGAAATGATTTATTCCTTAAATTTGTCTCACGATAATAAAAGGTATTGATCTTCCGTGCTTATTTTGGATTAATGCACACCTTGTATTATGAGACTTTTCCAAAAATATTTTGAATTTTAAATTTGCAGTTGGGATTTTTTGGAAACTTCCACATTGACCGCCAATAGTATCTCTCCTATACAAGGAAGTTATTTCTTTCCCTTTTTCAAAATACTCACATTTACTTTGTGTTTTTTTTTTAAAAAGGAATATTTCTGTGATTCTTCTTTCCTTTCTTGGGATTCTTGGTCCGTTTTTTCTTCTAACCGAAATCTTCCATAGTATCTTGTGCTTGCTCGATTGTTTTCAGACTCTCATCCAATGGTTCGCACAAGAGAACAGATTCTACGAGAGTTGAGAGTGCAAACCCTGCAGCCAGAGAACAAGACGTTTTATCCATGGGTAATGTCAATCAACCATCTAGGTTGTCTCCTCCTTCATCCCGTGTGAAGCCAGCAGATCAAAGCTTTGAGAGGACCTACTATTGAAAAAGGAAAAATGGTGTACCTGTTGAACAAGGAGAAGAGGAGGAAGTTTTTGTGGCAAGAAAGCGAGCCACCTTATCTCAGACACCATCTAAGAGGATCATTAGGCAGATGGTGTTCACTGATTCTGAAGATGAAACCCCAAGGGAAGACCCTCTGGTAAACCTTCATCTTCGTACAAGTGTGACTGAATCTTCTGAGGATAGTTCTTCATCCGATAGTGAAAGCAGCCAGTCAGACTTGGAACCGGATGATGATGCCGGAAGGGACACTAATGAAGGTGCTAATGTCAATGCTGACACACCAGGTTCATACACTGATTCTGAGGAGTCTGATCATGAGCCCTCCGACTCCGAATTTAAGGCCAGCAGAGGTCAGTTTTCTGCTTTTTACTCTACTGAGAATAAAAATCTTTGGGAGACCGTTGTTCAGCATGTAATACTGTGTGAAAGGCCTATCAAAATGGATGATCATGCTAAATTTGGTATTCTGCCGCTCCTTGGGCAATTGGGCCTCCTTGGTTCTGTTACTCATATTGGAAAATATGTTGATCGTGTTGTGAGGGAATTTTATTGCAACCTGCCCATGAGATTTACTGATCACAAGTCCGCTAAGTATGGGTCTGTGTGGGTTCGAAGGAAGGTTTACTCATTTACTCCAGAGGATATTAATGGAGTTTTGGAAGGCAACAATGTTGTTGATTTGGACCTGCCTTCTGATATGGATGCGATTGCAAAGGAGATAAGTGGGGGTGTAAAAGAAGTTTTGCTAGGAACGCAAGAAAAATTTAAAGCCAAGGACTTAACCAAGAAGTACTCTTCTTCACAAAATTGCCCTTTGCAACTGGACTCCTACAAAGCATTCCTCTTTGGTCACTACGGATCAGGCAATCCTGTTATATTGCATTGGGACTAGACATCCGTACAACATTGGGGAACTAATTTTTGACATCATCGGCACCCATGCTGGGTACACCAAAGTACTTATGGTATTCTCCCCTTCCCTTCTTTAATTTATAAAGTGCTTGTCTCCCAGGGGTTTAAAAAGAAGGCATCCGAAGATCTTGTTGCTGTCCCTGCTCCCATTTCCATCTCGGTTAAAATCCTCAAGAGTGAGAAGATCAATGACCTGCCTCTACCTCCTCCTTCTGGTTCCACTGTTGGTGCTTCTTCCAGTGTTTCAACACTGTGGGAATTCAGACTTGAAGCCGATTACGTCTTCGAGATAGCCTGACGAGAACATCAAATTGTCTTGGACCTCGAAGAAGTTAGAGGCCCGAGAATCTTCTTTTCACACCTCATTGCTCCTACTGGTTCCTTGGCATCTGTTGCTCAAAAAGGGGGAGTAAGTGTAAGTGGTGTAAGTACTCATGTGAATGATGATCTTGATAACTTGGCGGATGCTGCCATTGCTGCTGATGAAGCACATTCTGAGGGGGAGTCTAGTGCGAGAGGAAGATCTTCGCTTTGGGAGGGGGAGTCTCAATCAAGATGAAGATGATATCAAGAATCGACTCGAGGGGAGTCAAAGGAGGCTAGTGGCTCTGATTGAGATTGCAGCATTTCTGAACTCTATTTTTGTTCAAATGATAAACTGCGTTAAACTAGTTCTGTTAATCTAGTTCTTTTGGACAAAGTGTTGGATGAATTTGGATTTTGTTTGCATGTTTTTCTGAATTATGCTAACTTGCAGGTTTCTATTATTGATGTCTTATGTCACATCCTATATATATCCTGTTAAGTGTTGTTTTGACCAAAAGTGCCAAATGGGGAGATTGTTAGTGTTATTGAAGTTGGCAAATTTGATCCGTTTTAGCACAAAGTGCATATTCTAGTGTTGTAACACCGTAATGCAACATCGCTCACTGATATCTGGGGCGGATTTTATGCCAGATTCTGGTGGTGTGTTTTTGGCAAGATCTTTATATTGTGAATGTTGCTGATATTATTAGATAAAGTTTATCTTAATTGATTCACCATTTTTTAATTGCCAATTATTCCTTTTAAATCACTTTCCTTGTGTAATTGATTCTTACCCACAAGAAAATGGTTTTTCTTTCTGATTTCCTTCCTTTAGCAAGAAATCATCCTCTTGAAATCAGGGATAGGATTTCTTCTTGATTGCTATAAGAAGTGGAGTCAGACCTTTGAAGAGGCTATCGAGCATAAGCATATTCAAGCTCTATTTTGCACTTCTTCAAGAAATCATTTTACTACATACTCTTATTCTTCGGGAGAAGAATGTGAAGATCTACAGCGTGGATCGACTCGACCGTTCAAGGGATTTGAAGTTGGAGGGATTCCAACAAGGTTGAGTGTTCTGAAGAATCGATCAGAATATTAGTTTTATACGAGTGTTGGTGTATTAGATAAAGAGGGATTCTTTATGCTTTTCGTAAATCCAGTCGTATTTGTAATAACTCTTTGTTCTCTAATATTAGATTGTTTCTTCTCTGGGTGTGGCCTCGTGCATTAAGATTGAGGAATCTAAGCACGTTAAAAATCTCCGTGTTATTTTTATTCCGTTGTACACTTGTGTTGGTTGGTTCAGTGTTACAATATTAACATCCAACACCTTAAGAATATGTTCTGTTTCACGTTTTTAAGGGCACAGATTCTATCACTGTGATTAATAAATAAGGGAAAATTGTAAATTTGGTTTGATAATTTGATCTCTTTAGACTTATGGTCTGTTAAATAGTCAAAGTTTATTCTTAGTTCACCAACTTTGCAATTTGAGATATTATTCTCGCCGGAAAATTCTATTTTTTTGCTGGAAATGGCTGAATTGGACCGGAATATTGATGATACGGACAACAAATTAAGTAATTTTTCAATTTGGAGGGCAAATTGTTATGTATTATCTCACTGTATTTATATGTTTGACGAAAAAAAAAACGTAAACAAAAATGACAAGCGTTGGAGGGGATCGAACCAATTTATTAGGGACCTCGTCATTGAAACTTGATATTAAGGTTTCACTTGTCATTTTTGTTTAATGTTCTTTTTTCCTCAAACTTGAGACAATGAACAGGGTGGCGGTTTCACAATTTCAAAAAAAAAAAAATTCCTAATTTGTTGTCCATGTCAATATTCCGATTCAAATCAACAACTTCCGGTGAAAATTGACTAAATGTACAAATGTTTAAAGTAACTAATTAAGACCAAACTTTGGCAACTTAGCGGATGACCGAAATTCGATAATGTAGAAACTTATCATACTATGTAATCAAGAAACTAATAGAACAAAAAGCTTAGAAATTGTGAACAGAACCAAAAAAAAAAGGAAAAGAAAAACAAATTAAAGTTAAAACAATTATCCGATCATGAATCTGAGACTAAAAGTGAATCCCAGATCATGTCCATGTCCATAGAAGGCATTCTGCTCAACTGAACTGCATCAACATTATCCTCATCAATCACTTCTGACTTTCGATTATCTATCCTTGAATCCTCTTCCAAAACCGGCTTTTTGATGGCGATGATTGTGGACTTATAATATTGGCCTTCTTCGAAACTGCTTGCAATTTAGCTTCTAAAAGGGCTGCAGTATTGTTGTTCAAAGAATTCGCCTTAATTTGGTGCTTCAAATCAGGAAAATTAAGATTTGCATAATCACCCTGAGAATATAAGCTGCTGTGTCATAAGCAAAAGCAGCTTCTTCAGCTGTGTCAAAAGTCCCCAGCCAAACTCTTGTCCTATTTCTTGGTAATCTTATTTCTGCCACCCATTTTCCCCAGTGCCTCTGTCTCACTCCCTGAAAAGCTTATTATTATTATTGTTCCCCTGTTGGCTGTTTTTGCCTGATATTTTCATTGGCTGGGTTTTTGTTGTGCTGAGCCAGTAATCACTCATGTAGCCTTTTGAGGGGTGATTTTGATTGGTTTTTAGCCATTTTGGTCCTGATTGGAGATTTTGATCAATTTGGGGACTGAATAGTAAAGGGGTTTCTGAAAATGGGGTGGTGTTTGTAGGTGGATCTTGCAAAAATAAGCCCAGATTTGGAATTTGTGGTGAACAAGGTTTAGAGAGTTTAACCTCATTTGATGATTGGAAGAATTCAAGAAAATTATTCAAAGGGACATGAGTTTCAATGAAATGAGAATCAGAGGGTCCTGTTTGGTTGGTAGGATTGGTGAATCCAGGATTAAGGTATGAATGTGCATGAATTTCCCTGGAATGTTTTTCTTTAGAAAAATTGGTATTCAATATGGTACCAGAGCCAGACTCGTCTACGAAATCACTAGATTCTGAGATCAGAAGCAATTTTTGTGACATTCGTGGAGACGAATTCGCCTTTCTTCCATCGTCGGGTCTGGTAGTCTCATTTGGACCGTGAAAAACGTTGGATGAATGCACAAACGGTGAGCTTGACCCTGTTGATGTTGTTTCCAAACGAGATGAAATTTCACTCTGCATGAAGGTTTCCATTTTAGGAGATTTATTGTCCATGAGAATGTGAATTTGAGGAGAGACAAAGCAAGTGACGGAAGTAAATGTTACAAAAGGAAGGCAAGATGACATATATATTAACCACCTAGATGGAGATTTCATGTTGTTTAGTTTTCCATGAAAAAACCCTAAACCCCCTAAACTATGCGATTTTTTGCACTTTACTATCTAAACTAATTTCTTTTACACTTTATCATACAAACTATACAAGTTTTGCACTTTGCCCTATAGCGGTCATCGCCGGCGGAATATTCTCCGAATATTCCGGCACGTGTCCTCCACGTGAGGGCAAAACCGTCTTTACCTAAAATTCAAACATAAGTAATTATACTTTACCATCTGAACTTTGTTAAGAATTTCACTTTGCTATCTGAACTTTGCACAATTTTCACTTTGCCATATCAATTTAAGAAAATTAAAAAAAATTATGTGTATATAAATTTATTTATCTTGTTTAATACATAAAAAAACACAAAATAAGTTTAAATCATAATGTGAGAAAATCGAAATATAAAATTTACTTTTATAATTCTCGTATATATTACTTTTTTTGCATTATAATTTATTTTTTGCATATTATAATTAAAAAAATATTAAATAGATATTATAATTATGATTTAATATTTATTTTCTTTTATTTATTTATATATTTTTTTTTTTTGCAAAATTTTGATTTTCCAAAGTATCGACCGAAATACAAGAAAAAGTATGGTAAAAGTTTGAGCCGAACTGATTATTTTGGTACTATATTCAACACACGACGAGTACCGAATATTCTGTTCAATTATGGTTTTTTGTTCGTTCACCAAATACCTATTGAGTTTAACTTCTACTTGTAAGAGTACGAGAGCAATGTCGTGTGGTAATCGGCCAAAGTTGTCTCACAAGAAAAGTTTAGCCAAACGTGTAATTATTTGAATTTATGAAAAACAAAAATATTTCTTTAACATTATAATCAAGTTTTGAATATGCAGTCAAGAATTGAACTAAGAATTAAAAGTACATATCTAAAACAACATCACATTATAAAATTGGGGTGAAATCAATATAAAAATTAAACCTTAGAACAATTCAAAGATGTATAAACCACCAAAAACAAATCGATATCAATGATATTTGTACTCACCTTAATCATAAACCTAAACCCTAAAATAATAACATCGATATTATATTTTTCTAAGGTTAATATTAATTAAATTTTTCTTTTACGAATAAAAATTAAAAAAAAAAAGATAAATAAATGTAAATACACATATTATTTTTACTTTTCTTAAATTTATATGGCAAAGTGAAAATTGTGCAAAGTTGGATGGCAAAATAAAATTCTTAACAAAGTTCATATGGTAAAGTGTAACTACTTCTATTTGAATTTTAAGAAAATACATTTTTGCCCTCACGTGGAGGGCACGTCTTAGGAATATTCGGAGAATATTCCACCGGCGATGACCAATATAGGGCAAAGTGCAAAACTTGTATAGTTTGTATGGTCAAGTGTAAAGAAAAATAGTTCATATAGTAAAGTGCAAAAAGCCGCATAGTTCGGGGTTTAATGTTTTTTCCTCTTATTTTTATTCCACTTCCTATTTCATTACATCTAGAGTGGGCAATGGGTCAAGCGGGCGCCGGCACCTGAGTCCGTCGGGCTTTTGCCAAATTTAGGGTCGGGCCGGCCCGATTTTGGTCGGAAGCGAAAAATGCTTGGCCCACCACCCATGCATAAACCTATGTACAAATTTTCGGGCTAGCCCGCCCGTCGAGCCATTCGGGCCGGGCCAAATAAGCCCGACTTTTTCGGCCTAAAATTTTAAATTGACCCCAGTCAAACCTCGGGTGGTGGCCACGGGGTTTTGCCACCTCAAATTACATCATATGAATGATATGTGTACAAGATGATGTCGTAATTGTGTCTTTCATCTAATAGAGTATAATATTGAGTGGAAGATGAACATTTAACATGAGATCTTATCCTCTTGCATGTTGGATCTTCTATTGTCTACAAATATTTCACATAATGCTTAAAGTTCACAAAGTATGAATATCAGACATGCGGGATGATGTCATTATTATTGACAAATGGTATATTTTTATCATATTGAAACACAAAATGAAATACTATAGGAAATAAAAGATTTAGGCCGAATCGTGTTGTTTCGTCTTGACATCTACATAATGCCTAAACTTTTCTTTGAGTACACATTCGAAGGGGAAAGTATGATAGGAATCGAATCGAATCTTATACCTCCTGGTCCGAGTTTAAGAATTTTAATTACTCGATCACTATTCAAATCTCGTACAACATCTAAGCTTACTCTGTGTTTTAATCCCTTTAACATTCATTCTAAGAAAAATTTGGGCCCTTCGGTCTCAAAGTTGTGCGTTATAATTAACCAATCAATATTTCCCAGGTGTCCTTTTGTCTTTCCTGGTTTTTTTTTTTTTTTTTTTTTTTTTGTCTTTCCTGGTTTTTGGGATTACCTAATGGATGTTTATTCTTCCATGAGAGTGACAATCACCACTTTAAACTCTAGATTTACTTTAATTAATTTGTAGTTTTTTAATCCATCATCATGTGATTTAATCAATCAGCCACATGATCTCGTTTGAACCCTTTTACTTTATTATGAATTGAGAAAATGATGTTTTACTTAGAATTATTCCATCTGTCTCATTCTCTCCATTTAACTGGAAATGGAATTTTAGTTGGAGTTCAAGAACAAACATTTTTTTTAAGTAAAAAAAAAAAATAGAATCATGTCATTTTATATTATTATATAAAATAGTAGTTGAGAATTAGATGGTCCAATATTATTTTTTAGGTGAAATGACCATTTTAAAAAACGAATCGTTGTTAGAAGACTTTAATAAACAAACAACACTTATTTATAAATTTAGGTATAATTCAAAAACAAAAAAAATCGGGCTAATTACGCAAAAATTCAAAGTTTTTTGAAAATTACAAAAGTCCCCTTTAGGTTTGATCGGTCTTACATTTTCCCCTTGATATGCAAAAAATATTTCAAAAATTTCCCTATATTTATCAAATTATTATAGTTACCCCCGTTAAATTTAAGATACAATCAAACCTTTTGTGATTTTCAAAAACCTCCTGGCTTTTTGTAATTAGTCCAAACCTTAGGGGGCTTTTTGTAATTATCCCATAAATTTATACACTAATAATTTGGGGAGACCGAGGAAGTGTATCAAGTAATTAACTACTAATTGTCATCATTAAGTTCAATTTTAATTCGTGATCAAATTGTGGACCTTCCAATGATTGGCTCCCATTAGAAGCCTTTTACTGGAAAGGCCATAAAAAAATTAGGTAGCAAATTAGATTATTAAATTAATATCATTATTAACCAAGAAAAGGGCCTAAAATAAACAAGTTTTGGCTTCTAATGTATGACGAAATCATGGCTGTCTTTTCCAGATATGGTAATAACTGGCACAAGGTCATGAATAATGAATTTCTAATTTGGGTTTTCTTCTGGCATCTATGTGTACGTGTCTTTTGATATGAATTTAGAGACACTTTACCAACTCATACAACTTAAACGAGAAAACAAAAAAAATGTTTTAGATGGCAAATTATTTTTTTTGAGGAAATAGATGGCAAATTATTACTGGATCAATATTGGGAGGGTTCACAAATTGTGATGTCTTATCCCACATTGGTACTAACATGTATATCTACACACACTGAATATTCTTTTCATAAAAGTAAATAATAACCTAATGGGATAATTACAAAATCACCCCTAAAGTTTAGCCTAATTACAAAAAATTCACACTACAAGAAAATTGGTTTATAATGACCGGAAATTTCGTCATTATATATCAAAAATCCATCATTAAAGACTTTTAATGACGGAAAATTCTCATCATGGACCCCTCATTATTGCCCTCCTAGGTAAAAGTAAATAATGACGGAGTCATTGTTTATTTTTACCTAGGAGGGCAATAATGAGGGGTCCATGATGGGAATTTGTCCCGTCATTATTGTCTTAGTATTTTTTATGACTAAATTATACCGTCATTAAAAATTAAAAATCAAAATTTCAATTACCCACTCCCCATTTGTTTCTCTAACTTTTACAAGTTACACCCTCTTGAGGTATTGTTTAGAAAAATACAAATCTTACGGGGTATTTATAATACTTTAATAAAGTATTTATAATTCTGAAAGATAATTAACTGGGTTCTTTTTGTAATCAGGCTAGACCTGAGGGGTAGTTTTTGTATTTATTCCTAACCTTTTTAAATTACGGTTGATGAATTTAAAGATTTTTCATGAGTCCCAACAGATTCATAGAACCTGGGCTTGACACTAGGGGAAGAATAAACATCTCAATGTGACACACACTCTCACAAAGATTCCCATCACTATCTTTGTACCCCTTTTTGTCAGTTCAAGTTATTCTAAAGATTACCATGTTTTTTTTCTAATTGTGTGTGTTTTTTTTCGAACTTGTTATTTTAAAAGGGGGCTAGCACATGGTATTGGCTCTAAGCTAATTCTGTTTATATACCTCTAATTAAGATTATTGGTTTATATAACATTGAGAGGATATGAAGCCATGTTGCTGAAAGTTGCTTTTGCCTTTTCTCTTTTAACATTGCATTTCTCTCTTTCCATCCCATACAACTTTATTCCTTCCTCATTTTTGGACCTTTAAGACAAAATAAGACAGATTGGAATAAACAAGATTTTTGTACCAACATATACCCAACTCACTTTAGCTTTCAAAATATGGTGTAGACAATAGACATGTGGATTGGGTAAATTAATAGCAGTAAATGGTATGTAATTTGTGCCTATAATTTAAGTTAGCTAGGATTCTTCTAGCCAATCTCATACAGGGACGGATCCAGAAACTTTTCACAATAGGGGCACAAAATAAATAAAAGGGATAATTACATAAACTACACCCAAGGTTTGAGCTAATAACAAAACAAACACAACAATTTTTGAAAATTAGAAAGCCCCGCTTGAGGTTTGGTTTTGTATTATTTTTTACCCCTTTATAAGCAAAAAAAATTCGAACATCCCCTTACGTTTATAAAAATATTACAATTACCCCCTTCCATATAAGATAGAATCAAACCTCATAAGGCTTTTTGTAATTTTAAAACTTCTTTGAATTTGTTGTAATTATCCCAAATCTCAGGAGTAGTTTTTCTAATTATCCCTAAATACAATTATAAGCTTCATAAAAGAACAATCAATGAGGTGCATTTTATTTTATACCTAATTAATACATATTTTGAAAATACATAATAAATACAAAAAAAAAAAAAAAAAAAACTCGTGGGGGCACGTGCCCCCATAATAGGAGCTATGGCTCGTGTATGATCTCATACTTCTATCATCCGATTTGTCACGGTAGGCAATGGCGAAGCCATGTTTACACGATCTCATACTTCTATCATCCGATTTGTCACGGTGGCGGTGGCGAAGCCATGTTAAAAAACTTAAAGGTATTTTGATAATTTCACTTTATAGCTTAAAAAATACAGAAAATAGAAAAAAATAGAATTTCAAAATTTTGTAGATTTTCTTTTGCTCCACTATATATAAACTTTCAACATTTTTCTTTTAACTCCACCAAAAGTTTCTACATTTTCCCCCAATAATTTCTTTTTGAAATATTAGCAATAAAGTCGCTATTGTGCAACGCTTTCAAAATAGAGAAATGTTATGATATATTGATAAGATTGTATTATGTTATATCTTTTTGAATATTAAGATGTAATTTAATTAAGGTACTAATTTTATCAAAATTGGTTTTTGTTTATAGTTTTATATTTATAGTTGATAATCGTACATTATTTTTATTTTAATGTTAGTTTAATTCTGGCTTTGTCACTGGATATAGGTACTGTTGATATAAACTAATTAGTGTGATATCCGACATTAGTTGTAGTCTTGTAGAAGAAAGACAATGCTTTATATATAGGTATAATTGACTCATATAGTAACTTATGTTAACCATTTACATGAAAACGAGTGTAAAGTAGTTGCAAGCAGATCCTATTGTGTGAAATAAATGCTAGCTTATTGTGATTTAGACCCTCACCCCATGGGTCGAAACATAACACTGGGAGTCGTTTTTGTCCATGTCTTTCATTTTAATTATTTGTTTCTAACTCGTGATAAAGTAATTTATGTGACTTGAAAGATGAGATAATAAACTCGAGTAACAAGTCAAAAGTGCACAAGATGACAATGAGCATGGAATATGATGCACTTGAAGTGCTCATTTTGTTTTTCTTTTCAAAAATTCTCATCTATGAAGATAAGGATTTTTTCAGCTTCTTTTGCCAATCTGGATAGTAACTCTATAAGATTTCCGAAAAAAAAAGTAGTAACTCTATACTTCTTATTTATTTTTGCGCCCTTTTTTATCCTTATTTCACTTTAGGCCTATGTGGCTCAATACTATTGGGTCCCTTCATCTTTGAGTATTATCAATATATATGTATATTTGAAATATTAATTAGCTAATTGTTAATGAAAGAGATTAATTTAATCCATAAGCGAAATTGTTGAGTTGCAATTTGTAAAACCAAATTCAATAATTTTTTTTAGAAGAATAGTTGTTTATCGTGTCTATTGAAGTACAATTGATGCTATGATATACTATAGAGAGGCTACATAATTTTATTGTTCCAGAAGATATTATCAGTTATCATCTCCATCTAAATTTAAATATTAATTTTCAAAGTGAAAATAATTCAAAATAAACAAAAGATCAAACACAAAATATAACTTAAAAATAAACACAACAAAAATATAAGGAAAAAATAAAAAGAAAAACTTTATTTATTAGACTAATCAAAAAACGTTTATGCAGTTCCACAAGATAGATTATAAAAAAAACTCTTGTTTAGTGCAGAATCGGGGTTCAATCTTGTCGATGTTGACAGGACATTTGAGAAAGACGGTAATATGAAAAATGTGAAGATGAAACCATATTTGATGGTTATGTTTCGACTTTAGGATCAACAATGTTGAAGTATCTTTCTAAAATAATTGAAGTAGTATAATATGAGAGGACTTTGTATAAATTATACTTAAGTTAATCGATTGATTGGTAGTATTTTGCATGTATTTTGGGCTTAATATTGGCTAGAATGTGGGAATATGCATGCGTTATACAAGTAAATTGGGTAGTATTCTTGTTTTGTGGAATGGATTACGCTTTGCTCGTTTTGTAGGAATTTATCTATATTTGTGGCATAGTGGCAACAATTCGAGCATTGCAACCGCCAATATTTGTAGGCCTCGTACACAAGTGACGAAGTTTGGAGTCGAGTCGAGAAGAAGTTGGACGAATCCGGCGAGAAACGGAAAAAATAGTCTATGGGCATATTGTTCCGGTGAGCACGGGCGGGGCATGCTCCTCTGAAGACACGGCCGTGCTCAACCCAAACACGGGATGACTCAAGGTGCGGCTAGGGCACGGGCGGCCGTGCCATATTGGCACGCCCGTGCCCTCTCGAGGAAAGATTACAAATTGTTCGGCACCAAGACGGCCGTCAAGGGTGCCAAAAGGGCACGCCGGCCGTGCGTCACAAGGAAAAACGAGTTTATCCAATTTCAACTAGGTTTTGACCCGAACGAAGTACAAATAGACCGGGGCCACAAACGAGGACACGCTGATTTTTACCCTAGAAACCAGAGAAACGAGCGAGTTTTTCATCGGAAACTTCGAGAGATTGATCAAGACCGCAACCACACCTTCGAGGATTGAAGATAGATCGAGAGATCGTCGTCATCCCCGAGTCACTCATTCCATCGTATCGTTATTTCAATTAGTTAGATTTTGATTATAAATAATTTGTCTATGAATTGTTTATCTTCAATGTCCGCTAAACATCTTGTGATTCCGGGTTTGGGAGTAGATTAATAAACACTTTTATGTGATGATTAAGGATAATTGAAGTTAATGCTTTCTTCTTCTATTCAAGTACTTTGCTTTAATTCTTGTTTTATCAAAAGGCCTTTGATTTAAACTTGTTTGATGTATTGATCCATAATTCTAACCGATGAGTTTCAATACTAGATCTTGAGTACTTGACACAAATAGATTGCATGATTGAGAAGTCTGTGAATATTTGTGAGATCTTTTAATCTTTTGAACTTTTGGGAGTTGGATATCTCATGTTGAGTAGAGATGCTAACATAGATATTCCAATCAACGCTTTTACATACATCTCGAGAGAGGGGTAAATTACTTTGGTGATTGGTCTATAGAGAAGAATACGTTTAACCTTAGTTTGCTTAACCCGAGCATAAAAGTGGGATATTAATTGAAACCATAACCCAGAATCCATCCATCTATACTTGATCTTTTAATCGCTCTTTGCTTTGCTATTTTAGGATTAATTTACGCTTTAGTAGTAATAAAACCAAACCTTCAAATTTCGATAGTTTAGATAAAAATAGGACTATTATAATCCAATACTTAGTACATTAATTTATTAATCCCTGTGGATTCGACCTTGCAAACCCTATTCTATAAATTGATCCGTACACTTGCGGTGAAGCTATAAAAATAGGCGAACAAGTTTTTGGCGCCGTTGCCGGGGAATAATTAAATTTTTAGTACTAATATTGCGATAAAATAGAACTATTCTTAATCTAGACGTTCTTTTTTTTTTTTAATTTGTTCGATTTTACTTCTATTGTGGTTAACTTGTTTTCTTTAGTTGGTTCAGGTAGTGCATGATCACTCGCTCAAAGCAAGGAGACTTAGCACCGTTCATACCGGAGGTTGAAGCTTTTGCTAGGCGAAATAGTGCAGCTACTAAACGGGCAGAAAGACAACAGGACCAAACCATGGCAGGAGTTGAAGACAACAACAGAGGCAATAACGGGGGTAACAACCAGGCTAACAGGGTCAATGTTGAGTTACCAATACCAGAGGTTCCAGTGGCTCCGGCAGCCCAACAGCAAGCGATACGCGATTACTTTCGCCCAATCAATCGCAACTATGGTGGCATTGCCAATGTCCCGATCAATGCGAATAATTTTGAGCTAAAGCCAGCGCTGATCTCGATGGTACAGCAGAACCAGTTTGGGGGCTTCCCGTCTGAAGATCCCAACTCTCATCTTGCGAATTTCATACAAATTTGCAATACTATCAAGATGAATGGGGTGACTGATGATGCTATACATCTTCGCCTATTCCCTTTCTCTTTAAGGGATAAGGCTAGGAACCGGCTGCAGCACCTTAACTCGGGAGTGTGAACAACTGGGATGAGCTAAGTCGAGGTTTCTGTTTAAATACTTCCCACCAAGTAAGACACTACACTTAAAAGCGAGATCACTCGATTCAGGCGGTTTGACTCGAGCCTTTGTACGAGGCCCGGGAGAGATTCCGGATTTGTTGAGGAGGTGCCCGCAACATGGATTTCCAAGATCGCAGACTTTGCTTTTTCTACAATGGGTTGATGGGACAGACGAGATCATTTGTAGATGCCGCAGCGGCGGCGCTCTACTCGCAAGATTTCCGGAAGATGCATTCAACTTGTTAGAGGAGATGGCCATGAATAGCTATCGGTGGCCCTCCGAGAGGACTAACGTGAAAAGGGTAGTCAAGTTTCGATTCAGATCCAATTAAAGAGTTGACCAGGATGGCCGTTTTGACCAATCAATTGAGTACATTGACAAAGGCAAATGAGGTAAACGCAGGTGCAAGTAGTGGGGAGTTTCTCAGATCCGATAGAGGAAGCAAATTACGTGAATAACCGGAATTTCAACAATTTAGGAACAATCAAAATCCCACTCATTATCATCCGGGCCTAAGGAACCACGAAAATTTCTCCTATGCGAACACAAAGAACGTGATGCAACCACCACCGGGTTTAATGTGACTAATGGAGTTATTATCTTTGCAGATCCTAAACCAACCATGGAAGACATGTTCACCTCGTTTATGAACGAGACACGGAACAGTTCAACAAGGATGAGGCAAAGATGGATAAAATTGAAAACCATGTCACCCAATTGGGGTCCCAGATGAAGAATCTTGAGACCCAAATTGGTCAAATAGCTACAATTATTGGTGGGCAGCATCAAAAAGGCCAGTTTCCGAGCAACACTGAGGTAAACCCAAAGGAACAGTGTAAAGCCATTCGTCTGAGGAGTGGAATGGAATACGAGGGGCCGAAAATACCAGAAAATTCCAAAGAATCACAGACGGCACACGGTGCGCGCCAAGCACGGCCAGCCCGTGCGCCTTGCTGACACGACAATCGATGCGCCGGGTGATGCGGAAACTGAGGCAAATGGCGAGGTTGAGGCCAAGGAAGAAGCTGAGGAACATCGTGCTGAACAAAAAGGGGCTGAGAAGCTTAAATCCTCCTCTAACCCTGATATTTCTAAACTTAATGTTCCCCTTCCTTTTCCCCAACGTTTTCAAAAGAAAAAGTTAGACGCACAATTTGCTAAGTTTTTAGATATTTTTAAAAATCGCATATTAACATTCCTTTTGCAGATGCATTGGAGCAGATGCCCAATTACGCTAAGTTCTTGAAGGATGTTATGTCAAAGAAAAGGAAGATGACTAGTTTCGAGACAAAGTAATCTGGACAGAGGAGCATGATCTGGCAATAATCCAAAGGAAACTACCACGAAGTTGAAAGATCCAGGGAGTTTCACTATCCCTTGTGCTATTGGTGATGTTTTCTTTAAGAAAGCACTTTGTGACTTAGGAGCGAGTATTAACTTGATGCCCTTGTCTATTTTCGTGCAACTTGGATTGGGAGAGGTGAAGCCATCTATGGTCACCTTACAACTCGCAGACCGATCACTCACGTATCAAAGGGAATCATCGAGGATGTACTTGTCAAAGTTGATAAATTCATATTCCTGTGGATTTCCAAAGTGTACCGTTTTTGTCACAACAAAGAATTTCCAAACCTTTTATGCTCTTAATACTCTTGATATGGCCACATAAAGTTGATCGTGAGATTGTGATAAAATAATTTGTATTTAGGATTATAATTTATCTTTTAGAGTTGATGTTGTGAGAAATTGATTTATTTTGGTATTTATATTTTATCTTTTAGAGTTGAGATTTGAATCTTGTAGTATCAAACAATGAAATTAAAAGGTGCATATAAAATAAATATATTTTTGAAAGATAATATTTTTAGATGTATGTCAAACCCCAATTTCTATTAGTTGTTAGATTCATTGATGTGTTTTCTCGAATTTGTTGAGAAAATTAAAAATAATTTGATAAGATCATGTAGTATAATCACTATCCAGGCCCTCGGATCAAGAATTGAATAAATCGGTTTATTTTAATTTTAATTGTTAGGATATGCTCATTTATATCTATGATGAGCTTATTTAATTTGGTTATAATTTGGATTGAATTATTTATTTAATTGTGAATGTAATTGGTTAGTGGGTCAAACTTGGATTTAATAAGAGTAATTTAAAATAGACGTTGGAGTTAGCATAAATCGGAAATTAAAAGATGCATATAAACCAAATACATTTTTGAAAGATAATAATTTTAAAATGATAGCGTAAATAAATCATTGATATTTAGATTACTTCATATCTCTTAAAGTTGTTATTATCTTTAAAATTTGTAATCTTTTAAATTCAAAAATTCAAAAATATACTATCAATATTTTACCTTTAATTTTTAGATAGCAATGCCACATGGATAATTATAAAGTAGACATGTGGAATTGAGAGAATGAGAAGTTGACACATGTCAAAATTAATGAGGTGATGACATGTATCAACTTTGTTTTATCTTTTAGTATATAGGATTGATATACATATATAAATTTATCAAATATTTTAAATTAATTAATACATTATAAGAAAAATTCCTCAAAAAACGTGTTGGATATACATACATATACATATATAAATATATAAATATATTAAACATAGGATTTTGCCGTAATATTGATTTTGCCAAATTGATAACTTTGCTGATTAAATGTTTGATTGGATTTTAATAGTTATATAGGGAAATAGGAAATTTAATTATTAAGTTGATGATAAATTGATAGTAAATTGATACAATAAATCAATTTATAATTGGAAGAATAAGGTGGTGGCATGGTTTGACACGTGGCTATATATGAAGACGACACGTGGATTTGGAAGAATAAGGTGTTGACATGTGTACCAAATTAATTAGGTGAAGACATGTGGCAGATTGTTTTTTCTTTTAGTATATAGTGTTGATATAGATTGCAAGATAGGAATTTTGCAGAAATTAATTTCCAAATTTATGAAATAAAAATGGGCGGGAAAAAGTTTTGGAACAAACTTCTGCTATTATATATATATATATAAGGCAAGGCCTCATGGTCTCATGGACGCCAAATTATAAAATCCTCCTTCCCCAATTAGTCTTACTTTTATTCCGCACACCATGCACTTCCTCTTTTCTTTTAGAAAGGAAACGGAATATATCTATATATTGTGACACTCATCAATATAAGAAAATAAGGAAATTCCAACGGAAAATCTATTGGAATTTTGTCAATTACCGTTGGAATTATCGATTCCAACGGAAATTCCAATATAAAATGCATCGTTGGTAAAATGGACGTTGGAATGGCAAAATTCCAATGGAAAAATATTCCAATTGTATTTCCAAAGTTATTTATCCATTGGAATGTACAAATCGTTGGAAACAACTCAACATTTTTTCCAACACTAATTCCAACTAGAATTATACCATTGGAATATATATAATCGTTGGAAAATGCTCCAACGGTTATTCCAACGGAGTTATACTATTGGAATTTATAGTCAATGGTATATATCTCTGTTGAAATATGCAATCATTTTATCTCATTTTCTAACATCTTTAACTTCCCAAAGAGGTCACCCATCATTAATTTGTCTCAAGTCAAGCATATTTAACTATGTAGTTTCAATATGATTGACTCAGAAGAGAATATATATTTATTGATATGGATAATACTATCAAATCTTTAACCTCTATTGAGATTTCCAATGGAATTTTCCAACAACATGTTGTACCACTTTGGAATTTCATTTGGAATTTTAAACTCAACGGAAATTCCAACGATTAATTCCAACATTTTGTTTACCGTTGGAATTTTTGTTGAATTTTCCAATGGTATGTTTTAGCGGTGGAATTGTAAGTCAGCGGCTACGATAATCTAGAGGGGGTGAATAGATTATCTCCATTTTCTCAATTATGCCATCTTTTTGAATCAAACAAGCCAAGGCGATAGTAAAGGTGCGGGGACTAAATAACACGCGTCGATTTGTAGAGGTTCAACCCACCTAGGGCCTAATCCTCTACCACCCCAAAGATCTCAGGGATGGATTTCAAAAAGAAAAAAAGATTTTATTAATTACCACAATTAATACAACAACACCTTACAACACCTCTTTTGAGATGACCACAATCTCACTTGAAGATTACCACAATCTTCAACGGCACCTTGTGAAGATTACCACAATCTTCCAACTTGAAAAATACCAAATTCTTCAACACCTTGAAGAGCACCACACTCTTCAATAAGAAGATCACCACAATCTTCTTGCACCTATCACCTAGATCATCCAAGTGTGTTCTTACCACAAGAACACTCACATATCTTGTGTTGAATGATAACCCAAAAATTCAAGATTACAACTCGATAATGAATGATACAAATTTGAGTGCAAGTGTAATCAAGAAATAAGCCTAGACCTCAAGATGTGAAAGTGAAAGACCTTAGGCTATTACAACAAGAATAATAGCAATGGAGAACAAATATGTTTGTTTGAATGTATCTTGTTGTGTTGTAGTATTCTCTCTTATTGTGTAGTTTTAGTTTCTTCATCTATTTACAGAGGATGTCTTGAACATGGATAGGCTCCTCTTGGGGACTGATTTCTACAAAAAAAATGCAATTAAAATCAAGATTATAGCTGTTAGAAATCAACCCCATAATTTAGGGAAAAGTTGTCTGTTGCACAACGGTTAGAATTTTGCTGTCAAACAATAGGGCGACCGGTCGCGCACAAATGCAGAAACAATTTTACACAGCAAAAACCATCACCTCGACCGGTCCAGGGGGGTCCGACCGGTCGACCATGGGTCCGACCGGTCGCCCCCCATAGGGACCGGTCACCCTGCAAATATTTTGAGAGACAGTGCGTTCTGTTTCTCTTCAGGCACCGGTCGACCTTTTCGTCGACCGGTCGACCTGCAGGGTTTTTCAAATTGTCTCTTCTCTGTTTCAAAACTTATCTTTCAGACACGGGTTGCCCGGTTGAACACGAGACAAAAGTGTTGTCCAATTTTTATCGAAAATAAACTTCAAGAAATACTCGAAAAATTAATAAAAACTATTTAAATCATTGTTCGCCTTATTTTTAGCTTCACCGCAAGTGTACGGTGTAGTTTATAGAATAGGGTAAGCAAGGTCGTATCCACGGAGACTAATAAATTAATATGCTAAGTATTGAACCAAGATAATCTTATTTTTATTTAGACGATCGAAATTTGATGATTGTTGTATTGAGATTAAGACAATTTAAATCACTAAAACACAAGATTAAGATAATACAAATGATAGAAGTATCAAGATAATGAAATGGATTTCCGAGTTAAGGTTTCGATTAATAACCCTCTTGTTATCCGGTTTAATCAAGCCACGTTATTATCAATATTCCTATAAGACGATCACAAAGCTATTTTATCCTCCCTCTCGAGATGCATATAAAACGTAGATTGAAATACTTATGCTAGCATCTCTACTCAACATGAAGCATTCAACTCCCAAAAGTCTAAAAGATTAAATGTCCTCACAAATATTTACAAACCTCTCGATTCATGCAAATATTTGTGTCGAGTATTCAAGATCTAATATTGAAACTCATCTCTCAAATTATGAATCAATATATCAAACAAGTTAAATCATTGATCAAGTGATAAAACAAGAATAAGATCAAAATACTCAAATAGGCTTCAAGATAATAACTTCAACTAAGATTAAAACATCCTACAAGAGTTTATTAATCTACTTCCAAAACTCGGAAATCTCTAGAGTTTAGCTACACATGATTAAACAACTTATAAACAAAGTGTTCAAAGCCATTACAAATGAAGATGAAAGATTGAAACTAAAAGAGAAGCAAGAAAACTTAGGAACGTCGACAATCTCTCGATATATCTCCGTTCTTCAAGCTCCTATGCAACCCGATTGTCTCCTTGATATCTCCTTCCAAGAGTTGACCCTTGTCTTGTGTTGTAGATCCCAAAACGCCAGAATATCCTTGTGTGCGCCCCCAAAAAGCCTTTTTATACCCACCATCAAGTTTAGGGCATAATCTTTGCAGAGTTATGGGATTCAGTACAGACGCACGGGTGGTGCGTCGGAGCACGGGTTACCCGTGCGCCACCTCTTGAAATAATCCAACTCTCGTAGGGCGCACGGGTGGTGCGTCGGAGCACGGCCTACCCGTGCGCCACCCCGGTGAAATCGGTCACCCTCTCTGGGACGCACGGGTCATGCGTCGATGCATGGGCTACCGTGCGCCATGCCGCTGCAGCCTCGATTATCTTTATACATGGGTGCACGGGTGGTGTCTCGAGGCACGCCCAACCCGTGTGCCCCTTGTCTTTTCCGTAGACACTCAATTTTCGCTCTTTTAGGCTTCACTTTTCGTATACCCACTCAATTCTCCGTGTTTCTACTTTGCTATCCTCGTATTCGTATTCAATTTGCTTCAAATATCATGAAATTCCTACAAAATAAGCAAAGTGTAATATCTTTTCCACAAGGAGTGAATATGTAATATTTAACGCAGTATGTGCATGTTTACCCATCATTATATCTAGAAATACGCCTCAAAATACATGCAAAACTCACACCTATCAATCATTTAGGAGTATTTGGACAACATTTAAAAACATTGTTTTGGTATAAAAACACTTTAAAAGAAAATCATCAAAATTATGATTAAAAACATTTATCAAACAATCTCCCCCTTTTTGATGATTACAACCCAAAACAATTTTAAGAAAACTTAAGAGGTCGATTTTAAAAACAAAACAAATTTACCGGTTAAAGATGAGCTATCCGTTGTGAGTGACAACATTCCACGCAACATAATCACAAGGATGTGAGTATAGATTTTCAAAAACATTTTTGCAAAAGCTCCCCTATCAACATGCACAACAAGAGTAATATAGAAGCAATCAACCAAAAGTTAAAAGCTCGGCTTTTACATTTTGCACTTAAGTATCAAGAGCTTATAAGCTCCCCTGTCAACAAAACATCATTAGACATGTATATGAGTCCATAATGCATCAAATGGACTAAGTATGATCCACAACTTTTGGCTTTTAATAGCCACAACTTATAGCTTCTTCCGTAGAGCTTATTTTAGCTTCTTTGAGCTAATAAGCTTATAATCTGTTTCTCCCCTTTGGAATCATCAAAAAGAATGTTAGCACGATAAAAATATCATATATTCATATCAAAGTACACAACTTAACCGATTTATCGAGCTATATGAGCATTGAAGCTTATAAACCAAATAGGGGGGAAAAGTCGATCATATGACTTGTAGAAGCTTATGAAAACTCATTTGATTTGCAAAATATGATCTCTATAAATATATAAGACATTTTAACACAAGAGAATCATGTAGGTGATGAATCTTTCATTGAAACGTTTTATCGAACACTTGGCGGGCGTCAAAAATAGAAGAAGATATATATAGCCCTTGTAAATGTAATCAAGCCAAGTTTATCATCACCAAAATAAATTTTACAAATATCATTCATCAACAATCATTATTCACAACACAATTATGCATGAATTCCAACAAAAAAATCCACACATAAGCATTTTCTCAAGGATTCCACCCAATTGAGATAAGGGAGTAGAATACTTACCATTTAATCGGTAAAGATGAGCAACTATGATGATAATCGAGCAAGATAATCCCCAAGATATATAATTTATGCAACAAAATACATTTGAAGTGAATTATATGCGAAAATGGCAAAGGGGACGAAAAATGAACCAAAAGAGCCAAAATAGCTAATCGATAGAACGAACGTTTTTTAAGGCATGCTCTCTTCCAGCCAAAGAGGACCCTAGTGTGAATCTCTCATCCCATCACAGTGGCACAAAAATGGCTATGGGCGACCGGTCCAGGAAGAAGGCGACCGGTCGGAGCCGAGGCGACCGTCGTATTTTCGGCCAAAACTTGCATAAAGCCCACTGGTTCGATTTGTTTTGAAAAATCCAAGTTTGAACCAAAAATCCGATTTTTCGCCTCTAAGTTTTAAAAACATGCAAAATGCAAACGTAGACCTCATTAAATATATATTATGTCATAATCAAGCTCGAAATGAGGTAAAAGACTCAACGATAAATGGTTGGAAACAAATGTCCGCGAGTTATTCTTGAGACTAATTAAACACATCTCAAATTTTCGTTTTTAGAAACGCAATCCCTTAGAAAAGATATTGAATCTCAATATGTTTAGTTCGATTATGATGAACCATATTTTGAGAAATTGTAATCACGGACTTGTTATCCCGAAAAAAATATGAACGTTTTAAAACTTCGGATATACAAACCATAAGAGGAAGTGCCTTTCAAGTATTTGAAAATTTCTTTTAACGGCACTTTAATGAGATTCGTTGGGATAGTTTTGAAGTCGAGCATATAGACATAAGACATAGAAAATGTCTAGTCTATGGGAATAAGAAAAGTTAATGAATGTACCTCGAATATGTTTGTCAATCAATATGTCTTCCTCAACCTTTGTCAATCTTTACATTGGTAGCCATAGAGGTTGAGAAGTTTCTTCCTTCTACAATGCCTAACTTCTTCAAAGGTTTTATTGTATATTTTGATTGTGAAATATATCCACCTTCTTGGCATTGTTTAACTTGAAATCAAGGAAGGAATTGAGCTCCTCCATCACGCTCATCTCCAGTTCACCTTGCATTAACTCGAGAAAAGTATCTTGCTCAAAGATTCATTAGTAGTACCAAAAATAGTATCATAAATTTGCACAAGTAAGTAATTTTGCCCTTTTTGAAAAACAAGGAGAGTAGATCAACTTTACCTCTTGTAAAATCATTTTGCACAAAAATAGCTAAGTTTATCATACCATACACGGGGTGTTTGTTTTAAACATACAAGGCCTTTTATAAAAATCATTTGGCCAAAAACAAATTTTCAAACCCGGTTGTTTTACATAGACTTCTTCTTGAATAAAACCATTTAAAAGGTGGATTTAACATCCATTTGGTAAAGCTTAAGATTTTCTTAAAACAAGAATAGGCAAGTAAAATGTGAATAGCTTCTAAATGTGCTACGGGTGCAAATGTTTCATCAAAATCAATACCTTCTTCTTGACATTCCTTTGAGCTACTAACCTCCCCTTGGTCATCAAACTTGTTCCAAAATACCAAATATTTCTGCAAAATCTTAACAATATATCTTTGCACAAGAGCATAGTAATATCGAATAATAGAGATACAATAACAAGTAACACATACTATGCTTTCAAATAAATCATCAAGAGTTTTGTAAAACATGTAAGTTCAAATAAGCTTATAGGAAGCTATATAAGGTCTCTTTTGAAATTTGAAAAATTCGAGAGCATATAGTTGAGACCTTATTTGATCAAGAGTTTTGACAATAATGAATATGAGCAATCAAATGTATAATTTTGAGACAAGAATGAAAATCAAATGTTTTATCAAAACAAAATATAATCCTTTACAAGTCTCGGATAAAACAAGCTTTATCGAATAGTGCCTTTCAAAAATCGAAAAATCCTTTTAATGGCACTTGTGTGAGATGCTTTGAAATATCTAGAAAATCAAGCACATAGGCAAATGGCAAAAATATATCGAGTCTAATAGATGAATACCAATGATGAGCGTACCTCGATAGTTTATGTCTCTCTTGTCAAATAATGAGTAGATAACCATTGAAGATATATATATATATATATCCTACACAATTCTTAAACAAATCTTGCACAAACATAATGATACAAGTGTAGGCTAAGCAATAAGAGATATCTTAAGTATGCTTATGCTATATAGATACATAAACAACATAAGTCTAAGTAAATGCATACGAGTTTTAAAAACATCATGCAAGGTCTCCTTTTTCAAAGAATTTTAAAAATACAAATATATATTGAAGACCTTGATTTTAAAAATAAATATTTGAAAACTCATTTTACAATTAAGGCACAAAAAAAACATGCATAATAACAAAATAAAATGCATATATAAATAGGAAGATACGGTTTACCAATTACGCCATTTCCATGGGTTGTGTCATTCCCATTGTTGATTATATCTTCCCCTTTGAAAATCATCTTGTTGATGATAACTCTTCCAATTGCTCCATTTCCAAGCTTTGTGTCCTTCTTATTTTTGATGGTGTCTTTCTCTTGGAGGTTCATTGTGGTGATGTCTCCTTCTTTGATCAAATGGGATGATCATTTGATGTCTTCTCGACGGTATGAATTTTCCTTGATTATTATTCCGCCAGGTACCTAATATGACATTATTTTGTGGTACCCTCAAGTATTTGGGTCCTTTGGGATTATCTTTGAGACTTTTAGGTCTCCAATAATAATTAGAGCTATTTCTAGCCCGACAAGTATTAGTCGTGTGACCCTTTTTACCACAATAGAAGCAAGAAATAATTTTTGGAGCATAATGACCAACATGCATAGGGACTTGATTTCTTTTCACATGATTAACAACACTAGGTTTATGATCAAGTTCTTATTTCAATTTATCACAACTATGAACATCAACAATATTGGACATTTTATTGGTACTCAAGTTGAATTTTAATAAATCATTTTTCATGCAATTAATATCCTCAACAAAAGTGTTATTTTCTTTTTCAAGGTTTCTAACCTTATCAAGAGTGGTGGTGTGAGCACATGATAGTGACTCATAGGAAGTAAATAAACTATCCTTATCATTTTTCAAAACATTGAATTCTTTTTTCAATTTTTTGTATTTAACAAGTAAGCTTTGGAATTCATTTTGAAGCTCATCAAAATCATTTTGCAAATCACTATAATCATTATGTAATTCATTATCATAGGAAGTAGAAGGTTTAGAACTTACCTCATTTTCTTCGAAGCCCATAAGACATCGTTCGTTTTCATCATCGGAATTTGTAAGATGCTCATCCCATGTTGTATCCAGTTGAGAAGTAAATGCTTTTGAGTGACTCTTTTTATTTGCATATACTTCTTCTAATTTTCTCCATACTTCATGAGCCGATTTAATTCCTACAATATGATCATATTCCAAAATGGTAAGTGAACAATACAAAATATTAAGAGCTTTACCGTTTAAGGAGATGATTTTCTTCTCTTCATCATTGAGCTCCTTGATAGCTTTGGAGGTGTGAGGTGTGTCTTTCATCGGAATGGATTCTCCATTAATGACCGTGTTCCAAATATCGAACCCGCAACCTTGTAGATAGCATTCAATTCTTTCTTTCCAAAATGTATAACTTTTGGAATCAAATAGTGGTGGCTTGGTGGTGGAGGCGCGGTAAGGTAGACTTCATTCGTAGCCGTTGATCGTTCCTCTTTACTCGCGATGTGGAACGAGCTTGCCAAAGAGTTTGGATCGATACCACTTGTAAGTCAGCGGCTACGATAATCTAGAGGGGGTGAATAGATTATCTCCATTTTCTCAATTATGCCCTCTTTTTCGAATCAAACAAGCTAAGACAATAGTAAAGGTGCGAGAAGTAAATAACACGCGTCGATTTATAGAGGTTCAACTCACCTAGAGCCTAATCCTCTACTACCCCAAGATCTACAGGATGGATTTCAAAAAAAAATTATTAATTACCACAATTAATACAACAACACCTTACAACACCTCTTTTGAGATCACCACAATCTTCAACGGTACCTTGTGAAGATTACCACAATCTTCCAACTTGAAGAATACCAAATTCTTCAACACCTTGAAGAGCACCACACTCTTCAGTAAGAAGATCACCACAATCTTCTTGCACCTATCACCTAGATCTTCCAAGTGTGCTCTTACCACAAGAACACTCACAAGGATATCTTGTGTTGAATGATAACTCAAAAATTCAAGATTACAACTCGATAAAAAATGATACAAATTTGAGTGCAAGTGTAATTAAGAAATAAGCCTAGACCTCAAGATGTGAAAGTGAAAGACCTTAGCTATTACAACAAGAATAATAACAATGAAGAACAAATATATTTGTTTGAATGTATATTATTGTGTTGTAGTTTCTCTCTTATTGTGTAGCTTCAATTCTTCATCTATTTATAGAGGATATCTTGAACATGGATAGGCTCCTCTTAGGGACTCGATTTCTACAAGAAAAATATGCAATTAAAATCAAGATTATAGCTGTTAGAAGTCAACCTCATAATTTAGGGAAAAGATGTCTCTTTGACAACGGTTAGAATTTTGTTGTCAAACAATAGGGCGACTGGTCGCAAGACAAATGCGTAAAACAATTTTACATAGCAAAACCATCACCTCGATCGGGTCAGGGGGTCCGACGGTCGACCATGGGTCCGACCGGCCCCCCATAGGGACCGATCACCCCGCAAATATTTTGAGAGACAATGCGTTCTATTTCTCTTCGTGCACCGGCCGACCTTTTCGCCGATCGTTCGACTGCGCAGTGGTTTTTCAAATTGTTTATTCTCTATTTCAAAACTTACCTTTCTGACACGGGTTGCCCGGTTGAACACGAGACAAAAGTGTTGTCCATTTTTTATCGAAAATAAACTTCAAGAAATACTCCAAAAAATTAGTAAAAATTATTTAAATCATTTAGGAGTATTTGGACAACATTTAAAATTTCGTTAAAAAAAAAAGACAGCATTTAAAAACATTGTTTTGGTATAAAAACACTTTAAAACAAAATTATCAAAATCATGATAAAAATATTTATTAAATAGGAATTTCTGTTGAAATTCCAATAGTATTTCCAATGGTTTATTCCAACAATTTTATTACTTTTGAAATTTTCCAACAGTTTGTTGTGGTGTTGGAATTTAAATTCCAACATGAATTCCAGCAATTTATACCAACAGTTTTGTTTATCGTTGGAATTTTCCAATGGTATAATGTAGTATTGGAATTTCCATTGAATTTTAATAATTCCAACAATTTTCTATTTCGTTGGAATTATTTTGTTGGAATTTGATTTTTTTGTAGTGCATCTTTCAAAAGAATCAAATTTCACATCATTTTAATCATTAGGAAATATATATGTCGATCCGCCCGGGCGCGCAGTGGTACCGCCACATAGGGCCTCCTTCTCAGCGAGGCCTCAAGTTTTTTGTTATATATGTATATATTGTTTTGTTGTATAGAAATAAAGGTTGATTTAAATGACCAAAGGGTAATATGGCGGATTGGTAGGGTGTCTTTTTCACATTTTGAAGGTCATGAGTTCAATACTTAGTAGTTGCAAAATTGAATTTATTTTCCCATTATCTATCTCTGACTTTTGTTTTTCTTTCTTTTTATTATTATTATTATTATTATTATTATTATTATTATTATTATTATTATTATTTTATTTTTTTTACAAAACAAAACAATAACTTTGCATTGTCTTTGATTCAATTGAGAGTGAATTTCTGGAATTAATTGGTTATGAAAGATTGATTGATGACTTGTAAATAAAAATACAATAAGATCTATTTTTCATAGCTAATTCAATAATAGTTTTTTTTGTCTTTTCTTGATGGTAAATTATATTAAATGATTTTTTTAAACTTTATTTTAATGAGACCAAAATGTTAAAGCTCGAGTATGATAATTTTTATTACTAAAATAAGTATTTTATATGTTAAATCAGTAGAATTACATTTGTAACATTATTTTTGTTATTTTTAAATTTTTTTAATGTAAACACAAGGGCCCCTATTATTATTTTTTACTCCAGCCCCTCGAAACCTTAGACCAGCCCTGTATATATGTATATATATATGTATTGTGCAAGAGCCAAATTCATTATCAAAATGAATAATATATATATATATATATATGTATGTATATGAAGGATATATTGATTCCATATTATTGAAATATTCGTAGGATGTCAAGGTTTTGTGGCTAAGCTCCACGAATATACTAGAATATACTACATTGGGTAGGAATCATTTTTGTTTTCGAAAAGGCAAAAGGAAGGAGAGAAAATGGGGAAGAAAAGATTTATAAGAAACATGATTTCCTCACTTTCTCTCCAACATATATAAATATAAATATCATTTATACTTTAATTTAATCTCATTTAATGCTCTAGTCCATTCGGATGTCTTTTATAGAATTCTTCTTTGACTTGAGAATCGGAATGGATTTTAGGAACAACTTTGGGATTCTTTCTAATATTTGTTTGTGTTGTAGAGCAAGTCGCAACTAAAAATTGTTTTTTGGAATAGCAACTTTGGAAAAAAACGACGTGATATGTGGGAGAAAAATTCATTTTTGGTCCCATTAGACTTATCCCCTGATGATTTTAGTCCCATTAAACTCACTTTTAGTCCCAAATCGACATTTTTCACCAAAAATAGTCACATAAGACTGGAAAACTGAATTGGTGTTGCTCCATTAAATAATTAACGGAAACCGTTATGATGACAAAATGGTCCATAGAACATCAAAGTTAAATTTTTAGCGACAAAAATGGTCTCATAGGACACCCAAAATTAAAATTTTCACCAAAAATTGTCTCATTATTCTTATTTTTGGTTAAATTTAATATTATTGATGATAAAAATTATTTTAAATTTTATATTTTGTGTTATTTATTTAAATTAATATTGTGAATGTCCCACTTGAAAACTAAAAAAAAATCTTTGTCCTTCAAATATTTTTCTAAAAATATCTTTTTCCAGTGCGTTTTATTTATTTCCTAAACAAATTCCTTTACTTAAAATATTTAGAAAAACAAATAATTTTCCTATATTTTTTTAAGTTTAAATCACTTCTTGATTTTGAAAAATATGTGTAGTTCAACTATCAATAAAATAAAAAAATTTACGATGTTAAATAATTTCATAATTTTTATATATGGGAATTATTTTTAAAAATTTAAGAAAAATACTATTAAAATATTTTAGTGTAGTTAAATTATACATACTATTAAAAATATTTTAGTAATGTTAACCTCGCTCACATTTTTTTATTTTTTCATTTTTAAATATTATATTTTTATTTTTAATTTTTTATTTTTTATGTTTTTAAATCAAACTTTACATTTCCTCAAAAAAATAAAAAAATCAAACTTTACATATATAGGAATTGGGCCGACCTGTGGAGGTCAGGTTGAGAGTCCTGATTCGGGCTTAGGACTGATTGAGAGTTGATCCTTGGATAAATCTGATGATTTGGGTCCAGTGGACCGACTGCTAGTGGACCCTCGAACGGGCCAACCTGGGGGCCTACCGACCTATTGGGTTGGACCTTCAAATGGGCTAACTTAAGGGCTTACCGACCGTCTGTTGGGCGGACGCTCAAATGGATCAACTTAATGGTCTGCCGATCTCTTGGGCCTGATAGGTTTACGACCCAATACGGGTGATTAACCTAGGCCTACGTGTTAATTAGGGTTTTAGTATGGCTTGATGCCTCCGCAACCCTAATTCCCAAAGCTATATATAGGGCACAAACAAGGTACGCCGCAGTTAGACTCTCAATACACTTTTCAATATCTTGTGTTATTTCATATTTTCTCTCTCTAGAGTAATCGACTTGAGCGTCGGAGTGGGTACGCCGGAAAACCCTTCCCGCCCCCTTCTAATGGTGGTTTTGCGGGTTCTCGTGTCGATCGTATAGCGGAGCGTGTTTTATTAGGCAAATGAGATATTCTAGTGCCGACGATTATATATGCATGTATTGGATTTTTTTTTTCGTATTACACATTCACAAAAAAAAAATTATTTAACATCTACTTTTAAAAGTTGTAAATTTTATATAAGTTGAATTATAAATTTTAGCATTTAATTTACTTGTCAATTTTTTAATTATAATAAATAAAAAAGTAGTAACTTTAATGATAATATAATTTTTAAAATATAATAGATATTAGTTATATTTAGTTTTTAGAGAAAAAATTACTTTTGGTCCCATTAGACTGAGCACCTGATGATTTTAGTGTCATTGTTCTCACTTTAGTCCCAAACCGCATGTTTGACTTTCAATTTGACAGATTTGACCGTTAATTTTTTAATGGTGGGACCATTAGTGAGACAAAAAAAATCTTATGGGACTATTTTCATGACATGGGACTAAAATCATCGGGGAATAAGTCAATGAGACTAAAAGTGAATTTTTCTACGATATGTGGAATCGAGAGAGCACCATCACATATCTATAAAAGAACGCAAAAATAAGACTCATATTTGTGTTGAGCTATTTGTTGAAATTATAATATATCCATATTTTTCTGTTTTCGTACTTTAATACTGCATAGGGAGGAATTATTGAACTCAATCGCTTGTTATATTATTATTCTTCATTTTTCTTTTAACATTTATCCTAGCTATAAAGGTATTCAAGTTGATTAAATGTTGTTTCTTTTTTTTTTTTTTTTGACGCCGAGTTGATTAAATGTTATTAAATGAATACAATCATGCATACAATTACGCACACACGTAGACAACAAACAAACTGATCTTAGTATTGTTTATTTGGAATACTATCCTGTCCAGGGAAATATTGAACTTGCCTCCTCTACGTTAACACCCATAATTATTTCCACCTATAAAACATCTAATTATGTGCACATTATGGTTTATTTTAATTAATCAAGATTACAGATATGTTAATTTATAATGTTACTATTAGTAAGTGCAAATTAATGAACGTGACCATGTTTTAAAACTTCACACGACAGTCTGGTGCATGAGGGAAATGCCAGAATTAATTGTATTTTTTTGTAAGAAAAAAATGATAGGCAGCTCTAAAGATCGATATGCTTATGATCGACTAATCTCAACGATCACCACTATTTTTTTTTTTATTTGAATACGTCCAATATCTTTTTAACTAAAGTATTTTCCTCAATAATGTTGTGAAGCACTATCTCAATCTCTACATACGTTTAAAAATAGAAGTGTAAAAATTCACAAATTTAAATACAATTTTTTTTTAACTCCATGTCAAATCAAATTAGTCCCAAACTTCTAAAATCAAAGGAGTGCTATAAATTTGAGGATCATGAACATTCTGTTCTTTTTAAGAGAAAAGCCAACTTAAATATATTATCTTGCATTCATAAATTAATGAATTTATATGGTAAACATAACAAACTGGACATTAATAAAATTTTGAAAAAAAAAAGAGGTCATAGTTTATTAAACAATGAAAAAACTGAGAAAAAAAATGGTGAATAAATAGCTGTTGTTATTAGCCAAACCCATTCATGTGAAATCCTAGGATAATGTAATTTAGTCCAACCATGTCTTCTCCAAATGACAAAACTTAATTGGTGTTTGCTATACTATATTTGATGGAGCATGCAGCTATCCTCAACAGCTCCACTAGGGATGTTGTTTATTTATTTTATTAATTTTATTTTACATGCTAACTATAACTAATACCAACAACAAGAATTACTATATTATTATTGAAGCTAAAAATGAGGAATTCAACATTTAGTGGACCTTTATATTATTGTATGTAGGTCTCAAGGGGGTGTGAGTGTAAGGTTTAGAAGGGGAGGGGTTGAATAAACCTTACCAACTTTTCGATTTAGTCCTTTTAGATATTCGAGTTAATACTTCACGGATGTGTCCTTGATGGATGACTAAGTTAGTTAATCACAGAGTTAGTCACTCAACGACTGATCGAGTTGTTGATAGAATAACTCGGTTGTTTTGACTAAAAGACTTAACTCGATTGTGATTTGTTTTATTGGAAGACTTAACACCCTTGAATTTGGTTAAGTTTGTTTTAATACTTGGTTTTAGCACTCGGATTATCAATTGGATAGCAAATTTATCACAGATATAAAAATAAGATGAGAAATTAAAGTCTTTGAAATGTAAATGACACAATAAGTTTTTTTTATGGAGGTTCGAAGATGGGGTAATTCTTCTACTCCTCTCTTCTCCAACTCCTGGGAGGAATCCACTAAGTATTGATCAATATACGAGTGGTTAACGATCCCGATACAAGTCTTGATCACACACGGTGACTTGATCCTTTGGGACTCACCGAGATGCCTTGGTCACACAGTGGCTTCTCGACGACTCGAGCCTTCTTCACAGGCGTTTTGCTTTGCTACTACAGCCCACTTGCTCAAGCTTCTTGGATTTGATCACGAAGCCCTCCAAAACTTGAGACTCGGGTTCGACCTTGAACCTTCCTACAATCCTCCGTGGAATGTAGACCCCTTGATTCTTCAAATAGTTCCTCTTCAACCGATAGAAGTTGTCTTTCCTTCACAAGTGAGTGTTGGATTGATTTCCTTCGTAATGTAGGCTTGAGGATTGATCTTGAATGATTTGAGAATATTTTTGGTTACGATTCAAATCTTTGCTTGAATGTTCATGGTTCGGGTAACTTTCTCTCGAGTTATTCCTCGGCGTTTTATAGTGATCTTTCAAAAATCTGTCCGTTGAAGAGATAGGCTTATTTTTGAAAGTCACTTGTGGTCGTTGGCTTGTCTTGTTGGAGTCCTTGAAATTGCCACTTCCTCGTATGAATGATTCTTTCACTTTTCGGAGTTCGACCCAAGTGCAGTGCTTTCCATTGGTTTATTCCTCTTGCACGCTTCTCGGGATCGAGCACTTCAATAAAGGCGAGATGGAGGTATTACTTGTTTAAGTAATTCTCTTGATTTCGGTGCAACGGATCTCTTTCGATTATCTCGACTTGACCGCATTTTCTTAACATCCCCAGGTGACTTGAGTCATCTTCCAATCATTGGTTGACTCTTGTCACTTCAATCTTGAGACTTGGCTATCTTGAGTTGACTTGACCGATATTTCACTTTTGCACCTTGATCGAGTTCTGTCTTCTCTTTGCCACACTCACCGCCTCACGCGTGAGTCTTCCTTTTGTCTCTAGTTGATTTCTTGCATGTTCGGGCATACCGACTTGACTTTCGACCGACCAGCCCTATCTATTACAATGCAATTTACAACAAAAATGGGGTGCCAACTTCTATTCTAAGTTTTACATGGCATTCATCAAGATCTGAGAATAATTTCCCAACAACCCCCTTTTTTATGATGCCAAAACTTAAAACATTCATGCAATTATTTACAAAGAAAGATACATACAGGACAAATGTAGAACCACGTAATGTATGTTTAGAATCGATCTTTTATTGATCATAACATTCTTGTTCTTTACATAGTTGTTTCTGAGTGTATCGAGCTTAAGCCTAAAAAAATTGTATCGAGCTTAAACGTGGCTTAGACTAACCATGTTGTTCTATATCTACTCACGTATAGAAATTGCATACTTTTATTCAATGTACGTAAGACTTACATAAAGTGTATTTACATAGTAAAATACATGAAGGGGTGGACAAAGAACACTTCATCTCCTTCGCCGCCTCCTTCTTTCATCTTCTTCACTCTATCATCTTCTCGACCTTTTTCTCTTTTTCTCATCTTCACCGCCTTCTTCTTTTCATACGCCCTTCCGATGCCTTCATCTCTTCTTAGTCTTTCTTGTCTTTCCTCCCACAAATTTGAGTTTGTCTTTTATTTTCTTCTTCAATTCTCTTAACATACTCAGAATTGTTCTTTGCCACTTGCGGAGTTGGCTATTTCGTCAAATCTAGCCCGAGAGATCCCTCATTTCTTGCCTGGATCTATGTACTCAATATTTTTGGGCGGAGTTCTAGGTCGAAACCTCTTCCTCCACCACGCTTCTTCCTCTGCCCTCCGGGCGTGTATTGTACGGGGCCTTCTTTTTCCCGGTGAGTGACAGCAGAGGATCGCCAGTGGTTTCTTTCTGTCGCCTTCTTCACATAGTGTGAGACCTTTTTCCCAAGACAAATCCCGTGCTTGAGCCATGGACATGTTTGCGAAATAAACTTGAGATGCGAGCGTCTTGAATTCATCAATAGATCTTGGCTCGATTCAGCATTCAAATAGCATAGGTGTCTCTGTCTATTGGAATGCCTCCATGTTGTTTGAATATCCATAACTCGGGCATCCATCCTTCCTTCCACTTCCTTCATCATCGCTTCAATTGTCTTTCTCTTTTCACCATAGGTACAAAGAGTGTGTTGGAGTGGCGAGTCATTGGGAGTTTGCGAGATAATATCACCGTGACAAGACCTTGTTGGGGGTTTTAGCAATCATCAAGGTCACATCTTTCGAACCTTCCCCTCAACGAATTCATTTTCTTCTCTCTTATTACTTCCTCAATTGTCTTTCCCTTCACATCTACTTCTTCCTTCTCGACTACAGGATCATTTGGCGCCTTTAGGTATTTGTCTTCCCCTTTTTGGCATCATCAAAGGAGAGAGGAACCCCGAAACAAGCTAGCAAGCAAGAAGTCTAGTCACGATAGTTGAGTTCTCGTCAATGCATTGCGGAGTAAGCGCACGGAACTCGGAGCGGGTGGCGTTGGATTCACCGCTACCAACTTCATCTCGGCCATGAGGAGATTGAATTTTCGATCCATATTCTCTTCCACACGCAGGAGCTCGTTCTTATTATGTTCACGCAGCGAGCCTTTATCTCTCGTAGTATGAGATTCATGCATTTGTTCAATGTGCTCTTGCAATTTTGTCTTTGCATCGGCATTCTCACCCGCCAGGACTAACAACTTGTTGAACAATGTCTGAAATATCGAGCTTGTTCCACACGCATTGTTTGTTGTTGTTGCCACCACTCACGGATCCCGACTATTATGCCTCTCAAATCGCAGATGAGGTTGGCGTCCCTGTTATCCACCTCATGTCCCGGTGAGGCCTGGTGCCTTTCCATTTTTCTATCTCAACAAATAAGGCTTTGAACACGCCCCTAACTTCCCATTTGTCACCTCTGTTTCACGGTGACGGCCAAGCAACGTCAAAGTCATAGTCGGTTGGAACAATGGCGTCGATGGAATAACAGGATCGGAGTCCGTGGAAGCGCTCACGGTCATTAGCGATTCTTCGAGGAGGTCGGTACCTCCAGAGAGAAGGGAAATGATTCTACGAAAAAGGATCATCACGGGCAACGGAATTTGTTCAATGATAATTGGTGCTCGTGAAGTCCCTTGTGGAGTCGAACTGCCGCAGCTTGGGGAGCCGCGCGATGGACTCTGTTTGTTGTGGTTTGTTGTGAAGTTGACCTAGCTTGCCGAGCCTCATTTGTCTCTCAACAAAGCCTTCGTCGGTCTCATTTGGTTTTCCAAATGAGTTGACTGGTCCTCGGCCTTATCGAGCGTCATCGGACGATGATGAGATTTCCATGGGTGGCTCATCATCAAAGTTGAATGTTTGGCGAGTACTCTTGAGGTCGACTTACTCGTGGTTGGAACATACTCAACTGGGTCTTTGGGATTAGTCACGGGGGATGACTCGGCTTCATCGTCTCCTTCCGATCCTAGAAAGGTTACATTAGGATTATCCCGGGAATCATGAAGAGCACTTATCTCCTTTTCTCGATGGATCAATGATAGCAGGAGGGATGTTCTCTTTCGGTTTCTCTACCCCGGGAAGTCTCAACCTCCCGTTGGCCTTCATTACCTCCCGGTCTCAACTGCGGCGAGGCTTGGACATCCCTTTCGATGTGTCGGTATGTCTTGGGGTCTTCTCGAGGTGGCATCTATTTGAGTCTCAACTCCATGGATTGCACTTTCATCGCCCCAGTGTTAACTCCCGGGCGTTCCTTCATGTGCCTCGACCGCATCAGCGGCGTCATTAGCATGCGCAGAAGCGATTGGCACTTCACCGAGAGATCACAAATGTCCGAGCTCCTCGTCGGTGACAACTTGTTGTGTGTTGATTGTTGTTCCTTCTCCACTTCGCGTCTCCGAGATGCATTGTGAGTCACCGCAAAGATCCTCCGACCTTGCCGCTGCGATGTGGAGGAGTTTCCCAATGGGGTCACTCGTCTCAAGACTCCCTACTGTTTCCACTAAGTATTCAGCCGTTGGGGCGGTGGTAAGACACCTTCATTAGGGGTTGGCTTTGACCGGGTCCCCATAATCCCGAGTTTCATCGCTTGAGTTCCTTAACACCTTCCCTTCGAATGGGTGGGGAAGTGGTGGCAACAACAAGAGTGGAAATATGTTGCACCACTCCCATTGGATCTATCTCCACGGTGTGATTTGGATGACTCTCCTGGTCCCTCCATCATTCTTTGCTCATGAAGGATTCGGATTCTTGCATTGCTTTGCCGTGCATTTGCAATTCTTTCGGGCAAAGAATAGGGTCCGTGATCCTCATCACTTTACGATAGACGCGTCAAAGTGAGAGTGTGTATGATCGGTGGTGCGGTGAGAGGGCAAATCTTTGGCCTTCTCACGTGCCTCTGCGCCTCACCGCTTTCTAGGCACCGATTCGTTTTCTTTTCGAATCTGGCAGTATATTGATGCAATTATCCTCATCAAGGGCTTGCAAGAGATGTGTCCACCTCAAGAAACCTCGAAGAGTTCTTCTTCCTCGACAATGAACTCGGATTTTCAAACCGCACTGGATAGGCTCGAACTTCCATTTTCTCCACTCTCACGACGATTTTGGATGTCGGATACAATGGAGAGTACATGATTACATCGTCTTCATAATTCTCTTTGGCCCTCGCTTCCAGGGGATTAAGGGTAGCAGACTTCGCATTTGCCGACACCTCGCAGTAGCCTTCATTGCGAGGCGGAGACACAACCTCGCCAACAGGTGATTCGGTTGTCTCGGCCCATTTCTTGTTCTCAATTGTTGCTTCTACACGGGTCCTCGACTTGCCTATCGATCGGCCTCGAGACTTGGCCGTTTCATCGATCACGGAGACTCTACTTCTCCAGCCAGTCTCGGGTATCTTCTCCGGTGAGTGTGAGACTCGAGATGTCTTCTCAAGCTCGGAGAGCTTGGAAAGTCTTCTTCTTCTCTTTGTTTTTACCAAAGGGATATCCGCTCCACTTCCTCCGGTTCATCGAAGGTAAATGCCTTCGCAGATGTCTTAGAGGTTCGCTTCCTTGTTGTGGCGATCCTGTTCTTCTTGATAATCGGAGAGGGGATTAATGTTTCCTTCTCCATTGCGGGCTGCAGGGGCGGGAGACACACAAGCGGGGCGGGTGACTCAGCTGCAGGGGCGGGAGCGATTTCTTTTTCTTTCTTTGCGCAGGGCAAATGATCTTTTTAGCGGCTGCGCAGGGGCGACCTTTTTTTCTTTGGAGGAGAAGAGACGGATGTATCTTCGGTGGTCACCTGGTTCCCCTCACTCAGACGCTCTTGGCGTATGCTCCCTTCTCGTGTGCGATAGGTTTGATCTCGAACATCCTCTTATTTACATGGAATGCCTTTCCATGTCGAAGAGGGACTCATTTTACCTCCATCAGTACCGACCAATCACCAGGCCGTATCCTGGGAACCTCCAAACGTTCCATCCTCCTTGAAGGATTTGTTCCCAACGTTCTACAAATCGTCTCTTGTAGACAAACTCAGCCCAATTCACCTTCTTTTCTTCAAGGATCGCACCATTACGATCGGCTTAGCTTTAGACAATGGTCAAAGCCGCCAAATTTGATGTCTATGCATTTGGCAACGATGTCCGACAATTTGTGGTAGTCCTCTTTCAGACCTCTTGTTAGCTATGTAAACCACTTTTGCAAAGATAGTCGGACTTGGCTACTTCCTTCCAAGAAGCGGATCAGTCGACCTCGGCTTCATGAATCTCCCCGCACTCCTTCCCGCCAAGCAACAAGCGGTGTTCACCAAATCCTTGGCGTGATGATGGTGAACTTCTTTTCCATGAACAGAGGACTTGATGCCCTCATCGTGAACTTCGGCGTTCACGAGAACTCGCGACCTCTTCCACATAGGTCATCGGAAACTCCAACGTTAGAAACGGTTTTTGAGGGCGTTTCCAATTTCTCAAAGCAATCTTCTTCACTAGGGTGTCGTCGGACCCTGTTTCACCATACCATCGAAATCCACAGTAGACCCGGTGTGGATTTGTTTTCCTAGCTTGACAAAATCATGAGTGGATGCCATTTCTCGATTTTACCGAACGAAACTTTGAAAATGATCGAGAATTGAAAGGGTTTTGAGAGAAAATTTTGCTTTTGCTTTCGAGAGAGAGATGAACAGTTTTTGGTAAAGTGGGAGAGAAACGGACGAAATGGTTTAAGTATGGTTCATGAAAGGACGTGCGGGTGGTTTTGAAATGTGATCAAAATCAACGGCTTAGATCTTGCACGCCGATTTGCATTTAATGTCTCGTATTTAATGCGGCAAGATTTATATCCAATCATAAGCTTGGTGTGCGGCTTTTGCTGTACACGTCATAATTATGCCGACGTCATTCTTATAAACATTCCCGCTTAGTAAAAACGATTGCGTTTTTGTCACTTTGCTCATTAGTGACTCAAATTTGTCACCTAACTTTCGTCTGACTGATTTTCCGATGCAATCTGGTGATTCACTTAGTTGAATTACTTAATTCAGCTTTTTTCCTCTTTTCATGTTTCATCTCTTTTCTTTGAGTCTTATGAGTGTCAACTCAGCTCAATTAATCCTAACTCATGCTTGAGTTCTTCAAATCTTGACTCACATAATGGTTTTGTGAATATGTCGCCCAACCGCTTATCGGTTGAAATATATTCCAAGGTGATGTCATTCATTCAACATGATCTCTTATGAAGTGATATCTCGACATCGATATGCTTTGTTCTTGAGTGCAACACAGATTTTGAGTGATTGCAATTGCACTTGTGTTATCACACATGATTGGAATTTCCTTTTCTTCAACTTCATAGTCTCTCGAGCCTTTGTCTCATCCATAGGACTTAGGCAAAAACTTTTTGCAGCCTATGTATTCTCGCTTCAATTTGTAGAGGTGGCTATTGAATTTTGTTTTTGCTAAACCAGGAAATTAGCCTATTTCAAGCATTTGACATGTGCCTCGAGGTGCTCTTCTTGTCAACTCTACATCCAACATAGTCGAGTCGAATAGCTAATTAGCTTGAATCCACCTTCCTTTGGATACCATAAGCCAACTTCTTGGCTTCCTTTCAAATATCTCAAGATCCTCTTGTCATTTTGCGATCATATGGCTTTCTTTTGGAGCAGATTAAAATCTTGCACATACACCTACGGCAAAGGTGATGTACGGCCCGCTTGTTGTAAGATAGAGCAATGATCCAATAAGTGCTCGTATCTTGTTTGATCTCTGAGGCTTGCCATCCGCATCCATGTCCATTTTGATCGATGTATTCATTGGTATTTTTACGGAAGACTTCTCTTCCATACCAAATTTCTTCATTAAATCTCTGGTGTATTTTGTTTGACTTATGAAGGTTCCATCCTTGTTTGTTTCACTTGGAGTCCAAGGAAGAATGTCACTCTCCCATCATGCTCATTTAAAATTTGCTTTGCATGAGGTTTGAAAATTTATCACACGACTCTTTGTTTGTGGATCCAAAAATGATGTCATCTACATATATTTGAACAAGCAAGTATGTTCTTCCTGTCTTGAATTTCAAGAGTGTTCTATCCACTTTTCCTTTTGTGAAACCATTCTCGATCAGGAATTGTGATAATGTATCATACCATGCTCGGGTGCCTGTTTCAATCCATATAGAGCTTTCTTGAGTTTGTATACCTTATCTCCAAGAGTCTTCTCGCTCAAATCCCGGAGGTTGTTCAACATATACTTGTTCTTCCAACAAACCATTAAGGAATGTACTCTTTACATCCATTTGATATAATAAAGTTCTTGTGAGCTACATAGGCAAGAAACATCCTTATAGCTTCCAATCTTGCTACAGGGGCAAAAGTTTCATCAAAATCTATTCCTTCTTCTTGGCAATACCCTTTGGCTACTAATCTTGCTTTGTTTCTTACCACGTAACCTTCCTCGTTCATCTTGTTTCGAACACCCATTTAGTGCCAATAACATTTTGATGGGTGGGTCTTTGAACCAATTCCCATACTTTATTTCTTTCAAACTCGATTCACTCTTCTTGCATAGCTTGAATCCAATGTGTGTCATCCAATGCTTGTGACACGTCTTTAGGCTCTATTTGTGAGATGAAGCATGTGAACATTGCTTCTTGTTGAGTTCTAGATCTCATTTTGACACCTTCTCTTACATCTCCAATGCTGACTAGTTCTCGTGGATGGTCTCTCGGCCATCTTACATCAAGTTGGAGTAAGTTAGCTGGATTCGATCGTCTTGCTTGTTTGTGTTGCTTTGATCGCCTCTCTCGTCATCGATTAGCTGATTTTCCAACTTTTTGAGATTCAACTATCTCATCTTCATCCGGGTTTATAATTCCGGCTTCACCAAAGATAGGGACTCTTTCGCATGGTTGGTTGATTGACTTATCGGTGACTCTTCAATATCTTCTCCATTTACATTTGGCTCATCAAACACCACATGATTGGATTCCTCTGTAACCATAGTCCTCTTGTTGAGTACTTTGTAGGCTTTGCTTTCAAATTTGAGTATCCTAAGAAGATACCTTTATCAGCTTTAGCATCAAAAGCCTTTAAATTTTCTTTGCCATTGTTATGGATGAAGCATTTGCATCCAAATATTCTCAAGTATGCAACATTTGGCTTTCTCCTTGTCCAAATCTCATAGGGAGTCTTTGTCACCGATTGTTTATCATGCATCTATTTTGAGTGTAGCATCTTTGTGTTTATTTGCCCAAAATCTTTTAGGTAGCCCCGCTTTGACCTAACATGGTCCTTGCCGCTTCTTTGAGAGTTCTATTCCTTCTTCTCGCAACTCCATTCTCATTGTGGAGTCCTTGCTGCTGCAGATAATTCATGACCAATACCATTTTCAATACAATATCGAGTTATTATACCATTGACAAACTCGGTTTCTCCGCCGATCTTATTTTGATAATGGTTTGACTTTTCTCATTTTGAATCCTCTTCATCATTTGTGGTAGTTTTGCAGAGTTTCTTTCTTCTTACACATGAATATTGTCCATGTATATCTTGAGTAGTCATATACTACCACCAAGGTGTATTTCTTCCCACTTATGCTAGTTGGTTCAATGGACCAAATAGATCCATATGTAGCAGGTGCAATATTCTTGTTGAAGATGGACATGTCTTTTCTTTGAATGATGATTTGATCTGTTTTCCTTTTGACATGCATCACATATATTTTCCTTCTTGTATCTTGAGTCCGGAAGTCCTTCCACAAGATTACTTCTTGCAAGTTTGTTAATAGTTTTGAAATTCGGGTGATTGAATTTTCTTGTGCCCGCCCAACTTGATTGGATGTGCTCTTTGCTAGTAGACAAGTGTTTGGTGTTGCGGTTGACCAATCTACCACATACATGTTCTTTTGTCCGCATCCTTGCAACACAACCTCATTGGATTGATGTCCTTGATTTGGCATATACCCATGTTGAATCCAACATTGTAGCCTTTGTCACGAGTTGGCTAATACTTATGATTGAATTTGAGTCCTTCAACATATGCAACATCTATGATTTCTAATCTATTTTTCTTGATGGATCCAATGCCTCTTATTTCTCCCCGGAGCTTCATTTCCTCCAAATATGACTTTTGCACCTATGAGTTCCTTGAATGTTGATAGATTTTTCTTGTTACTGTCATGTGCCTGGAATGTACCACTATCCATGTACCAGGTTCCTTGGCACTCACCGCTCCTTGAACTCGCAATCAAGGAAGTTAGGTTTTAGGTACCCATACTTGCCTGGATCACGAGGGGTTAGTATTGTAAGATGATCCAACCAACTTATAGCCAAATGATTTGACTCTAAGGGGTTGCCATCTATCGTGCCATAATCATAATTAATTTTGGCAAATTGTTTAGGGGTTCTAGGTTAAAATTGTCTCTTTTGTCTGTATGCATGTGTATGTGTTTTAGCAATTGCCTTTTTGGGTAGTTGTGATATCTCCGAGTGTAGTGCCTAGGTGCATATGTGTTTGATGAAAGCTCTTATACCTTTGGAGTGGCCTTTCTTGAGTTCTAGGCCTTTGCCACTTACACTTATATTCCATAGGTCTTTCTTTGAAAGTTCACATTATCCCAATCGGCTTGACTTGGGTACTTTCTACCATTCCCATCATATGTGTTTCTTTTATAGAACTTCTGGGGTTTTTGGTAGCTCTATTTCTTCTTTTCTGAGTATTTCCTATTTGGAGTTTCTTTGAGGAACTCATTTGGATTTCTTCTCGTTGTCCTCTCAACACACTCAACTGGTTGTTTTTCTTTTCCTTTATAACCAAGCCGCGGTTTGCTTGTGATTGTGCTTTGGAATAAATGTGTGTGCACCATTTGGAGTTTTAGATTTTGAGATACTTCATTACTTGAAGATCCTTTTTCCAAAATCACTTACGAGCTTGACATAGCACGGAGGAATTAAATCCTAAGCATGTCTTGTCTCCACATTCTCTTTGGCTCATAATAAGATCATCCAATGATTTAGATGCCTTAGTGAATGAGGCAATCACATTTTTGAGGTCATTCTCCTCTTTTCTATAGCGATTATCTCTGCTATTAGCTTAGCATTTTCGGCCTTTAGACTTTCATTCTCATCGGCTATTTGACTTAGGGTACTCGGCTCCTTAGTTTGTGAGTTTCGCTTTGAGTAGTGTTTTCCTCATTTAGTAGTGTGTGTGAGGATTTAATGTGTTCAAAATCTTTCATCATTTTGCCTAATGAATCATAAAGATCGAGTGGGTGATGAAGTGTGTGTGTCACGGTCACTATCACTAGAATCCGAGAGTGATGAATTAGAGTGTACCTCATCTTCTTGATCGGGTTGGTCTTATTCCTTGGCCATTAAACAGATCAAGGCTTCTTCTTCAGAGTCACTTGAGTAGTCACTTCACTACTCTGCGAATCGGTTGTGTCTTTTGACTTGTTTGTCTCGATGAGTCTCTGCGACCCAACATTGCCTTTTTTTTTTTTTTCTTGTCTTCTTTCTCTCAAGACCTTTCTTTCTTCTTCATTCCTATATTTGTTGACTACAGGATATGGGAAATCAATGGCATAGTGACCTGGTTTTGTGCAAAGATAGATTTTCAACCTTTTGATCGACTCTTTCCATTCTTGGATTGTCACCCTTTGATATTCCACTTTTTGATGCTCTCGCTCTCTTGGTTTGCCTATCTTCCCTAGACTTGGAGGGTCTTGAGTGTCTTCTCGGATGATTCACCTTTGCTTCTTTTGTAGTTCTTATTGAAGAACTTGTTGAATCTTTTAACCATCAGGGCAATCTCCTCTTGGTCAATGACTTCTTTGACTTGACTCTCTTGCCATCATTAACAATTAAGCATTTGTTTTGGGCACATCTGTCTCCTCCTGGTCTTTTCTTCTCATTTCCAAATTCGTAGGCTTTGAGATATGAGAATAGCTCATGGTTGGATGTCTTGGATAGGTCCATGGAATGTCTTAGTGCCATGACCTTCATTTCTCACTCACCGTGTGAGACTTCTTAGAATTTTCATATACATTTCCTTGTGTATATTCTTTTCCAAGTGCGAGATAGCTCGTTGGTAATTTACGTGAACCGAGCATCCAGGTGATCCAAGGTCTCTCTCCGCAAGCATTTTAAAATTTTCAAATTTTTTGTACAAAGAACAGATAGTTTATTTTCCTTGATTTGCTCCGAGCCTTCACAAATCAATGTTAGCTTGTCCCGCATTTCTTTAGCCGTTTTGCATGATTTGACTTTGTTGAACATAGCTTTGTCAAGGTTTTGTAAAGAATGTCCTTGGCCACATTGTCAAGTTATATCTTTTCTGTCATCATTTGTCCATTCGACTCTTGGTTTTTCAACCATAGCCGGTGATGGGAGCAACATCCTCTTCACCTTCACCTTTGCAGACTCTCCTTACAATTGTGTTCACCTTCAAAATTTGCGAGTGGCCCATCCTCTATCACTATCCACATCTCATCATGTAATCTTTGATAGATGAGCTCGCATACACGGATTTTCCAATCATCAAATTCTTCAATTGTGAACATGGGGATGCGTGTCAAATTTTCTTCCATGATAATAACTTTTCTCGGGTAAAAGAGTTTTGAAAGATTGAGTACTAAAACAAGCTTTGAAAAATTTGGAGATCTAGTTCAAGAACGGTGCGGAAGGCTCAATGAACCAATCACTCGATACCACTTGTAGGTCCCAATGGGTGTGAGTGTAAGGTTTAGAAGGGGGGTTGAATAAACCTTATCAACTTTTCGATTTAGTCCTTTTAGATATTGAGTTAATACTTCACGATTATGTCTTGATGGACGGACTAAGTTAGTTAATCGTGAGTTAGCCACTCAGCGCACTGACTCGAGCCGTTGATAGAATAAATAACTGCTTGTTTTGACTAAAGACTTAACTTCATTGTGATTTGTTTTTTAGGAAGACTTAACACCCTTGAATTTGGTTAAGTTTGTTTTAATACTTGGTTTTAGCACTCAGTTGATTATCAATTGGATAGCAAATTTATCGTGAGATATAAAAATAAGATGCGAGAAATTAAAGTCTTTGAAATGTAAATGACACAATAAGTTTTTTTTATAGAGGTTCGAAGATGGGGTAATTCTTCTACTCCTCTCTTCTCCAACTCCTGGAGGAATCCACTAAGTATTGATCAATATACGGGGTGGTTAACAATCCAGATACAAGTCTTGATCACACGGTGACTTGATCCTTTGGGACTTAGTGCGGAGATGCCTTGGTCACACACGGTGGCTTCTCGTGCGACTCGGCTTCTTCACAGGCATTGCCTTGCTACTACAGACCCACTTGCTCAAGCTTCTTGGATTTAATCACGAAGCCCTCCAAAAACTTGAGACTGGTTCGACCTTGAACCTTCCTACAATCCTCCGTGGAATGTAGACCCCTTGATTCTTCAAATGGTTCCTCTTCAACTGATAGAAGTTGTCTTTCCTTCATAGGTGAGTGTTGGATTGATTTTCTTCGTAATGTAGGCTTGAGGATTGATCTTGAATGATTTGAGAATATTTTTGGTTACTGATTCAAATGTTTGCTTGAATGTTCGTGGTTCGGGTAACCTTCTCTCGAGTTATTCCTCGGCCTTTTATAGTGATCTTTCAAAAATCGCCCGTTGAAGAGATAGCTTATTTTTGAAAGTCACTTGTGGTCGTTGGCTTGTCTTGTTGCGATCCTTGAAATTGCCACTTCCTCGTATGAATGATTCTTTCGACTTTTCGAGTTCGACCCCAGTGCGCAAAGTGCTTCCCATTGGTTTATTCCTCTTGACGCTTCGGGTGAGCACTTCAAGAAAGGCGATATGGAGGTATTACTTGTTTAAGTATTCTCTTGATTTACGCAACGGATCTCTTTCGATTACCTCGACATTGCATTTTCTTAACATCCCCAGGTGACTTCGAGTCATCTTCTAATCATTGGATGACTCTTTGTCACTTCAATCTTGAGACTTGGCTATCTTGAGTTGACTTGTGATACTTCACTCAGCTGCATCTCATCTCATTTGCACCTTGATCGAGTTCTGTCTTCTCTTCTTTGCCACACTCACCGCTCTCACAACGGAGTCTTCCTTTGTCTCTAGTTGACTTCTTGCATGTTCGGGCATAGTGACTTGACTCACTCGACCCACCCTATCTATTACAATGCAATTTACAACAAAAATGGGGCCAACTTCTATTCTAAGTTTTACATGGCATTCATCAAAATCTACAAAATAATTTCCCAACATTGTAGACTAAACTCAAGGAAGTGGTCCTTAGAAAATAATGGCATGATTTATTTGAAACATTTTTAGAGGCCTAAATACTCCTTCTTGTTGAAATTAATTGAAATTTAAATGATTTATGTTACGAATCAATTTTGTTCTCCGGTGATAGAGTTTGTGTCATAAGAGCGCACGATTGATCCGTGTTCAATTCTATATGTGTGTGTTCCCTTCCCTATTATCCCCCATTTTACTAAAGAAATGATGCATGTTAACAAGGGTTTAGTCTCCTGTCAGACCGTTTAACGGATCTAATCCGTTAGATGGATCCAAATACCCGTTTCGCGGTCAATCCGATCTATTGACCCGCACAACCACTAACACCACAATAACCACATCCACTCCTAATACTTTTTAGGAGAGCTAGCTACTAATACTTTTTGGGAGGACTACTAGTATTTTTCAAGAGAAATACTAAAATACATTTACTCGAAAAACTTAATACTGTTTAATAAGACTATTGATATATTTTAGGGGGAATACTAATACTTTTGTGGGAAAATAATCAATACATTTCATGAGGATTACTGAAAAACTCAATGAGATTACCAATACTTTTTCGATGGATTGCTAATATTTTTCACAAGAAAAACTAATACTTTTGAGGGTTGCCTAATATTAGGTCACTGCCTAATATTTTTCAAGGCGACAATTAATACATTTTAGGTGGATTACTAATGTTTTTTAGGGGAAAAAATCAATATTTTTCATGAGAGCTACTAAAAATATTGTTCAAGAGGATTACTAATATTTTCCAGATGTACTACTAATATATAATTTTCAGTGGAAAAACTAATACTTTTAAAGGTGCCTAGTATTAGAAAAATGTCACCGATCCGGAGATCTTATGACACTACTCCAGAATATTACAAAAATATCATCGATGCATGAAACTACAAAAAAAGAGTTAGGTTGGATCCGTCTAACAGAAAAGACCCGTTAGACGGTCTCATTAAAGTTTTCGTGTGTTAACAAAGTAAAAGCTAGTCTTGTTAAATCGTTTTATACAAGAAATTTGGTCCTGTGGATCCCTATTTATCTTTTAAATGTCAAATATAAAAAAAAAAATTATTAGTTTGAATAGAAATATGTGCTTATTCGCTAGATCACCAACAAATTATTTAAATAAATTTTCCAAAACCAGTACCTAACAGGCATTAAGAAAAATGGAAAAAGAAAAAAAGAAAAAAATTGAAGAGCATGCTTGTTTCGGTGTACCGGATGAAATTTGAGTTTTAAAACTCATAACCTAACTATTTTTCATTTTTTATAATTAATATCCTAACTTGAAGTTAGGTGTGACCACACAATAATGAGTAGAATTTGAAGAACAATAAGAAAATATTGGCGAACTCATATCAATAAAAATATTAAATTTTCCTTTGATTCTAGAAAAACCACATTTCCTAAAATTAAACATGTCATCAATGCATATAGCACTACGTTGTTCTTTTAATTTCCGATGACATTTAAGGTATATGAGATTAAAATAGGAGTTTTAATTAATATTATCATTGCTCTAAGTTTAAGCATAAAAGTCAAGATCTAAATGAAGCCATGAGAACATTGGAACATGATCAAGAAGCTCAATATTTGAATCAAACTGGACTGTAGGTGTTTGTTGACTAAGGAATTTTGGCCCATCACAAGGTTTGACCCATTCTATTAATAAAGATCCCAAATTTTTATTAGTTAAAATATAATTTGAAAACTTTTATTAATTAAAAGTTGAATAAACATGCATTGATGAATATTTACTTTTCATACACGTGCAAAACTTAACGAATATACAGTAGTTATACATATTCCAGTTTAAATGTTAAATCCACATGTAATATGCAATATGTAGTATGCATACTAAACGAATAATACTACATTGACAAATATCTATATATTCAATTAAGAACTACATTATATGGAAATTATTTATAAGTACTAAATTGATCAATATAATGCATTACAAAAATTAATATAATAAATTATAACTTGATTTTTGTTAAATAGTTAATCCTACCATTAACTATAGTTATACATACAAAATAATATAAAGAGTATAATTTAGAAGTTAGTACAAGTATGTAATTTTTGTTCTTAATTGGCAGTACTCTATATTTGAGTCATTCTCAGTTCATTTTGAGAAAAATACATTATAAGAACATATGTGAGACCCTGAATTTTTATACCATAGACGATACGATCCCGATATATTATCAATATTACCGTTACTTAAATTATTATATAATTACATGATAATACAATTTATTTATGTTTATTACTTAAATTTAATAACTATTATCATTTTTCTTACAAATTGATTCGGTAAAAAGTGCTATTTAAAATACGTTCTTTAGTATTTGAAAAATAAAATTTTTGTCGCCATATTTTTATGAAGACGATACTTACATTTAGTCGTTTTCCATAAAACTACTATTGCTCAATCGATCAAATAAAATTTTATTTAAAAGAAATTATGTCTTAATTTTGAGATTTTGAAATATCCTTTTCGATAAACTCAACATTTTACTCCAAATATATAATCTTGAGTTAACAAAAATTTATTATGATTTTTGAAATTCTTGGCATAAATTAAAGTAGTATTTGAACCTATTTTATTAGAAAATAATTTTATGATTTTCAAACAAACTATTTCATTTTATGATCCATTAAAACCATCTACTACTAATTTAATACATTAACCGGTTGGATTTCTATCTTAACAACTAATTATTTTCTTGTAGCATAATATTTATTTAAATAATTTATTAATTTCGAAAATTATATTTATATATTTTGAAATAATTTTTATAATTTGATTAATTACTTGATTGATATAATTGAGTTATATTATTGGTTCTAATTATATTTAATATCTTAGATTATAAGTGATAATGTACTAGAATTACTAGATACCTTATAAGTTATAACTAGATGACTAATTATAAGTAAGACAGATAAAAGATTTGGTTTATTTATATGAGAGAATAACAAATTTTGTCTTCTTCCTTTTGTCTTTTTCCCATTGTCTTATTCTAGCATGCTTCCTTTCCACTAACCAAAGCAACTTTTCACCAAGGCAAGCATGAGCCATGCATCCTACAATAAATCAATGAGTGTCTAAGGATAGGAGAGGAGGGGGGAATGGCCATATCACTTCTTGGCCAAAGGAAGACTCCATCCTACACCACTTTCATCCAACATTTAGACATTTTCACCAAAGGAAACAAACATCTTCTTCTTCTATTTTATTAGGACCGAAAATTCTAAGTGTTAGAAGCTTCAAGCAAAGTTGGAAGACTAGTTACTAAGACAAAGGTAAGACTCTCTTAGTATTCACCTTATCCTTCTTTCCTTTACTTTTTCACTAATTTTTCCATCATCTTGTCCCTCAAAAACTGCCATTTATGGGTTGTCTTAAGAAGAAAAGGACTTGAGGGAGTTAGCAAAAGCTAGAGTTTGAGACCATTCCTACCAAAAAGCACAAGAAGATTAAGGTGGGTGAAACTCTTCTAAAACTCATGATTTTTGCATGAAATGGCATGATACATGTGGTTATATTTTTATATTTCTGGAAAATTTTCAGTTTTTATTAATGGAAAATTTGAAAATTATATGTTTATGTTGGAATTATGATAAAAGTGCTTTTTGGTTAGAAAATAGCTTTTATATGCATATATGTCTCCTTATATGTACAAAAAGGCATGAATATATGAGACTATATTTTTATATATTCTGTAAATTTCGATTCCTTTTGTCTCTAGAAATTTGAAAATATATGTGTGTGTTTGGAATTATGATAAAAGTGATCCTTGTTTAGAAAATAGCTTTTATATGCTTATATGCATTCTTTATATGTATATCTTCAAAATAGTGAGAAATATGAAAAATATATTTTTAATATATCATATTAATATTCTGGACTTGTGAATAAAATCGGGTTTGGGCCTCTTTTGCAAATACGGCAACATATAAAGCCAAAGATGCTAAAATCAAAACTATGAGAACTCACTGAAAATTTCAAAAAATTGGACTGAAATTACTGGAATAATATGGTAAAAATAAAAAATAATAATTGGGATCCTCCGAGCCAAGCAAATGCGAATATACGAAATTTTAGACTCTAAATTATAATTTTCCAAATCTTAAGGGGCTAAACTGTAAATTTCGAAAATTTGGATAGTTAAATTTTATGAAATTATTTTAATTAATATTCTGGACCTTTAATCCAAATTTCAAGAAAAAGGGGCTTGAAACGAGCCCTTAACGTAATTGCCTTTAGGGTTAAAATAGAATTTTCAGAAAATCGGTACTAAATCTGAAAATTTTTTGAAACTGTTTTTACCCACATAATTACTGCCCCAAAGAAATTATTAGAATTGGAATCTCGTTAAAACCTTTTCTGGTTTAAGAGATATCTATTTTTAAAAGTATCAGGTCAAAACAATAAATTGGGAGAAAATTGGGACTGACCTGCAATTTTCGAAAATTGTACCCCGAGACCCATAAAATATGATTCCTTAGAATTTTTAGAAAAATTAGAGACTGGCCTTGCCCTTTTCCGAGTCCGGGATCACAACTTATGAAATTTTAAAACCCGGCATAAATTTTCCTCTTTAATTAAATGTTTTATTTACAATAAAATTTACCAAGGTCATAGTAATTATTTTATCTTCTAAAATTCAGTTTATTTATGAAACATTAAATATTTTATTAACTAAAATTCTATTTTTTTAAAAATTATTATCCAAATTTATTCGGGATTTTCATACCGACTATTTGTACCGATAATAAGGCGACTTTCTCGCCGGCATAAGCTAAACTTTATCAATAACTTCAGTATAATACACTGGATTAATGAATAGAACCGGCTAGATTACTTCTCCGGTATCTATGTCGTGTCAATGATTATTTGGTGAATATCGGACGCCAGCGAGAGCATGAACGCACCTCTTATCGATCGATGGGTTGGCGTCACACTTTTGTGCGCAACCAAGCGATATGATTGCGGATTTGTGGAATGGATAAGTCGCGTATGGGATAGGTAGCAGCTACGATCTCATGCCGATCTCCATCGTCCAACTCCCAACCTCGAGCTCGATAGGAGAGTCGCGGGCGATTGGGTCGTAGGATTTAGGTATAATCATGATTATGACGTTCTATGAGCTTAGTTGGCTCCACTGTGGAGATGTCGCCCAACTGGGATAGTGGCTACTGCCCTATCGACATGAGGGATAAGGTGTAATGTTTGGGAGATGATGTTTGATCAACACCTGTCAGTATAAGGTGGTGCAGGTTGGCGCCACACTTTCGTGCGCAACCAATTGATATGAGCCGACGGATCGACAGGTTGGCGTCACACTTTCGTGTGCATCCAAGCGATATGAATTGACGGATGGATCGGGTTGGCGTCACACTTTCGTCGCAACCAGCGAATCGATCGATTGTGACCGATTTGTTAACTAATACTAATAAACCTATTAAGTGTAAGAGAATGTCATTGCACATTTCTTGCATCAAAACTCATGAAACGGTTTTTTTGCATTGAAATATAAGCCCCACTTGTACACGCTCACCACACCCACTGAGAATTTTTGTCCCACTCCCACCTATTTTTCCAACCAGAGGATGAGGTTCATTTGGAAGAAGACCACAACGAAGATTTGAAGCTCTTGATTAGCTCTCTATTGTGTTGGGAATTTGTTGAGACAAATTGAATTTCATTTTGTATTGGACAATTCCTAGTAATTTCTTATGTAATAGCCAAGCGTAGGACCCGAAGAATGATGGTGACGAGGATTGAATTTTAATTTTGATTCCTCTGCGACTGTACTCTGACCTAGTTTATTTAATATGTATGCTTATTTTGGGATTTTGCTATTTCTGTTGGGTTATATTAATGAATAAATGGGTCGGTCTGGTAAACCGGCGTATGTTAGACCGTCCGAATCACTGCTCCCAATTTTGGGGCGTGACAACATAAACTAATTAAATATTTTTCGTACAAGATTACAGTATTAATTACAGAGTTGTACCTTCCCTGAACAAAAATTACATACAAAGAAAAAATAAATACATAAATAAATTATAACTACCAATAAATAAACAAATCCAAGTCATTTCTCCAAAACTGAAATCAGAAATGTCAATCTTCGAATCTTGATACGGTTCTCGTCCTACCCAAACCAACTAAAAACCCAAAAAACAAAATCACAGAAATATTTTGGTACCACTATGTTACTTTTGCTAATCCATCAGTTTATCTCGAAATAGCATATAATTGAGATAGATATTCAACTGCCCATCATTTTAAGAGACAATGTTAATTTCTTCTGCGAAAAACACTTAACCATCTAATAACCAGAGCCACCACTATAGACAAACATATTCTATGCATAACCAGATACATTTGTGCATATGCATTGTTCTGAATTCCCATACACGTCCACATGTTAGCTTTTCAAAACATGCATAATCAGATTTTGTAAATACATACACACAATATTGATTCCCAAAACATAAAAGCGTGGTATCAAAATCGGTTGTGCTGGCACAGCACAGGACTATTTGAAAAAATTGAAGTGTTACGTTACTGAAGTAAAAACCAACTGAAATATCCTAAACAAAGCATATTTTCATGGGTTCGATTCGGTTTGTTGCTTCATGTACCAATCAATTTATTTACTTCTGATCAAGAAACGATATTGAATCCAAAACCAAATATCGAAATGATTTAGACCAAACGGAACAAAACAAACTAAATGCACGTCCCAAAACTTCAATAAATTCGAACATTTGACACGATCCCAAAGTCATTGTGTACTTAAACCTAAAACGTACTTCCAATGTAAATAAGCCATATCGTGAGGGAGTTCAAACCAATAAGCTATCAAACAAGACATAATCGTGATAGACTGAGAGTATAAGTAACGTCAGCCGAAAAGTGTTACAACTCAAAGAAAAATCAACTATGTAAAATCGTGTTCCCAACAACATTAAAACACCAAACACTCTTGTCCGAAATCAACAACATATAGTCATGTAATCTATGACACAATCTCCAAATGTAAAAACTGAACCGTATTTTATATCAACTCATTTCATAAAAGAATACCCAAATAAAAGAAACAAAGTGTCAAAGAGAAAGTATAATGTTAACACTAACTAAAATAAATACCTGAAAAACCATCATATTCCACATATCAATTGGAAGGATTTCACACATTGACAAAGAGAATAACGTACTGATTTTTCACCATTAAACACAAAAACAGGGAAGATATTACAAAGCGGTTAAATTACAATTAAATTATAAAAAAAAAAAACTCATCAACCAGAGGATACCCTATTTTTTGCTGGTTTTGCCACCAGTGTCGCTGCCCCCTGCTGCCTGAGCTGCCTTTTTTGCTGCCTTTTCTTGAAGAGCCTTTGCATCCCTACATAAGCACGCACGCATGAAAAATCAGGATATCGTCAAGCAGATCGAAATCGAAATCGAAAAATAATTAAGGCATCATTTGGATTGATGGATTTGAAGCTTCCAAAATAACGAATCCATTGAACATATTTGGATGAGTTCATTATACAATGGATTTCAAATCCTTAAGTTCCTAGTTCAAGCTATTTTTTGAGTAATTGTGGTGGATTTCAAATCTGCCCTATCTGGAATCATTTGAGATCCATCTCCTAGATATTCCCTGGGTTTGATTCGGTATTAAAATTAAGGGGTAAGCTGCAATGATTTTATAAATATAAAGGGGGGTTTTGAAAAAAAAATTGCTTATGAAGGGGTTAAATATTAGACAAAATAAAACTTCGGGGGTATTTTTGTAATTTCAAAAGTTAGTTTGGTTTTTTATTAATTACGTCAAACCTCAAGGGTACTTTTTGTAATTAACCCTATCAATAATGAACAATAAAAACCACATCTTTCGGGAGATTTGTGGAAAGCTGGGAGAAAACTAAATTTCCGCATCTGTAGTTACAGCGCAAAATTCTTATAATTATAACTAATACTAAATTAAGTTACTAAAACAACCATCATAATTAATGGAAAATGCTGAATGTTAAAGGAAAAAAAATGAAACAACACATTACAATTTAATACCAAAAAAATACACAAATTAAGAACACAACGGATAAGGTAATCCTGATGCAAAGGACAACAAAAGATGATCGAAGCACGAATCTTGGAAGAACTTGTACAAAAAGATATAACATAACATTCCAACATTACTCTCCGCAGGAAGACAAGATCCAATTACTATGAAATCCAGATCATAGCAAAAACCAATAATACCAAGAAAAAATTGAATCTTGAAAATACGGAAAATAAAAATATTGAAAAAAAAATGGTACCTTTCACGACGCTGTTCTGGGGTCAACCCGTCATCTTTGTTCTTACCTTTGCCACCATTACGAGCCTGAGCCCTTTCTCTGTCACGCTCCCTTTGATTTCCGCGTTAGCTACAGTTAAGAAAAAACACAAGAAAACAGAAAAAGAAAAATAGAAACAAAGAAAGAAACACACACTCACACATAAAGTAAGTTCATTGGGTTAACCATAATTTAAATTAAGGATCTGAAGAATACCAAAACCCAAAATAACTATTCTAGAAAAAAATCCGAAAAGAAAAAAAGAAAAGAGAGAAAAGGGAAGATATATGTTGAACTCGAGGAGAAAAGAAAAGGAAATGTGGGAGGATATGGGTCATGGTGAAACGACGCCGGAGCAGTCGAAGAAGAAAGTCTCCGAATAGATTGAGAGAGAAAGACCACTATAATTGTTACAACTGGAGGGCCACAATTTATCGTCAACATTTATACATATTTCAATATTTTGCCAATTTTGGAGTTGACTTTTTGTGAGGTATGATATGATAGGAAATAGGGTTGGCAAGGCAAGAATAAACATAGAAGAAATCTTGTGTCGTGGTAGGAGAGTTGATAATTTTTCATAGAATAAACATAAAAGAAATCTTGTGTCGTGGTAGGAGAGTTGATAATTTTTCTTCTACGACCGGATCTCCGTAATGTGCTTCAAGACCCGATTAATCTTGAATTTACAAGATGTGTGCGAGTGGTCGGGATTTGAGGATTCTACTATCCCCTGCCAAATTAACCTCGGACCGAAGCTTTAGGGGCGCTTCAACTGGGAATCAAACTTTAAAGTGAATTGTCATATAATATAAGATATCAGACGCTAAATTGAAATAGAAATTGAAAATTTGAATAGTAGAATTACACGTTAACTAAATATTTTATTTTGTATTATATTGTATACATATATGTTAAGTGTATATAATTCAAAATATGTTAAGTGTCCTCAAAAAAAAAAAAAAATATGTTAAGTGCCTTTCTTTAGTGCAAATTTTAATAGGGGAGGGAGTTAGATGGAGAATCGAATCCGAAGCCAAAATCCAAGTTCATGGAATCTTAAATACTGGACCACTATTTGATTTTCAACCCTATTTTCGAATATATGTTGAATTTTGTATGGTTATTGATAACATAATGGAATCTTGTAATATCGAAAAGATAAATGGATAAAGTATCCAATAGGACCAATACGAGTAACAATAGTATTGGACATTTTCGGATAAGATGGGATACATTGAATACGTTTGCAAAATACTTGTGAACAAATTAAAATTAAAAATAAAAATATAAAGAGCAAGTCTCTTGTGAGGCGGTCTCACGGATCTAAACCGTGAGACGGACGTCCCAAACTCCGTCTTGAGAACATGAACCATGAAAATAAATTTAAAAATAATAATGAACCATGAAGAAACAAAAATAAACCCTAAAAACATGAACCATGAAGAATAAACCCGAAAAACAAAAATAAACCCAAAAAATAAAAAATAAACCCAAGAAACAAAATAAACCCTAAAAAAATAAATAAAAACCTTAAGAAAAATAAAATCTAAAAAAACATCTAAAATTTTGTGTAAGGTCTCCGTCTCACGCAAGTTTTTGGCAAATATAAAAGTATGTTAGATCTTTTTAGAATTTTTTTCTATATCTTTCATAATACCATTATTCTCTTATATTCAAATAAAATTGAATTTAGCTCATAAAAAGTAAAAGGAGTATTTAAGCTCGGGATCAACTGAATGAATTGAACATGAGATCTTATAATGTATACAGATTATTAATGTTCTAGCGTTTAAAGTTTTTGTTATATAAATTTATATTTATTTATTAATATTTAATCATGTAAATAAATCATTTTAATTATATCAAAAAGTATATGTGTTTAGTAAAATTAATAAAGAACAAGATAAAACATGTAGAATTGAAAATTTCAAGTGTAGGAGACATTTGTGATTTTTAGTATTATTCAATGTCAATTTATCGAATCATATGTAAAAATGTGCGTGTATATTGTAATCTGTCCTTATCACAAATTTTGTAACAAATGTTCACTTTATCTGTATGACTGTATTGCCAAAATCCATTAGGTTCATGATCTCACTTTGAATTAAAATTTGAGCCTTTGAGGGCTTGCGAGAGACTTTAAATTTGGAGGCCCTTAGGTTAATGATTTTATTGGACCCATGCAATCGGGCCTACTTATAACGCTAATTCAGATCATGAACAGGCCCATGATGAATTTATGGGTCACATTTTATTTTATTTTTGAGGCAAGAAAACATTTGTAATTACATTCCAGAAATGAGCTACATTACAAGAGCTTCAATCTAAACAGGAAGATCCTATTCGCCCAAACAAATGGCAACGAGGAAGAAAAACAAAATGGGCAATAAAATGCGCAGGAGATTGGCACATCATTGCATATGGAACCACTTCAAGCGGGTTTTGATGTCTTCGACCATTGTACCAATGTATCCCAAATTTTCCAATAATGAGGTGATTATTTGCACTGCCAGAAGAGAATTTGTAGCAGCAAATGCATCTGAATCCCCTTAATAAGTCGAGAATCCCATAACAAGTCGAGACCATTCTTAATAATTTCTAATTCCCCTTCAACAATAGACGTAGATTGGGATATTATTATAGTGTGCAACAGATACACTAGACATAAGAATTAATTAAGATACCAACCCACAGACAAAGAAAGTGCCAGAAAACATTAATTCCAACATTAAATTCATTCAAACCCCCAAAACCCAAAAAAAAAAAAAAACCCCAAACCCAAAAAAGCAAAACAACCAAGAAAACAAAGCAGAAAGCACTCAAAGCAGAGCCCAAAACCCATAAAGAAAAAGAAAACACATTAATCAAACCCCAAAAATAAAAGCAAAAAGAAACAAAAAACAACAAAGACAACTCCATTCTCGATCCTCTCTTTCACATTCTCAAGAATCTACACACACACACACTGCCCCACTCTCTCTCTCTCTCTCTCTAGCTTTACCAACTCATCTCAGCCATCCATGGCAGCTGTTTTCGAAGTGATGTCGCTGCTATTCTTGCTTTCCACCGCCGCCACCACCTTCTCCGCCGTGGGGGTGGCGGAAGCAGCCACGTGGTGTGTGGTGAGGAGCGACGCGAGTGACCAAGCTTTGCAAACAGCTCTAGACTATGCATGCGGGGCCGGCGCCGACTGTGCGCCGATTCAGTCATCTGGGCTCTGTTATTTGCCAAACACGTTGCAAGCCCACGCTTCCTATGCCTTCAATAGTTATTATCAGCGCAGGGCAACGCCCCTGGTTCTTGTTCCTTTTCTGGCACTGCCACCATTGCCACAACTGACCCAAGTTTGTATTTTTTTCAACTTTATTACTCTTCATTAGCAGAGTATGTGAGTTTGTGGGGTTTTTTTTCTTGTTTATTTTTACTGATTTTTATTGGGTTTCTCGCTTTTTAATTTGTTTTTCAGGCTATGGATCTTGTGCAGGGCCGGATCAGATTTCAGCGGGGCCTAAGCGAAATTCGAAAAATGGGCCCTCATAGTGACTATTTTTTTTATCTTTAAAATATTATTCTAAATCAAGGGTTGAGTAATTACTTTAGTATGACGACACAACTAATTAAAAATAATAATATGCCTGCATGGCAATAATAATGTATCAAATAACAAACTAATCAATGGCAAAGCCAGAAATTTTTTCGGGGTAGGCCGGGTATGCCAGATTTAAAAACGAAAGAAAAACCTTATTAATATTAACTAATTTTTTTCTTAAAAATTACATAGGAAGTTGGAGATTTGATAGTATTAGATATTACTTCATTCATGAAATGAGAACCACCATTTTCCTTTTATAAAATGAATTAAAAAATAAATGAAACTAACTGTTGCTGATTTACAACTTGGAAGTAGGGGAAATATTAAAAAAGGATTTGAGTTGGCGCACGTTGAGGCCTAAGGGCTGATGATGTTGGGCCCTTTCTTGTTTTTTTTGATGCTATGTTGTTAAAGAGTAAAAAAATAAAATGGGCCCCAAATGTTTTTGGGCCCTAAGCAACAGCTTGTTGTGCTTACCTTCAGGTCGGGTCGATCTTGTGTTTATCCATCATCTCCAGGGTATCTTGTCAATTATGATTTCGCTGATTTTCCGATTCTCTGTCTATTTTCCTGTTGCAAATCTTGTTTTTCCATGTTTAGCGTTGGAAGATGTGTTGTTCATATAACTCTCGCAAAACCATTTTGCTCTTAATTATATCTCCACTTCTTGAAAGGGAGAGGGGGCAGAGTTTGAGGCTTATTAAGTTATCGCTTGGATGGCTTGAGGTTGACTTGTACCATTCTGATAAGTGAGAACCCATTAAATTTGTAAAATCAATATTTGCTGTTGTACTGTAAACCTAGGTTATATTCTGCCGGTTTTGCATTTGTCATAGCAGCATACGATTTGTCTCATGCATCTTGGCATATTTTACCTTTGAAATCAATGCTCTCATCGTCACATGTCATTGGATGAAGGGTTGAAACTTAGTAAAATGAAATTTGGGTAGAGTTACCTGATTCAAATGAATACTGGAGTTGAAAGATGGCCATATTATTTCATTGGGATAATTAGGAAAACTGCCCCTGAGGTTTAGCTTAATTACAAAGAACTCTAGTTATCTTTCAAAATTACAAATACCTCTTAGAGTGTTACAAACACCATGCTAAGGTTTGTATTTTCCTAACAAATACACCTCTTGAGGGTGCAATTTGTAAAAGAGAAACAATGTCAAGATAGTAATCGTAATTTTGAAATATAACTGGGTTTTTTTTGTAATTAGGATAAACCTTAGGGGTAGTTTTTGAAATTAATCCATATTTCCTTCACTCAATTAATTGATGATTAATGCTTGGTATTATAGCATGATTTCGGAATATTCCTAAATTCTACAATTCTTGTTTTTTCTCTGCATACATTCAAATTAATATATTTCGCAATTTTCAGCACCGCAGGAGGGACGGTCGCACCAGGAGGGACAACCACAGGTACAACCACTCCGCGTACAACACCGACTATAACAGAACCACCACCACCACCAGGAACGACCACCCCTTTATATGGTGGCGGAGGTGGACTAAATCCAGGCATGGGACCCGTACTCCCCGACTCCCCTACGTCTAATGCTTCGTCCTACGTGTCAATAAAAACGATATTTTCTCGTGCAACTTTCTTGCTCGTTTTTTCATTTATCTTTCAAACCATGTAACAAAAGCACGTTTCCGGACATTGTATAATGTGGAGAAGACTAGGTTAGCACAGTTTTGTGTAGCAATGTTGTCTTTATTTAATTTGTAGTCGACTCTTAGATAGGTTCATTATTTGATCGTGCGTTGCAGTTTGTGTCTACGGATGATTGGTAAAAAGCTCAAGATTGCTTAGCCGAAGGCTCGTGCAAATCAGCTTTTTATTGATTATGGCCATTTTTGGTGCTCCCTAACAAGTTCGAATCTCCTATTGATCTCTACGGTTTTCATCGGTGTTTGAGTAAATCTAGTGAACAGTGTACAATAACGACAAATATCTTATACACGTGGCATTCACTAGTGCGTTACAAGTCATTCATATGTTTATTTGATCACAATACAAGCATTACAGGGAGATGAAGTCAGTCTGGTTATCATTTTTATGTAAGTTTTGATACAAAATATGTTTCAAATAACATACAGTGATTCATAAAAAGTTAAAACTAGAATGATCTATTGTTCCCTTTTTGGCCAAAAGGTAAGCTACTTTGTTTGATGTCCTATAGCAAAAAATGATTGTCACATCACATGCTACATCCTACTCAATATATTTCAAAACTTAAACTACTATGTGAGTTATTGTCTTTTCTTTTATTTACTGAAATGATAGCAATCATATTGAAAAAACAAACACAAACTTACGATCATTGCTTTTCATTTGGCAAAAGACCACCTTGATCAAAGATTTGTAAAAGGGAGCAAGACACTCATCAGTGTGTCTAGAAAAACCAACACTCTAAAGAGGAGGAAAAAAGAAAGAAAGAACGAAAAAACAAATCACTCCTATAGAAGGCCAAACCACACACCACAAGGGAGGTCCACAACTAAAATACAATGAAACAAATCATTCCTATAAATTTTAGAATATTTTAAAAGATATTTTAAAAAGATTATAGACTTGAGTAAGTACCCTCCAATGGAATATTCCACCTAGATGCTCACATCTCTACTCGTAGGGAAATGTTCCACCAGCTCCGGCTGACCAGATGTTGCAAATTCTAAATCATGTGTATTTTAGGTTGTATTTTATAAGAAAAAAATGTTTAGGTTGTAAATTTAAAAAATGGCCATAGTTCACGTTGTCAATAAATATTTGTATGTGTGAAAATTTCATCATGAAATATATAGAAATAAAAAAAAAAGTTCAGATAAGTGACTTGATAGGTTATCAACTAAGTCTAATTTTTCATTTTATAAAAACTTATTTGATTTATATATTTTTAAATTTACATAATAAGAGACCCAAACAATGTGGTGTGTGTGTTTTGAAAGTAGAGTTAAAAATCATGGTGTAGGACTTGACAATAAGATTACAATTATTTTTAAAAATATTTTCTGATTTACTAGAAACAATTGAAACCAAACACGGTTAGTCTTAAAAAAAATAATTCCAAAAGATCGTGGTGGTTGGATGTCATTATTTATTATGTTAAAAAGTAAATATTGTAATGTTCTAACATAAGTAACAGTTCTTACATGCCTCAATATTATTGGATGAGACACGTTGCGGCATTAACCTTTTCATTATTTAATATTCACTTTTTTTTTTTTCATATTTTCCGATAGCCTTCACTTGTAATTAAAAAGAAAATAAGAAAAAGAGGAATTAAATAATATTATATAGAATTTTGTTTGCATCAGCATCGCCAGAGAGAGATCTCTGTTTCAGTTCAGACCCAAAAACGGAAAAAAGGAAAAATAAAAATAAAAATTAAAAACCGGAATTTCTGCACAGATCTGTCTGCTGGGCTCTTTGAAATATAAAAGTTACAATTTTTTTGGTTGAATTTACAGTGAGAGAGAAGAGAAAGAGCGCGAGAGAGGAGGGAGCAAAAGGGAGAGAAGATGAATATATTTAGGTTAGCCGGGGATATGACCCATTTGGCAAGTGTTCTTGTTTTGCTCCTCAAGATTCACACTATCAAATCTTGTGCTGGTAATGCATTTTCACATCTCTTTCGTCATTTCCACACCTTGTGTTTGTGATTTGGTTTTTGAACTGTGATAGAGTCTTGTTTGGTAATTATATTTTTTTTTTATTTTTATGACGGTGGATTAATTACTTGTTTCTATTATACTGGATTCAGTCTTGTAATGTATACCCTTTTGAGGAAATATTATTTATTGTTTATGTAGGTTTATGTGAGAATTTTTTTCTGGGCTTGCTCTGATTCTTTAGATTTAATTAGGGGTGGGTTTGATGAAAGTAAGTTTATTTTCAACTGGAGAGGTTAGCTTTAAGGTCAAATCCTACTAGTTTAACTGGACAGTTTTTTCATGGTATAGATTATTTAGTATGTATGATCTTAGAATAACTAGATGGTAGATATTTTTAGGAACATCCTGTAAAATTTGTATTTATCTTGTGTTTATGGAAGTGATTTCGTAGTTCTTTTCGCTTTTGCTTAGTTACCCATGAGGCAGCAAGCTCATAAATTTCTATATCAGGATTGAAATAGTGCACGGATTAAGTGGAATGCAATTATTCTGATGGCACAAGTAGGTCGGAGGAAAAAAATAAAATTTGGGTCTTTTTTGGTTTGTTTAGAGTTGTACATTTTCAACTTGAAGTCTCATAAAACAGGCTATGGCTTAGTTTTTAATCTGCTTGCTGAGCAGCACTTAGCTTTTAAATTTTAGACGATACATAGTTGAAAAGCAAATCTCAGACCCATCTTCTTTGAACATTTAAGCGCAGAAGTTATAAAATCTGCAGTCTACTTGGATTTTATAAACTACAACAGAATGTTGCTTGTGCTGATTATTGTGTCTGAGCAATATATATGTTCTCCCTAAATCGGGTCTTTTAATTGCTTCATTATTCTTTGAAAACACTCTGCGGGTGCATGACAGGGATTTGCAAAATAATTAATATGTAGTAATTTGACCTAAATCTTTTTACAAAAACTTTGTGAGGGGCGTGAAACGTAGTTGTTAAAGGCTCGCCTCTGCAGCGTCTAAGCGCTTTTTCCACCTCGGTGAGGTGCAACAGCCACTTTTAAAAATTTCAAACAATTTGTTTAGGCTGAAAAATGATTACAGGGTTTAGTTGTTTGGGTGCGTTGGTGGGGTGACGGGAGGCGGAGAACAAAACAACAAGGGTTTTGGTTGAAAAACATCAACTGCTCTCTCATATCTCGACATCCTCCAACCAAACTTCAATATGAAGATTTTTTGTTTGATGAAAAAGAAGATGAAGAATACAAAGAAGATGAACTATTTGATGATGATGAGGATTATATTATTGATATTGAGGTTTTTGATTGATTAGTTTGGCTTATTATGCTTATATGATTGCTTGGATAAACTTTTGTGTTTTGATTTGAAATTTGGTACTTTACATTGTCATTTGAAGTGTGTTTTAATCAAAGTTATCATTTTCAATTTTTTTTTGGATCATGTTTGCGGGGCGCGCCTCAAGGCGCTATCATGGCCTTTGCGCTTGGATGCGTTTTCGCCCTTAACAACTATGGCGTGAAACTAATTAGTCTTTAGGCTAATGCAGTAGTAATTTTGTATCTTATGGTTATTTTCATAAAGTGTGCACAACTGCACAAGTGGTGGGATTCCTTTCGTGGACAAAGAACACAGGAAATGCATTACAGATTCTCACACTCTGGACAGTTTTATTTACTGCATTGTTTTGGGTGCATGCATTTTGTTTTACTGCATGACCAGTCAGTTACTAAGGTTATGTATATTCCAAAGAATTTAATATGTCTAGGTTAACTACAGGTTGCAGTTCTATTCTTGATGAGGTCATGAGATATTATACCTTAACGTTGTGGTTACTATATGGTATAGTTGGCATACAAATATCAAGTGCACTAACATTTATTCCGCTGTTTAACTTTGAATGTGTAGAGCGATGTTTATTATTCCAAATTTCAAGTATTTTTGTCAAGAATACTTACGGGCAATGGATGTACTGTTTATATCAAGCCTATTTTCAAATGAAGTCATATGGTTCCAATTTTTGTTCTAATCCGTATTATACAAACATTGTGCTGTTTGAGGTTTGCTTCTGACAATTCTGATTTTTTAAAAGATATTTCCAGGTCACTTTCTCATTTCATCTAATGTTGAATAATCTTTTTACAGGCATTTCCCTGAAGACTCAGGAACTATATGCTCTTGTTTTTGCTACTCGCTACTTAGATCTTTTCACAGACTACATCTCACTCTACAATACACTGATGAAATTAATTTTCTTGGGAAGTTCTTTCTCAATAGTCTGGTATATAAAGCATCACAAGATTGTACGCAGATCGTACGACAAAGACCAGGACACTTTTCGCCACTATTTTCTTGTGCTGCCCTGTTTGGTATTAGCCCTAATCATAAATGAGAAGTTTACCGTCAAAGAGGTACTTTGACTTTCGTTAGAGAGCTGCTACATTTAAATTTTTATTGGAGTCTTGATGTAGCTTTTGTTTTTTACCAGGTAATGTGGACATTTTCGTTGTACTTGGAAGCTGTTGCAATTCTTCCTCAGCTCGTCTTGTTGCAGAGAACAAGAAATATCGACAACTTGACTGGGCAATATGTTTTTCTTCTAGGGTAATATATCATTGCAACATTTGTCATTTGTCAAGTGAAGATTTTTGCTTCATCAGTAGTTAAATATGATTTAGCTTTAGGGTGAGATAAGTGTTAGGTTGAGTTTGGCTCTCTTTTTGAGAAGTGTCCTAGATTTTTTATATCAGGTTTCTGCATATACTTATATATGTGTGCTGCATACATATGTATGCTGGTGTCTGGGATTTCCTAATATGCTACATGAATATTGACTTGTTGCCATAATCCTAGGATATCATTTTGCAATTTTTAAGTCCGTCGCGTTTGGATGCGGAGTTTGCATGTTGAAAGGAATGCTAACTGCTTGCACTATTACTTAAGGGGCTTCCTGTTTGTATATTTGTGGCTCTTTTTTCCTTTTCCCTTTTCTTTTCTCCTTTCTCCTACTCGTCTTTCTATGAGCTCACACTATTCTACTCAAGATTCAATGTTATGGCATCCTTGTTCGTCATTACAGGAACTAAATTATTAGCCTGGTGTTTCATGCTGGGTAAGTGATCCAATCCCTGTTGGAATAGGAAAGCCGATGGTCCTAAAGCATGATCAAGTAACTTCAGGATGATGAATGATTGAATCTGCGGAGAAAGATTAATAAATTGCTCGAGAGAATAGGAAATTTCCTTAGGATGCTCTGACTGACGGAGATCGTGGAAGTTGTTAGGATTAATAAATTGACAGGATGGATTTATTCTTAGGATCATTCGGTCAGATATAACGTTGACAGGGCAATAAGAAGTGCTGAATTCAATCCGTGACATTGTCTGTGATTTGTGTGCATCTGAGACCGACTTCTTTCACTTCTTATTTGTGTTACTGCCTATTTCATGATTAAAGTTTTCAGGTTTAGAAAGTCGGTTGCTATAGCTTAGATGATTTAATCAAGTTCACTAGACCGCAAGTCTTATGAGGGACAATAGCTATATCTTGATGAGAAAATGTCAAATTTAGAATTGTAATATCGTGCAGTTTAAATATAATAAGGGATAATTACAAAAAAAGACCCTGAAGTTCGGCTAATTACAAAAAAACCCGATATGTTTGGAAATTACAAAAAAAAAAAAAACCTTTAGGTTTGATCCATCTTACATTCCCCGTCATATGCAAAAAAACATTTCAAAAGTCCGGCAAAATATTGCAGTTACCCCCTTAAACTTAAAGAGACAATCAAACCTCAAGTTTTTTTTTTTTTTTTGTAATTTTCAAAAACCTCTTGGTTTTGTTTGTAATTAGCCAAAACCTTGGGGGCATTTTGTAATTTTCCTATATAATAATAATGTTCACCACTTCTTCAATTTTATATGCACCTAGATTTCACTGTTTCTCGGGTTGTACCAGTTAACTCCCAGTAGTTTTTAATAGAGTGAGTGCCATCTTTTCTCGACTTATCTGCTGATGTTTGGCTTGATCTATCCGAAACGATGGTAAATGCATTACAACCGTGTAATCTTTTCTCTGTACTACAGGTGAAATGAGGATGCCTATGTCGAGCTCATTTATCAGCTGCCTTACTTTCCTACCCCGTGTACTTTATTTTCATCTCAACTCAATTTTTAAACTTGATCTTTTCTTCAAGAAAAATCCGACGGTCTTAGGCATGGGCTATTTTTCTTGAATCGAATGATAGTGACTTCTGATTCAAGGTGTCCCAAAAAGGACCTTAAATGAGTAAATGACGATCTTTCGTGCCATAGTGGCGATGGTTTAATCTTTATTATCTATGCAATTGCTTGTCTGTGGATCTGATATTAACTGATGATTTTTGCCTTCATCTTGCAGGGCGTACCGGTCATTATACATTTTGAACTGGATTTACCGCTACTTTACTGAACCTCACTATGTGCACTGGATAAGTATGCCTCTCTCTCTCTCTCTCTCTCTCTCTCTCTCTCTCTCTCTCTCTCTCAGTGTGTGTGATATGCACCTATTACCGTGTTGGAAGCTTTTTCTAATCAACTTGTGTAAAATCCAATGACATTTGTATTCTGGTTGTGCCTTGCAGCTTGGATTTCAGGGCTTGTTCAGACACTGCTTTATGCTGATTTTTTCTATTATTATTTTCAAAGGTATATACTTCTTAGGGATAATTACGTAAACTACCCTTGAGGTTTGGGATAATTACAAAAAAAATCAGACTTGAAAAAATTACAAAAAAAAAACCCTTGAGTTTTGATTCTATATTAAACTTTACCCTCCCCCAAGCAAAAATATTTCAAACTGCCCCCTTACCTCAAGAGTTTCTTTTTTTTTTTGTAATTTTCAGACCTCTCTGGGGTTTTTGTACTTAACCCAAACCTCGGGTAGTTTTGTAATTATCTTCATATACAATCCATCGCCTGTCTGATGTTGGATTTGATAGACTATATTTCTTATTTCACTGTTTCAGTTGGAAGAATAATGTGAAGCTCGAATTGCCTGCTTGAGCTTTGTGTTTTACCAAGTGCCAAGAATTTTGAGTATCATGCATACATATAGGATTAGAGACGCTCAGCATTTTGGTTTTGATTATCGCTTGTCCTTTTGAAGAGAAAAAAGCGAAGCGTTTTGTGTTATGTCTTTGCATTCACAACTTGCAATGACTTCCCAGCAGGTTGAGTATGATATGTAGATTATAAGGATCAAATTTTTTTTGTATTCATAGTTGAAATGTAGTGGTATTCTTGGTCAAAACTCCCCTAGATTTTGTTAAGTAAAAAGACAAGTCTTGTGGACATCTTTAATTACCATTGATGTTGAACAACCAGAATGAACATAGGGTTTTGCAGTCTGTTACCAGTAATCAAATTTGATTCAATTGAACATTACTTGGTTCGGATTGGTGATTATTAATACTGAAAATATGATATTCGTCTTCGTCATTACCATTTTGTGAAGTGGTTTATTTTGATGAAATGTGGTAATCAATTATCATTGTTGTCCCACTAATAATTGCTAAATGATGTGAAATTTATGTATGTGCTTTATTAATAGGCACTCCCCGATTTTTGGCCGAAGTGATTTCCTTTTACTGATTTGGACAAAATTGGTTCGACCTAGAGGCACTTGGCGGCTAGGCCGATTTTTACAACATTCTTTGTAAAGAGAATTATCACAAATTCACACACAAAATTATTATGTTAACTAGAGTTGTCAAATAGGCCAGGTCAGACAGGACGTCCGGTCAAAGGGGAAATTGGATTGGGTCGGGTCAAACACGATTGTAGCTATTTTGGAGCTCAAGGTGACCCAATCCATGGAAATACACATTAAATATCAGCCGGTCCGGTGTTTGGCCAAATAAGTTCGGTTCGTTTCGGGCCTCTATAAATGAAGCTAAGTCAGGCCTTTTTATCGGATCGGCTCATCGGGTCGGGCTCAATTTGACAACTTTAATTTTAACTAAGAAATTAAACTTGGAATATTATCAATAAGGGATAATTACAAAAAGTACCCACGAGGTTTGACCAAATTACGAAAAAACCCACTAACTTTAAAACTTACAAAAAAGTACCCCGAGGTTTGAAATATATTTCAAAATCCCTCTTGATTTGTAAAATCATTGCAGATTACCCTTAATTTTAACACTAAATCAAACCTCGGAGTACTTTTTGTAAGTTTTAAAGTTAGCTAGGTTTTTTTGTAATTGGGTCAAACCTGGGGTAGTTTTGTAATTATCCCTATCAATAATCATTTTTAACTGATTAATGACATATCCAGTTCTTGGTTATTAATACCAAATAAAAGGCCATTTGTCCTTTTCTGCCCCATCTTGATTCTTGAACAAGGATATCATGAGATACAACAAAAAGCTAAGCATACAAAGTTACTAAATTGACCTCACAAAATCAACATAAGATTCTTAATTACTACACCAAAATACGTATCCGGGATTTTCGATTAGGGTGTTGGAATATGTTGGCGTGTCGGGTGTTAGTTGGTATTAGTTCTATTGGTTGCTACGATTAAGAGTTGCTACTTGATATTAGCACTTTAGCTTGAGTTATTTTACTTCTCTACTTAGGTGATTGGTTGCTTTATAAATAGCTTGTCTTGTTCATTTTATCTTCCATGAACTTGATTGTATTTTAACATTTTATAAATAAAGCATGAATTCTCCCTCCAATTCTTCATGGTATCCAGGCGTAGGTTAGAATTGTGTTTGCTTTAATCAAACGCAACTTCGAGCTTGATTTTGATGCTCGCAGAAGACTATACCGCGTCGGACGAAGGAGCACCATTTCGATATCGATTTTTGATCGAAGCGGAAGAACATCGGATAGATATGCGGAATTTTGCGAATCAAGTTACGACTCGCGAAGAAGATCCGTACCCGACTCCATGGCTCGGATCACCCAGGCCTCATCCTTGTTTCAAATATTCTCACTGGTAACAATTTTCTCTCGTGGAGTCGATCGATGGTCATTGCTTTGTCGGCTAAAGCAAAATTAGGGTTCATTAATGGAAAAATTGAAGCAGAAGGAAAGATTCACCTTTATGTTGACTCTGCGCCGAGCTCTATGAGAGGATATAGTGCGGCGTTTTGGAGAATCAAATGGACCGATGATCTACAGATTCAAAAGGACATAGCTACTGTTTGCTCAAGGTAACATCTGTTGTAGCTTATTTTACTAAGCTTAAGCGGCTATGGGATGAGTACAGATTGTCTTGTACCAAAATCGATTTGTACTGTGGCAATGGTAAAGTTGTGGTGATAATGAGATGAACACTAGGCGATGCGATTCCTTATGGGATTGAATGACTCTTATGAGCATGTACGTAGTCAAATTCTTATTATGGAGCCTTTACCTTGAGTGAATCGTGCATATTCGATGATTTTGCGTATTGAGCGACAACGCATCTTTGTGCAAGTAGCATCCTTGACGAAAGAGGGGTTTTAGTGATTCTTGAAGATCTTCTAAGTATAGGAACATGAGGGACGGTGAGGAGAAGGAAGAGTAGGTGAGACAGGATCGGGAGTGAAGACTCGTGATAGGTATATTGAACAAAGGTGTGGAAAGAGAAGAGGAAATGGTGGAAGAGAAGCGGTGATATGGGAATTGAGTTTCAACAAAATGAACATCCTTGAGATTTGTTCATTTTGTTGAAACTCAATTCCCATATCATTGCTTCTCTTCCACCACTTCCTCTTCTCTTTCCACACCTTGTTCAATATACCTATCACGCAGTCTTCACTCCCGATCCCTGTCTCACCTACTCTTCCTTCTCCTCACCTGTCCCTCCTGCTCCTATACTCGAAGATCTTCAAGAATCACTAAAACCCTTTTTTGAATGATTTTGTTACTAATCTTTGTCGATATTGGAACAAAGAAGACCAAGTACTTTGTCGGGTAATCCTGCTGCGGGTTCACTCTATCCTGTTCACACCTTTCCTTTCCATGTTTCACCTCTTTTTCATCCTACATATATTGCCTTCCTTGCTAATGTGTCCACCTTACAAGAACCACACTCTTATCTTTGAGGCTTGTAAGAGTGTAGAGTGGAGAGAAGCTATGGGGAAAGAAGCTGGAGGCTTTAGAAAGAATCACACACGGGAGTTAACTTCTTTGCCTCCTGGAAAAAAAGCGATTGGATGTAGATGGGTGTTTAAGGTTAAGATGAACTCGATGGGAGTATTGAAAGGTACAAGGCCAGGCTAGTGGCCAAGGGCTATGATCAGGTTTATGGAGATTCCTATTGGATAGCTTTTCACCAGAGCTAAGCGAGTCACGGTGAGGATGCTCATAGCTTTAGCCACTAAGAAGCATTGGATGTTGGATGTTTGGATATAAATAATGCTTTTTTACATGGGTATTTGGATGAGGATATTTATATGCACCCACCGAGGGATACACAATGACCTTTACCTGGACATGTTTGTCATTTGAAAAGGAGTTTGTATGGCCTTAAAGCAGGCCTCTAAGCGATGGAATGTAGAATTCGCGACAAGTTGCGGGGTTTGGTTTTCATCGTCGAGCATGACCACCGTTTGTTTATCAAAGCAAGGGTAATGTGTATATGGCCTTGATAGTCTATGTGGATGATGTTCTTGTCATGACTTCTCATCCAGATCTTTATAAGCGAGTTGAAGACTTGCATGATATGTTCACTATTAAAGATCCGGGACATCTAAGTATTTTTAGGTTTGGAGATTGCAAGGAGTTCTGCGGTACATACATTCATCAAAGGAAATATATTTTAGACATCTTAAAGGATATTGGGCTTTTGATTTGCAAACCTCGCTTCTACACCCTTTCCACGGGTCCGAGGTTGAGAGGTGAAGAAGGTGTTGCCTTATTGGAGCCTCGATGCTTCTGAAGGCTCATTGGAAGGTTGTTATACCTCAATATGAAGCGGACGGATGTCACTTATTGCGTACAACGGTGAGTCAATTCATCAATAAGCCTTTATTCCTCTCATTGGGATGCGACCATCCACCTTCTTCGATATCTCAAGGGTTGCCCTTCCAAAGGGCTCTTCTACACTTCTCGCGATTCCTTTCATTTTGAAGCGTATTGTGATGCAGATTGGGCCACTTGCCTAGATACTAGAAAATCCTTGACAGGGTATTGTATTTTCTTTGGAGGTTCCTTGGTGTCATGGAAGACTAAGAAACGACTTATCGTGTCAAATCATCACCTTGAAGGCGAGTATCGATCTATGAGTCAAGTTGTGTGTGAACTTCTTTGGCTTTCTTATATATTGCGGTCGATCTCAAGGTATCTTTTGATCCGCCTATACCTCTTTGGTGTGATAACCAAGCAGCCTTGTATATTGTCGCCAATCCCGTCTTCCATGAGCGTACAAAACATGTTGAAATCGATTGTCATGTGGTGCACAATCAGTACAAGTCAGGTTTTGTTTTACCTCAAAAAATCAGCACTAAACTCCGGCTCGCTGATATGTTTACCAAGCCTCTTGGTCCTGTTGTTTTTTCTGCTATGTTGAGCAAGTTGGGAATGAAGGATTTCCTCTCCATTCCCACTTGAGGGGGTGTTGGAATATGTTGACGTGTCTGGGTGTTAGTTGGTATTAGTTCTATTGGTTGCTACAGTTAAGAGTTGCTACATATATTAGCACTTTAGCAGTTATTTTACTTCTCTACTTAGCTGATTGGTTAGCCTATAAATAGCTTGTACAGTTCATTTTATCTTCCATGAACTTCAGTTGTATTTCAGCATTTTATAAATAAAGCATGAATTCTCCCTCCAATTCTTCATAGGGCTTCATCTTTCACTTCCTATTGATTAATTTCCATCAGTCAATGCGTCTATTTGATCATCATCTTCCAACCCCAGCTGCAAATTTTTTGTATGCATAAGAAAATCATTACAGAGAAAGAAAAAAAAAAAAAAAATGAAAAAGAAAAAAAGAGACATTTCGACAGAACTCGTCAAGACTTTAACAATATTAATGCTCCAGCTATTTCTCTGTTCATTTACGTCAGGGATAATTACATATAAAAAAAAAAAAAACGAGGTTCGGGCTAATTACAAAAACTCAAAAATTTTTGAAAATTTGGAAAACTCCTTAAAGTTTGATTTTGCTTTTGCTTGCATTTACCCTCTTTATAAGTAAAAAAACATTTCAAACATCTCTCTAATAATTGTAGAAATACCACAGTTACCCATTAAATTTAAGATAAATCAAATTTGAGGGAGCTTTTTGTCATTTTGAAACATCTATAGATTTTTTCGTAATTAGCCCCAACCTCAGGGTCTTTTGTAATTATTCCTCTATTTTATTATTAAAAACACAGTTACAAATCGCAGTTAACTTCATTCAAAGGATGTACAGAATATTATAGAAGAAAGTGTTAAGTGTACCTGATTTGGTGTTTGGTCATGAGAGAAAGGACGATGATCAATGACAAAGCGTGTTGAACGATAATCCAAAGAAGCGTGCTGGCAAAAACCACGCAATAGCTTCCTTCGTTTCACACTTACAAAAACCATCTCTTCCCCATCCTACACATGTATTTAATTTCAGGAAATAAACGTGAGCAGGGCGGAACAGAACTCGACATCCCGGGGGGCCGACCAACTGTTAGAAGATCAAATTTTATTTATATGTTCGTATCAATACAATGTCAATACTGACCACAAACATCCCTAAATACATAATTACAATTCTAATAAAAAAATTTGATAATGGAGGAACCCACAACCACTACTCTTTAGATGCGTACCGGGTAAACTATAATACTCATATATTTAAACTTTTAAAACGCCTCTCTGGCATATCACGAAAATCATCTATAAATGACTTTATACTAAATTTTTATGCAATTTTCTTTTAATATATACTAGCAAAACAATGTATGAGAATGCACTGATTATTTTATTTCTTTATCTACAAAGAAAAAGAAAAAGATTAAATATAGTCTCGGCCAATAAAAAATTTCACGTAAAATCATTTCAGTTTCAATATTTAATCAACAACCTATTAACATTAAAAAAAAATAATTAATACTAATGAGGGCTTGAATAAGATTTAATTGATCATCACATTAATTTCTAACTAATCACAATATAAGATTAAATTGAAATTGAACCCAAAATATTACATATATAAAAGAAAAATTAAAAATGTTGGTGGGGGGGGCAGGGCCCCTTGCCATACAAGTGAGTCCGCCCTGAACGTGAGTCACGTGACAAATATATACAAGCTAATAAAATTCAATAAATAAAAGCATAATACAGTCAGTACAATTTATATCACACAAGGAAATGGGAGAGAGATATACACCTTATTGGACTTGATAATTAAATTGACACCATTATTTATTATTCCAGCTTGTTCTTCATCAAGCTTCATTCTCTTGCTTCCGTTTTCAGCCATTGCTAGAGCTTTTACCAAGGATTTTTCTGATCAGTATTAATGTAGTATACATATAATGATATAATACATAGATGAGAATATAATTTGAATTTCATAATATAATCTTTATGGGGATGATGTTTTCTTTATGCGTACAAGAAAACTCGGAAAGTATACTGAGGTCCAAGATTTTATTGCAGGTTTTCTAATCATCAGATTCTCCTTTTCTGCTCTCATACTGCAGATTCTATTTGACTGTCCAATAAGTTTTTTCAAATTTATTTCAATTATGATTATTTTTATTATTAATTAGTATACTTTATGGCATTTTTATATTCGGATTTTACTTGTATTTATTTATTTCATGATACTATTGAATTAATGTGTGTTCATGTCATTTTTGTGGCCCTCTTATCGTGATTTTAAGGGAAAATGCGAAATTAGTCTTGTTATCTACAGGGGTATTGCAATATTAGTCCTCTAATTTTGAAATTGTAATTTTAGTCTTGTATGTTTTGACTTTTTTGCAATTTTGGTCCGTAAGTTTTAGATTTGTGCAATTCAGTTCTATAAATTTTAAGTTGATGCAAATTTGGTCCAAAAAGGCTATTTCAATGTTTCAATTATTCCCAAAATGCCCTTAATAGCCAAAATAATCAATATACATAAGATCGAGTTTAAAATGGTATCTCAACCTATATTTTAGTTAATTGAGTAAAATTTATGCATCATTTATGTTATAGTTTGTCTAATGATAGAAACATTTCTAATTTATGAATCCAGGACTAAAATCCGAGATACAAGTTCAATATATATATTATTTCTTAATTATCAAAATACAAAAACGTGTACAAATATGCCAAAAATTGGTTATTTTTAATAATAGGACCAAAATTACCACAACTAAAAAATAAAAAACTAAAATTGTCAAATCCTAAAAATTACATAATTAAAATTATTATTTTTGCTAAGGGGTAAAATTGTTACATGACTAAAATTGCAACTTCAAAAGTTACATGACTAATTAATTTTGTAATACTCCTCTGAGATACATGACCAATTTTGCAATTTCCCCTCATTTTAATGGTCAAATATTTACGAGGTTTTTCTAATTCGAAATTCATGATCATAAAATTTAATTGGCTTGTTATTTATCACAATGGCCATATTTTTGTATCTGTGGAGGGCATCTTTTATTCAATATTTTGTGAGTTGTGACATTGAGCACGTTTAATTTGTTTGATGTGCAAGGTTCAAACATTATATCTTTCGAGCTTTCTTTAAAATTTATCTTCTTATCTCCAACCACTGTTCCCAATTTAATAAAAGAATTTGTTTGATGTGCAAATTTTGACAACGTTTGTGGATATATATTGGCTGGAGTAATTTAATCAGAAATAAGTTTTGCCGTCAGTTCAATTACGTGAGAAAAATCTGAGTGAATGGATGCTTGGGTCTTAGTATTATTTTAGAAACAGTTTGAAATATAGTTGTATCATAAATTTTTGAAATAATGCATTATGGAGAAAAAATATTTATTTTAATTTTTAACAGAAACAAGAGTTTCAAACCATAGTTATCAATAAAGCAATTAGTAAACAATCTAGGGTGAGAACAGGAACTCATTCATAGTCTAGAGGTAAGGCGTTCGTACACCTCGGACATGTGCCTCAATTCGATTTCCATTTAGCTCCTTCCATTCTCAGAATTTGTACTAAAAGAAAAGCCGGAAGAACCATATTTCGACAAACTGTTTCAAACATATCTATTAGGAAATATATTGTATAGATTTTGATAATAACAAATAGGCTAGAACACGATAGATTTCCAGAGTTTTATTTTGATCATAGAAATATGTCAAAGAGTTAGGGATAGTGCAATTAAAATAATTGTAAATTATTTTTATTATTAATTCGAACACGTGCTTATTGTGTATGCGTTTTTCGTGAACATCATGAAAATTCCTAGTTTAGTTGATATAACCATAATTTTAGTATATAAGTGTTATATACAAGAGGATTGAGATTATGAATAATAAACTAAAATTAAGTCTGTGATGAAATTAATTAAAGTATAAGATCTTTAATTAAAACATAACTAATACAACCAAAATATTTTAAATGTAACTGTCTTATCCGAACCATCGATGTAGAAACATCTTAGTTGGGGTCATTTATATATGATTTGATCATAGAGAACATGAACTGATTTAATTTAAAATTTTCAAACAAATTCTGTTGTAAAAATGAAAAATATGTAGATACTAAACATCATAAATGAGTGAATAGTCTCTTTTATCAGTCGTTCTTGTTCAAAAGGTTGAGAGCGTTACAAGAGTAGCCACCTCCGTCATGGTGAACCATGCAATCGATCTCATCACCATCCTCCATGCCAAGCTATGTAGTAGAACCAAATTGCATCAAATAGAAACAATACATCGTTATTATTTTTCTATCGTGAGAAGCAAATAATATATATGGACTTATCAATATATCGCAATTAATTAAGATCTTGGAACATCCGTTTTCTCACATATTTATGGAAAATTTGATTTGTTATAAGCAAAAGAAATGCATATTTTGTACACTATAAGAAAAACCAGTTTACCTACTGAGAAAAATTTGTATATGAGTATTAACATAAGCGTAAAATGTAGGTAAAATTTAATTACAAAATCTAAAATTGTTGGTGTATATATATATATATATATATAATATAAAAATCATTTTTATATTTAAAAATTATTTATATATTTATGTCTCAGTAAATTTAAAAACTATCGGTGATCTGTCGATATAATTTGCGAAAAATATATTTTTATATTATTGTAGGTATTGATGAGTAACTATATAATTTAGTGATAAAATCATTTTTTTCGGTAAAATTGATCGAGAACGGAATTTTCAAGAAACCATACTCGTATCAATTTGTAAGCAATTTATTATGCAAGCAATTTATGCATATCACTTGTTATACAGTACAGCACAATGTTGTTAATTATTATCGATAGATTTTAAAATTATTTAACACTGAACTTCTTTTCAAAGACGAAACAAACATTAATAATTTACGAGAATATTGAAAAAAAGAAAGTTATCGTTAGAAATTACCTCTGATGGAGTCTTTGTTGCTTTAACACGTCGCCCATCATAGAGAAATACTACAACCTTGTAGTCGAGATTCTTGTCTTGACAATAAGTTGAAAATAAAAATTGCATTCTTTTGTCACGTGGAAATCGATATTTCAGCACGTCTCCATCCTATAGTGACACAAAGAGTAAATAGAATCGGACAAAAAATTAATTCAATTAAATATGAGATGTCATATATATGTGTAGGTTCCAATGAGATCATTGGCATTTCGAAATTAAATCTATTGCTTATGTGACTTAGATAATTATCTAAAATCTAAATGAAACAGGAACCCAAATGTACGGATGAAAGAACAAAAGAGCCAGATTACTTATATATACTGAAGCAGGAACCCAAAAAAAAATCCAAAAAGGAGCCCTTCTATAAATATGAAGCCAAATTAAGGAGAACAAACTAAGAGTAGAAGAAGAAAAGAAATATTTTAGATAACCTATTTATACAAAAAGAAGATTTTACTTTCAATGAGTATTACTATAAGGGGGAAAATAATTACATCTTATTCAAAAAAAAAAAAAAAAAAAAAGTATCACACACACACACACACACAACACAACACACAGAGATATCTGTTCTCGGATATGAAAATAAACTCGCACTCAACAATTAAGCATTATATTTCAAATGTTTTTTTCCCCCAAGACTCCTTCTAATGAGTATTTTACACATTTTCCAAAATTCAATGGGCTATGTAGGCCTATGAAGTTACTGAAAAGGATGGGGCAAGAATATTAATTAAGATCGTCATGAACAACAAATCACAAGCTAGGGAAATAAAAAATTGAATGGATGAAAGAAGAAATTAACCTGAGATTTGATGCAAATTATAACTCTAGGGTTTGATGGTGTCTCCATAGTCCTCTTGCCTTTAGAATTGCCTTTAGAAGTTTGACCTTCACCCATCCTTTACACTCTCTCTCTCTCTCTCTCTCTCTCTCTCTCTCTCTCTCTCTCTCTCTCTCTCTCTCTATGTGTGTGTGTGTGTGTGTGTGTCTTGGTTTGGTTCTAGGGGTAAAAAGATCCAATGCTTTGTTTTCATTTTTATTTTTTACCTAATCTGTGATGAAGAATATATGGTGTCAATTAAAGCACTTACCCTTTTTGCAAGGTTTTTTTGTTGCTTTGTTATAGTGAATCATTGAACATTGAACATGGTTCAAATATTCGTTCAAATATTCAAAAGTTGATAGAGGAAATTATATCAAAATGGTAAAATATGTGCTACTATTAAATAGGCAATATCCATTGTACATCGAGAAGTGACAACTCAACAACAACAAACAAACTTAATAAAAGAATTTTATCATATACGTATATATATCGACCAACATAGTTTGTCGCAACTTTATCTATGAATGTTTAATAAAAGAAGTTTGATCGTTATTTTTGTTATTTTCTATTAGAAGTTAGTATGTGCAGCTGGAAGGTCGTAAATTTTAGTAATGTTATTAATTTTTTTCAAACGATAGACTTTCATATATAACTTCAATCCAAATGAAAATTAGCAAACTTGCTAAGGTCCACCCTAGTTAACAACCTAACCACGGGGAATTGAAACTATCGGAATGTCTCTCCAAATTTTCGTTGTTGAAAAATGCAATTACAAAATTAATTATGAATTTTTCCTTTCTAAAATCATTAAAATAAGGAAGAAAAATTTTATGTTTTTGAAATGAAAATGACATTTTGGTCCCATGTTTTTCCTTTACATATACGTAATTTGAATGTAAAGGCTTAATTCAAATTTATCGTAATCAATGGGTGAATCATACTAATAGGATCTCTAGAATTTAAATTTAATATCACTTTCCTAATGGTAAAAATTGTGATTTTGCATCCTTTGAATTTGTCTAATCATGCAAATACTTCTTCTTTTTGTCAAATGACAAAGTCTTGGGTAAGTCTCTCTGTCGGATCGTTTACGGATCTAAACTCAGTTAGACGATTCTAAATATCCTACCCATCTCACGCTTGATTGGATCCGCAAAAAAGAAAAAAAAAAAAAAAAATAGGCCGTTACTTTTTTTTGCTCACACTCACCGCACTCTTCCTCAACCCCACCGTACACAGCTCCCTTGAACATTAGAAATAACATTAGCCCCACTACTTTATATATTAGAAGTACTTTATTACTCAGCCCCACCGCAGACACTACTTCTAATATATAAAGTCCACTCGCCGCACTTCTTCTTCGTCAGCATCTAATTCCGCCATTAATTCATAATCATTGTCCGACCGGCCCAATTTTTGCTCTGTTTTATTCTGGGTGATCTGAAGAAGAATGAATATTGAAACGATACAAATTAGTAAGATTTAATACTTTTATGTTAATTTTCTCAAAAAAAAAAAAATACTTTTATGAAGAAATACTAATACATTTTATAAGAAAACTAATACTTTGCGGGGAAAGACTACTAAAATACTCTCTAGGAAATTACTAATACTTTTTGAGAAACTTCTAATACTTTTCCGAGGGACAACTAATACATTTAGGGAGAAAAATTTAATTATATTCAAGGAAACTACTAAAATACTCTTGAGGGAACTACTAATACTTTTCGAGAAACTGCTAATACTTTTTTGGGACTACTAATACATTTTGGGAGTATATTCATGAGAAATACTAAAATACTCTTAGGGGAACTACTAATACATTTTAAGAATCGCTAATACTTTTTAGAAGGACGGCTAATACTTTTCGTAAGGATGATTTGTTAATACATTTCGGGAGAAAAAATTAATTATATTCAAGGAAACTACTAAAATTTGGAGATACTAATACTTTTTCGATGAACTACTAATACTATTTTGAGGGATTTTGCTAATACATTTGGGAGTATATTCGGGAGAAATACTAAAATACTTTTCAAGAAATTACTAATACATTTCGGAAAGAATCGCTAATACTTTTTAGAATGATGACTAATACTTTTCGGAAGATTGTTAATAATTGTACCGAAAACTACTAAAACACCACTTTGCTAATATTACGTGAATGCCACCGTCCGGGGTCGATTTGTCTAACAGTCGGACCCATTAGGCGGCCCGACAAGAGTTTTTGTGTAAAGTCTTTATTCTTAATTTGACGCTCGTTAATATCAAGTCATTGTTGTACTACCAGGTTTGTAGGTCAAGTGGTATTGTTTACCTTTTACAATGTGTTGACCGGAGTTCAACTCTACGCCTTTCAATTTCTTTAAAATTTATCACATCCACTCCAACCACTACTCTCAACTTACTAAAAAGAAAATCAAAAGTCATTGTTGTGACTATAATTTGCTATAGCGAGGTATGACAAATTTGGACAAGTGGTTATAAATTACCAAATTATGTACAATTAATATAGTGAACAATAAATTAACGAAATAAATGATGAAAACTTAGGATTGACAGAAATATTCACTTTAGAGCTAAAGGGTTGCTCCCTAGGCTACTCGCCATTAGAAGTTCGGCCAGTATTAGCCATTTTCATATGGACTGGCTTTGAGATAGTGAAATGGGGATTGAGATTCCATGTTCCAATTCCCTCTTCCACTCCCTATTTTATTGTATTGGATGAATAACATGTATAGAAGATGATGTTAAAATTGTACACGTCCTTTCGATACCGAGGAGGTGGTAGCAACCCTTGCTCAAATGCATCCGACAAAGTCGCCAGGACTGCACGGTATGCCTCCGCTTTTTTTTATCAAAATTCGGCCTACTATTAAATCTAATATTATTATCGTTGTCCTAAAGATTTTAAATGAGGGTGCAAATTTGAAGCCGCTTAATGACACTTTTATTGTTCTAATTCCAAAAAAGAAAAAGCGGATATGATGACTGATTTTAGACCTATTAGTCTTTGTAATGTCATTTTCAAACTGGTTACGAAAACAATTGCTAATAGACTAAAATTAGTTCTCCCCAATCTCATTTACCATACTCGAGTCCGCTTTTTGTCCTCGGTCGCTTGATTCGATAATGTTTTACTTGCCTTTGAGATTTCCCACCACATGAAAAATAGTCCAAAGAAAGAAACGTGGATCGTTTGCTTTCAAATTGAACATGTCGAAAGCTTATGACCGCGTCGAATTAATGGTCGTTTCTTCATAAAGTCATGCTTCGTCTTGGCCTTCATGAATCATTTGTTTCATTAATTATGAAATGTATTATACGTGTCTTTTTCGATCCTTATTATTAATGGCAGGCTTGGAGAACAGTTTACCCCGATCCGCGGGCTTCGGCGGGGGTGACCCGCTATCTCCGTACCTCTTTCTCTTTTGTGCAAAAGCTTTCTCGTCATTAATTCAAAAGCGAAGCGGCTAAAAATCTCCATGGAATCCGTGTGAGTCGGAACACGCGGAAATCTCACATCTCTTTTTCGCGGATGATAGTATCATTTTTGGAAGAGCAAATGAGAGAGAAATCGAGACAACACGGAGATTATCACTGCATATGAACGGGCATAAGGACAAAAAAATATTGAAAAATATGAAATATGCTTTAGTAGGAGCCTTAACAGTGAACGCAATGAGCAACTGGCTAGAGTGTTGGGCGTCAATTTGGGTAATAAGCATGTGGTCTATCTTGGGATTCCGGCAATTGTGGGTCGATCGAAGAAAGAAATATTTGCGCTAGTTGTGGACAGAATTAGAAAAAAATTAAAAAATTGGAAGAGTAGATCTCTCTCGGCAGCCGGCAAAATGGTTCTTATAAAAACATTGGTGCAATCCATTCCTACATATCTTATGAGTGTTTTTATTTTTCTGACTGGAGTTTGCCACTAGATTAATTCGATCATTAGTAATTTTGGTGGGGGCAGCGGAGAGAGGAGAAAAGAATTCATTGGCGAGCTTGGGACGCATTATGTCGATCGAAGGAGGAGGGAGGCTTGGGATTTTGAGATATCAAAAGTTTTAATGAAGCGATGATTGCCAAACTGGGCTGGAGACTTACCAACAATGAGAGCTCCCTTCTTTCCAAAATTCAAAAAACTAAATATTTTCCATGAAGCGATTTTCTTAATGCTACAATTGGCTATAATCCATCTTATACTTGGAGAAGCATTGTAGAGGGACAGAAAATTCTTCGTAGAGGTATTCGGTGGAGTGTGGGAAATGGGGAGAGTATTAGAGCATGGACAGACCCGTGGATTTTGGACAACCCGAACTTTAAACCTCTAACTAGGACTGATGGAGTAAACCTCGGATTAACAGTGGGGGAACTTATTCGACTAAATAAGCCGGAATGGGACAGAGATAAGGTAGAAGAGATTTTTAATCCCATGAACAACCATGCTATTTTTTCAATTCCGCTTTGTTTCAACAGAAAACAGGACATGCTCATGTGGCACCACGCTTAGGATGGAATATATTATGTTAAGTCGGGGTATAAATTAGCAAGGATGGCATTGGAGTGTGAGAGGGCCATATCCGCGTCATCGGGTTTGAATAACAGTGTATGGCAATGTCTTTGGAGACTCCCAATACCACCTAAGGTACAAGTATTCATGTGGAAATGCATGCATGGGATTTTACCAACTAAGATGGCATTGGCAAGAAAGGTGTTAGTCCAAGTGGCTACGATAATCTAGAGGGGGTGAATAGATTATGCCGATTTTTCACAAATCTCCTTTTTTCGAATGAACACGTCATTGACAAGAATGTAAATGCGGAAATTAAACAACACTCGATGATTTAGAGTAGTTCAACCCACCTAGGGCCTAATATACTACCACCCCGGTATATCCGAAGTGGATTTCAAAAAGAAAAAAGATTTTTATTAATTACCACAATTAATACAACACCTTGAGGATTACCACAATCCTCTTACAACACCTTCAAGAAGATTACCACAATCTTCCTTCACCACCTTTGAAGAGTACCACACTCTCCAAACACCTATCACCTAGATCACCCAAGTGTATTCTTACCACAAGAATACTCACAAGGATGTCTTGTGTTGAATGATGCACAAAATTCAAGATTACAACTCTATAAAACCAATACAAAGATTGAGTGCAAGTGTAATCAAGAATCAAAAGCCTAGACCTCAAAGATGTGCAAGTGAAAGTGCTTAGCAGCTATTACAACAAGAATGTAAAAAGAAAGCTTGAAGAATTTGCAGATTTCTTGTTGTGTATTTTGCTTGTATGTGTTGTATCTTGTGTCTTCAATTCATCCTCTATTTATAGGAGAGTCTTCACCAACATAGGCTCCCAACATAAGCTCCTTATTCTTCACTTTTGTCTACAAAAAGAGGATCACAAGATGTAGAAATATTGTACAAAAATGAAAAGTAAATCTTGATGATAAAGATTGCAACGGTTGAAATTTTTTGTCAAAATTACATAGGCGGCGAGGTTTTGCCTGTATAAGATTTCGAACGTTTGAATGAAAATAGTGCGATCCAGGTAGAGGTTGCGGGGGGTGCGACCGTCGTCTTAGTGTGCGACCGGCCCCCCGCTGACCGGTCCCCCCGCTCCAATTTTCAAGTCTGCAAGTTCTTTTTCAATGCGTGCGATCTTGGTGCACGGTCGACCTTTTGGGGGCGACCGATCGACCTCCAATTTTAAATGTTGTCCGATTTTTATCAAAAATAAACTTCAAGAAATACTCCAAAATATTAGTAAAAACATTTTAAATCACTTGGGAGTATTTTGACAACATTTATAAACATTGTTTTGGTGCAAAAACCAATTTAAACAAAACCATCAAAAGTGTTGTCCATTTTATCGAAAAATAAATTCTAAGAAATACTCCAAAAATTAGCAAAAATATTTTAAATCATTTAGGAGTATTTGGACAACATTTATTAACATTGTTTTGGTATAAAAACTCATTTAAACATAATCATCAAAATCTTGATAAAAACATTTATCTAACAAACTCCCCTTTTTATGATTACAAACCAAAACAATTTTAGGAAGTCGATTTTAAAACAAAACAAATTTTCCGGTCTAAAACATCAAAACATTACAAGCAAGATTTATTATAAGTACAAACACACACAAGGAGAGGAGCAAAGATTTTTCAAAATCTTTTTTTGCACAAGCTCCCCTATCAACATGCATAACAAAAATAAGTAGAAGCAAACAACAAAAAGCTAAAAGCTTGAATTTCATGAGCTTAAAAGCTCCTCCTGTCACAAAAGCATCATTAGTCAAGCATAAAAGTCCATAATACATCACATGGACTAAGTATTATCCATAGCATCATGCTTTTAAGAGTTCTAGCTTATAGCTTTTCTTTGCGAGCTAATTTACGCTTCTTTGAGCTTATGAGCGTTTTTCTTGTTTCTCCCCTTTGGAATCATCAAAAATAATGTTAGCACGATAAAAACATCATACAATTATATCAAAGTGCGCAATTTAATCGATTTATCGAGCATATTGAACATATAAGCTTAAATTACGAATAAAAGGAAAAAATTGCTCATTTGATTTGAAAAAGATCATTTGATTGATAAAATATGATCTCTATAAACTTATAAGACTTTTCAAATCAAGAGAATCATGTAGGTGATGAATTTTTCATTGAAACATTTTGTTGAACACTTGGTGTGCGTCGAATAAAACAAGAGAAATATAACGCCTTTGTGATTCGTTTGAAAAAAAAAAATTTCATCACCTATACAACAATATTCATTCATCAACAATCATCATATACAATCATACGAATACAAGAATTTCATCAAAATAGCAAGGTATAAGCACATTCTCAAGGGTTCAACCCAATTGAGATTAAAAAGAAAAATTCTTACCATTTAATCGGTAAAGATGAACAATGATGATGATAATCGAGCCTCATGAAGTCCAAAATATAAAATGTATGCAATGAAACAAATTTGAAGTGAAATTTGTGATTTGAAAAGCGATTTTAACCAAAATAAAAGCTAAGGCGACGGTTGTCGTTGAGAGGGCGACGGTTGCCCTCAACCCCATCACCCCACTATCTTGCCCAATTTTTCAAAATCCGAATTTTCAACCAAAAATCCGATTTTTCGCCCCTAAGTTTTAAAAACATGCAAAATGCAAACGCAAACCTCATTCATATGCATTATGCCTAACCGAGCTCGTATCGACGCAAAAAGTCTCGGAAGATAGCGGTTTTGTAAAAATGTCCGCTAATTGATCTTGAGATGGTACAAAAGATATCTCAATTTTTCATTTTGAAACACAATCCCTTAGAAAATGATGTCGAATCTCAATATGTTTAGTACGGTTATGATGAAATAGGGTTTTGAGCAATATTTATAGCGGATATATTATCACAAAAGATAGGAACACTTTCAAAAGAACATTTATAATCCGCTAAAGTTTGTTTCATCAAAAGTAATTGAGTACAACAAAAAGCCGCGGAAATATATTCGGCCGGCCGTTGAAAGTGAAACACAATTTTGTTTCTTTGAAAACCAAGAAACTAGGCAATCACCTAGAAATTGACATGATCGGAAGTACTTTTACGATCATCAATATTTCCGCATAATTCGAATCACTATGACCTTTAAGAGAAAAATTTTCATTCTTTGGATAAAATAAACCATATCGAATAGTGCCTTTCAAATATCTAAAAATTCTTTTAACGGCACTCATATGAGATTCTTTGGGATTGCTTTGAAAACGAGCACATAGGCATACGACATGAAGAATATCCGGTCTACTTGCGGTTAAATAAAGTAAACTACCAATCATACCTCGATACTTGGATTCATCAACGGCTTGCCTTTTTCATCTTTGTCAATCTTGACGTTTGTTGCCATTGGGGTAGAAATGGTTCTTCCTTTTTCAATTCGAACTTCTTCAAAAGTTCTTTTGTATACTTGGATTGTGAGATGTATATTCCTTCTTGGCATTGCTTAATTTGAAGTCCAAGGAAGAAGTTGAGCTCCCCATCATGCTCATTTCAAATTCACCTTGCATTAACTTAGAAAATTTCTTGCATAAGGATTCATTAGTACCACCAAAAATAATATCATCAACATAAATTTGCACTAATAAGCAATCTTGCCCTTTTTCAAAAACAAAGAGAGTAATATCAACTTTACCTATTGTAAAACCATTTTGCAAAAGAAAATAGCTAAGTCTATCATACCATGCACGGGTGCTTGTTTCAAACCATACAAGGCCTTTTTAAGTTTATAAACATCATTAGGTCTAGAAAAATTTCAAACCCGGAGGTTGTTTTACATAGACTTCTTCTTGAATAATACCATTTAAAAATGCGGATTTTACAACCACTTGTTAAAGCTTGAAATTTTAAAACAACAATAGGCAAGTAAAATACGAATAGCTTCTAAACGTGCTACGGTGTGCAAATGTTTCATCATAATCAATACCTTCTTCTTGACAATAACTTGAGCTACTAACCTTGCTTTGTTTTGAACAATATTGCCTTGGTCATCGAGCTTGTTCGAAATACCCATTTTGTACCAATAATGGTTTGAGATGGAGGACAAGGTACTAATTCCCATACATCATTCCTTTCAAATTGATTCAACTTCTCTTGCATTTCTAAAAACCAATCCTCATCTTCAATGGCTTCCTTAGCATTTTTAGGCTCTTTTTGAGATATAAGAGCTTTCTCGGCAAATTTTCCTCGAGTCATTACTTTATCAAGGGGATCACCAACAATAAGATCTTTTGGGTGATCTCCTTAAATTTCAATGCTACGGGAAGATTCTAAGTATCACCTTTATCTTCTTGAGGAACATTTGAGCTTGAAGGTTGATCATTTTGAGTATCATCTTGAACAATGGGTTCAACAATATCCTCTTCATCACTTTCATCATTGGGTATCCTTTCAATACCCGAAGCTTCATTGAATTTGACATGGATGGATTCTTCAACAACCCCACTAGTCTTATTGTAAACCCGATATGCTTTGCTCTTGGTTGAATACCCCATAAATATTCCTTCATCGGCCTTAGGATCAAGTTTGTCTAATTGATCCTTAGTATTCAAAATAAAACATTTACATCCAAATATTTTGAAATAACTAATATTTGGAGTTCTTCTTTTCCAAAGCTCATATGGAGTTTTATTCATTTTAGGACGAATATAAACTCGATTAATGACATAGCAAGCGGTACTTACGGCTTCGGCCCAAAAATATTTTGGAAGTGAAAATTCATTTAGCATGGACCGACTCATTTCTTGAAGTGTCCGATTCTTCCTTTCGGCTACTCCATTTTGTTGAGTTGTCCTTGGAGCCGAAAAATTATGACTATATCCCTTGGTTTCACAAAAGACTCTAAATTCGCCGTCAAATTCTCCACCTCGATCACTTGAATTAGACTTAATAGTATCTTCCTTTTTATTTTCAATAAGTCTACACAACTTAACAAACTCATTAACGGCATCGCTTTTATTTGTAAGAAATAGAGCACAAATATATCTAGAAAAATCATCAACTATAACAAAAGTGTAATATTTTTCACTTAGACTTGCCGTACCAATATCTCCATACAAATCAAGATGAAGCATTTGTAGGGGTTTGGTAGTGGAAATCTCATTTTTGGGCTTAAAACTACTCTTAACTAATTTGTTCTTTTGACAAGTGTCACATAAGCCAAGATTTTCAAAATTCAATTTGGGTAGTCCTTTTACATGTTGGTTTTTGTAAATAGTTTGCAAATTTTTGTATCCAACATGTCCAAGTCGCCTATGCCATAAACTAGTTAAATCATTATTGGCGACAAGACAAGAAACATTTTGACTAACCAAATCACTTGTACAAATTTTGTAAAGATTGCCTTTTCTAATTGCTTCACAAATAATTTTATCATTTTTGGAAATAAGACATTTTTCTTTATTAAAAACAACATTATAATTTGAATCACAAAGTTGGCTAACACTTATCAAATTGAACTTAAGCCCTTCTACTAAAAGAACATTACTAAGAGAGAAAGAAGAGTTACCAATTTCTCCATTTCCAAGAATTCTTCCTTTGCCATTGCCGAACATGATCATACCACCCTCTTCTTGGAGCTTGATGTTGGTAAAAATTCTCTCTTTCCGGTCATATGGCATGAACATCCGTCCACGAGCCATTTTGAATCTTCCATTGTTGTTATAGCCCCTATAACCTACAAAGGAATTATTTTTAGGTACCCTATAATTTTGGGGTCCATGGGGTTAGCCTTGAGACCTTTAGGTCTCCAATAATAGCTAAAATTATTCTTCAATTTACAATTGCTAGCATAGTGTCCATTCTTACCACAATAAAAATAAGTAATAATACGAGGACTACTAGACGTACAAAGGTTGGACCTTGGTCTTTTTCTTAAAAGCATTTTGAAAAGGTTTGTAACCAAGTCCTAATTTAGAATGCTCACCTCTTTGTGCATCTAAAATTTTTGTGACTTTATCCGTACTTAAATTGAATCGATGCACATCCTTTTTCAAATTTTCAATATCATTTGTGAGCGTTTGTTTTTCGGTTTCAAGAGTATGGACCATAGTAAGAGTAATAGCATGAGCCTTATCAAGAGAATCATAGGAAGCAAATAATTTATCTTTTTCTAGTTTAAGCTTTTTATGCTCCTTTTTCAAATTCTTGTATTTAACAATCAAATTTTGAAACTCATTTTGCAATTCATCAAAATCACATTGTAATTCATCAACTAGGGAAGATGATGAAGCATTAGAGCGCCTCGGAATTTTCATCGTCTATGGCCATAAGACCATGTTCGGATTCTCCTTCCTCGTTGGTTGTTTCAAGTAATTCATCCCAAATTTTGACGTCCGCATTTAACGCCTTCTTTTTCGGAAAAGGCTTTTTCTTCTTTTGTTCCTCTTCCGCTAATTTTGGGCAATCGGCTATGTAGTGCCCGGATTTTCCGCATTTGAAACAAGAATTGTATCTAGGCTTTCTTGCTTTATTTTTGTTTACAAATTTTGCAAATTTTCTAACAAGAGTCGTAGTTTCTTCATCATCCTCATCACTAGCATAATAAATATTATTAGAAGAAGATGCTAAGCCTTTAATAATATTTTGCGTACCGATTTAGAGGTGGATGGTTGAGAATTTTTCTCTCCTTGAGATATACTTCATAAATGAGGAGGTTCCCAATGAGCTCATCAAACTTGAGTGTCTCAAGATTTTGAGCTTCCGTGATTGTCGTCACCTTTTTCGGACCATGAGAGTAGGGAAGGGCGTTCAATACCTTGGTCACCTTGTCTTCTTCGGAGATGACCTTTCCAAGAGCCACAAGAGGATTGACAATGTTGTCAAGCCTTTCCACCATTTTGATATGCTTTCACCATCATGCATATTGAAATTTTCAAAGTCTTTCACAAGCATTGTTTTTCTTGCTTGCTTCACTTTCTTTGTGCCCTCATAGATGGTTTCTTATTTTTCCAAACTTCATGTGCCGACCGTATGCCTCTTATGCGATTATATTCGGTGGCGGTAAAGAGAGCAATGTAAAATGTTTAAGGCCTTACCGTTTAGAGAGAAAGCCTTCTTGTCATTTTCATCGTACTCTTGAGCTTGACTTGGGAGTCGTGGTACCATCCTCCAATTTTGTTGTTGGTTGAGCAACTCCTTTAATGACCACATTCCAAATATTAAATCCGCACCCTTGTAGAAAGCACTCCATGCGGTCTTTCCAAAATGCATAGTTGTTGGCGTCGAATAGTGGTGGCTTGTTGGTGGAGGCGCCGGTGGTGAGATAAGCTTCATTCGTAGCCATGGATCTTTCTTTTTTACTCGAACGAGCTAGCAAAGAGTTTGGCTTTGATACCACTTGTTAGTCAAGTGGCAACGATAATCTAGAGGGGGTGAATAGATTATGCCGATTTTTCACAAATCTACCTTTTTTTTGAATGAACACGTAATGGACAAGAATGTAAATGCGGAAATTAAACAACACACGATGATTTAGAGTAGTTCAACCCACCTAGGGCCTAATCTACTACCACCCCTAAGGTATCCGTCAGAAGTGGATTTCAAAAAAGAAAAAAAGATTTTATTAATTACCACAATTAATACAACACCTTGAGGATTACCACAATCCTCTTACAACACCTTCAAGAAGATTACCATAATCTTCCTTCACCACCTTTGAAGAGTACCACACTCTCCAAACACCTATCACCTAGATCACCCAAGTGTATTCTTACCACAAGAATACTCAAAAGGATGTCTTGTGTTGAATGATGTACAAAATTCAAGATTACAACTCTATAAAACCAATACAAAGATTGAGTGCAAGTGTAATCAAGAATCAAAAGCCTAGACCTCAAAGATGTGCAAGTGAAAGTGCTTAAAGCTATTACAACAAGAATGTAAAAAGAAAGGTTGAAGAATTTGCAGATTTCTTGTTGTGTATTTTGCTTGTATGTGTTGTATCTTGTGTCTTCAATTCATCCTCTATTTATAGGAGAGTGTTCACCAACATAGGCTCCCAATATAGGCTCCTTCTTCTTCACTTTTGTCTACAAAAAGAGGATCACAAGATGTAGAAATATTGTACAAAAATAAAAAGTAAATCTTCTTTGATAAAGATTGCAACGGTTGGAATTTTTTTGTCAAAAATTACATAGAGGCGACCGGTTGCCTCGTATAAGATTTCGAACGTTTGAATGAAAATAGTTCGATCCAGGTAGGGGTTGCAGGGGTGCGACCGGTCAAGGGGAGTGCGGCCTGGGCCGCATCTACAGTGCGACGGGTTGGCCTGCTTGACCGGGTCCCCCGCTCCAATTTTCAAGTCTGCAAGTTTTGTTTCAATCAGTGCGATCTTGTGTCTGGGGTCGACCTTTTGGCGACACGGTCGACCTCCAATTTTAAATATTATCCGATTTTTATCAAAAATAAACTTCAAGAAATACTCCAAAAAATTAGTAAAAACATTTTAAATCACTTGGGAGTATTTTGACAACATTTATAAACATTTTTTGGTGCCAAAACCAATTTAAACAAAACCATCAAAAGTGTTGTCCATTTTTATCGAAAAATAAATTCTAAGAAATACTCCAAAAATTAGCAAAAATATTTTAAATCATTTAGGAGTATTTGGACAACATTTATTAACATTGTTTTGGTATAAAAACTCATTTAAACATAATCATCAAAATCTTGATAAAAACATTTATCTAACAAAAGGGTGTTGACATAATCCCCTATGTAGCGCTAAAACTCGGAGGAAAAACTCGGGGTGCATTTGGATGGGGGGGATTTGGGAGGATTTGGGAGGAGGGATTTGAAATCCTTAGCTAAATCCACACACATGTTTGGCATATAAATCCAAATCAATTGATTTCAAATCCTCTTTATGTTTTAGTTCATTTTCAAAGGATTTCAAATCCCTCCCAAAACCTAGTCATTTGAGATCCATTCTTTTTTTCCTTTATGCTCACTTGCATATTCACACACACTTACACACATTTACACACACTACACATGCATTTACACATACTACACACATTACACATATTTACACACACTACACACATAATTGCACACACATCTACACACACATTTACATACACTGCACACTTTTATACATACTACAACTATTGCGGACACAAAGCACACATTTACACACATTACAATACACTGCACACATTTACACACACACACATTACACACACATTGCACACATTTACGCACCGATTTGTACATGCATTTACACACATACACTTACACTCACAGGATACTCTCCTCACATAAGCACACGCATCATCATCACACACATATTCAAACATAATAAAAGTTATATATTTTATATTTTTATTAGTGTGTAAATTATAATTATTTACAAAATAAGAAGATTATATCTTTTATTTTTATTTATTAAATATCAAATATGAAAATAAATAGAGCTTCTAATTTTTTTTTTTCAAAATTTACGATGGATTTGAAATCCTTACACAAATTCACATCATCCAAACAAGAGGTGGATTTCAAATCCGACGACTTTGAAATCCATTCATTTGAAATCCCTTGTAATTTGAATCCCTCCATCCAAATGGGCCCTCGGGGAACACGTCTTTCGTGGGTGTGAATGGGTGAAATTTTTTTGGGCCGCATCGCCACTTCGGATTCGAATTACTCATGCCATGGAGGGTTGGTCGGGGAGTGGTTGAGACTTATAGTTGCTAACAAGTGATCTTGATGATTGTCACTCTTTGCTAGCTATGTTACTTTGGACTAGGGGTGGCGGTTCGAGTCGTGTTCGGGTTCGTGGGTCGTGTTGAGACATGATAATTACATAAATTTTCCCAACCCGAACACGACCCGTTTAATTATTCGGTCGGATGGGCCAACCCGAACACGACTGTTTAATACACGAGGTAACCCGAAACACGACTTGAAATGACATGTATATTTTTAACATTGATTAAACCTTTTATTTATTATGATAAAATGAGATTTTGGGTTATTTATATATAGAATATTAAAAAAATATTAAAAATAATGCTAAATTTTCTTACTCAAACGGGTTAAACGGGTTTAGTGGGTCATTTTCAACCCAAACCGACTCATTTATTATTTGGGTCAAATGGAGTCGACACGATTATGACCCGAATAATAAATGGGTCAACCCTAACCCGCTTATATCGTGTTAGGTTTGGTCGTGTTTTAGGTGTCGTAGGTGTCGGAGATTGTCACCCCTACTTTGGACCATATGGACAACTAGAAATAAGCTTCATTTTAATAATAGCATTATGGATCATAAACAATGCTTCTTTTTAGCCACTACCAGATTGGAGGAATTTGAAAATAGCAAAGCAAAAGGAATTGTGCAGGCTCAACAACAATTGAAGGATAAATGGCAACCCCCTCAAACGAATACGTGAAAATTAATTCGGATGCGTCGCTTCTCGAGGGCCAAGGCATGGGATTGGGAGTCGTTGTGCAGAATCACAAGGGAGAGGTCCTGAAAACGCTCACTCAAGTACACAACCAAGTTGGATCAGTTGAGATTGCGGAGGCTATTGCGTGTAGAGCAGGATTGAAATTAGCCAAGGAAATGAAGCTGACCAAAATCCACATCGAAACGGACAATATCACCCTTTTTCACAGATTGAAAAACCGAACTGAGGACCTTTCATATTTCGGCAAGGTTATTGAAGATATAATCTATTTAGTTCTTTTGATAGTATTTTTCCTAGTTTCGTCAGACGTTTGGGTATCACTGTTGCCACTTTTTAGCTAGACATGAATTCAATTTTCATTGTTTTGATTTACCCGACCATTTGGTAGACTTGGTTATTTCGGAGATGATCTCCTAATAATTTTTCTACATTCTAAAAAAAAAAAAGAAAAAAATTGTACATGTATAGTTGTACATGTATCTTTAATCCAATATATGGAATAGGGAATGAAAAGAAAAAATAGAATAGAAGATCTCATCCACTAAAATGATGTTTTCAAGTGAGCATGCATACTAGAGTGGCAATGGGGTGGGCGGGCGTCGGGCTTTTGCCAAATTTCGGTGGGTCGCCGGCCCAATTTTGGTCGGACCCACGAAAATGATTGGCCCACCTAGCCCATGCATAAAACCTATGTACAAATTTTGGGTCGGACCGGGCCAAAATAGGCCCGACTTTTTCGGGCCTAAAATTTTGCAACCAAATTGATGACCCAAACCTTGATCGGTCGAGCGGCCCACGGGCCGGCTGGGTTTTGCCACCTCTAATGCATCTGGTCTGAAAAAGATGTGTTTGAAAAAGATGGGTAAAAAGATTTTCAATTGGCGAAAAGGCTATAAAAAAAAACCCACTGATAATATTTTCTATGATTATGTCACAGAAGAAATTAAAAGGCTTCTCAATTATCATTGCATCTAGTACTTTTCTTGTAGTCTCCCATACGTTTTTGTTGTATTAACAGCACAAAATTTAAATGAGCGATAAATTTATGGTATCTGCATATATCTACGTCTTATTTTTCATTATGTACCTGCATACACGATCTACGCTACTTTGCAACTTACGTGCAAACCCACGCTGGTTAGAAAATGTTGTATTAGCCGATTTGGCGCATTTATCTGATCATCTTTTCCCCTAAAAAATTGTAAAATTGGTCTCATAACTAACAACATGTAGTGTTCGTTATCCTTCTATTTTATCGACTGACAATTTAAGACTTTAATTTAAAAAATTCGGCACATTAATGATAATTCTAAGCTGGATTGATGATGTGCCTGCCCCAAATTGATGGCTGGTTTTCAATTTCCTAGGCGGAGTTGTTGATTGAGATGCTGACTCGGATACAAAATAAAAACGTCGTGATGCCGACCAGCAGCCCCGCCCGATAACAATGAGTTGCTTGATTGAACGCCGAGGGCTTGGGAACCCTCAGGCGGTTCATGTGCTTAAACGAGAAATCCGGCGAAAAGATCCCGATATAGTTTTCTTGATGGAAACTAAACTACAAGTATCTGAAATAAAGGCTATAAGCGAGGTAACAAACTACCCGAACTACCATGCTATTGATTGTGACAGAAGTAACGGAGGAAGGAAAGGTGGATTATGTCTCATGTGGAAAGACACATTGAATATCAACATGACTTTCTCATCCCTACATGCAATAGACGCCCGAGTAAACACCAATAAAACGAATGATTTTTGGCGTATTACGGGATTTCTGATTGGCCGGAGGAAGACCTAAAGGAATGCACCTGGAATTTAATCCAGGAGCTTTATGACCATTCTAACACACCTTGGTTGTGCATAGGTGACTTCAATGAAATACAAATTGGATTTGAAAAGATTGGGGGTCGCCAGAAAAATGAAGCAAAGATGAGGGCCTTTCGGTCAGCCATGCACGACGTCCAACTCGATGATCTAGGTTTTGAGGGTTACAAATTTACATGTACAAATGGCCAGTCAGGCGAGGCTAACATACAAGAGCGACTCGATCGTTCGCTGGCAAACAACGCTTGGATTAGCAAATTTCCAAACTATCGTGTTGTTCACCAAACTCGGCTGGCCTCGGACCGTAGCTCCATCATCCTCTACTGGTCGCATACAGTGACAAAGACCAATGGAAAAAGATCATGTCACTTCTGATTTGAAAAAATGTGGCTCCAAGATGAATCTTGCAAACCTTATGTGAAAAACGCGTGGAATTTCTCTGAAGTAGCAAAGTCACCTGAGTCCCTCAAAAGCAAGTTGTACAACCTGGGGCTATCCATTAAAACTTGGGAAGCCAAACACTTTGGACACATAGGGACGCAAATCGAGAAAACTTGGAATCAAATTGATCGCATTAACCGACTCCCACATACGAGAGATAACATAGTTGTTTCAAAGGAATTGGAAAAAAAGATGTTCGCACTGATGAAGCGGGAGGAAACAATGTGGTTTCAGCTGTCTCGGGTGTGTTGGATGAAAGATGGGGACAAGAACACTGTTTTTTCCATCGCACGACTAATGGACGGAAGAGGAGAAATACTATTGTAAACATCCGTAGAATGGACGAGACTGTTGTGGATAGCCCGGACAGTATCAATGGGGTCTTCACAAATTATTTCCAAAATCTCTTCACTCACAGGGACGACTTAAACTTGGGAAAGGCCATCGATGCTGTGGAGCGCAAGGTAACCGATGACCAAAACGAAAAACTCATGGAACCTTTCAACAAAGGAGAAATCATCGCAGATCTAGACCAAATGCACCCTACTAAATCTCCAGGACCCGACGGTATGCCCGCTCTTTTTTATCAGCAATTTTGGCCAACTATTCGCGCTGATGTTATACAAGTTATCTTAAATATTCTTAATAATTCTGCTGACCCAGGCCCCTCAATTTTACTCACATCGTGCTTATCCCAAAGAAAAAAACCCCGAATATCCAAGTGATTTTCATCCCATTAGTTTTTGTAACGTTGTCTTGAAACTTATCACAAAAGTCATTGCAAACAGACTAAAACATATTCTACCCCAGACCATTCACCCTTGTCAATCCGCTTTTGTACCAGGCCGTCTCATTACGATAATGCTTTACGGCTTTTGAAATTTTCCACGCTATGAAATCCAACAAAGCCAAAAACGCGGGTCCTTCGAACTTAAGCTCGATATGAGTAAAGCTTACGATCATGTTGAGTGGTGTTTTTTAGAACAGGTCCTCCTTAAATGTGGTTTTCATGCTTCCTTTGTGTCACTTATAATGAGATGTATTTCCACTGTTTCATATGTTGTAGTTGTTAATGGTGAACCAGGCCCTATATTTACTCCTTCTAGAGGCCCCGTCAAGGGGACCCTCTATCACCCTATTTATTTCTTTTCTGTGCAGAGACATTTTCAGCTTTAATTCGCAAGGCGGAATCCCTTGGGAATATACATGGCAGCAGAATTTGCAGACGAGCGCCTCCTATCTCCCATCTATTTTTCGCTGACGATAGTCTAATCCTTGGATGGGACACCTCAAAAGAAATTGACAAAGTCAAAGATATTATCCGCTCGTATAGTGAAGCCTCTGGTCAAGTTGTAAATTTCGATAAGTCAAAAATCAATTTTGGGAAAGGGGTCTCACCCACGAAGGCACAAGAGTTGGTTGATCGGTTGGGGGTCCGTCGAATAGACAAACATGGTATTTATCTGGGGTTACCAGCTACTGTTGGGCGCTCAAAAAAGAAAATTTTCCAAGTGGTCCTAGATCGTATCGGGAAAAAACTCAAGGACTGGAAAACAAGATCATTGTCTATAGCTGGGAAGCTAATTCTCATTAAAAGTGTTGCACAGGCCATACCCACGTATGTTATGGGATGTTTCCGACTACCAAAAGGTATTTGTGAGAAAATAAACTCTCTCACGTCAAACTTCTAGTGGGGACAGAAAAGTAACGAAAAACGCATCCATTGGACATCCTGGAGCAAGTTATGTACATCAAAAAAGGAAGGAGGTTTGGGATTTCGAGAGGTTGAGGATTTCAACCTTGCAATGCTTGCAAAACAAGCGTGGAGATTGGCTACTTCTGAAAATTCTCTTCTCGCTCAAGCCCTCAAAGCTAGATACTTTCCAAATGACCATTTCTTAAATGCAAATATTGGGTATAATCCAAGTTTTACTTGGAGGAGCATCTTGGCGGGAAAAGAGTTACTCCAAAAGGGCATCCGATGGAGAGTCGGGACGGAAAAACTGTTCGGGTATGGGAGGACCCTTGGATCCCGTCACTACGTAATTTTCGGACAAGTACGGAGAGAGGAGAGTTACCTAAGGATTGGAAGGTTCAGCACTTGATGGTCCAAAATAGTAATGCATGGGACGAAGATAAGATTGCGAATATTTTCAGTACGGAGGAAGCTCAAGCTATTCTACAAATCCCTCTGAGGAATACGAGCGGACAGGACATTCTAACATGGGCTTTCACACAAAATGGATGTTATTCGGTAAAGTCGGGCTATCATATTGCGAGGACATGTGCAAGTACTGATTCTGATACAGCTTCCTCATCTGGGGGCGTTTCATCAATCTGACAGTGGATATGGAAACTTAAGGTCCCTCCAAAAATTCAAGTTTTTATTTGGAAAGCCATGCACGGTATACTCCCCACCAGGGCAAACCTTCAGCATCGGGCATGTGAAGAGTATTTATTGTGCGAGCGATGCCACACAGAGGTGGAAACCACGGAACATGTCTTACGGGATTGTCCATGGAGTCAGTTTTACTGGGTCGTCTCACCACTTCGCATGAACAACCATATTCTCCATACAAACCATGCAACCATACCTGATATGATTTTTGAGGTCTCGAAGATCGAACACGATGAGTACGCTGAGATATTCGTAACCTTGCTGTGGGCTCTGTGGTATGCCAGAAATCAGTTACTTTTCCAGGGCAAAGTTATCAATCACCAAGACTGTGTCAATCTAGGAATGAGATGCCTTAAAGACTTCCAGCAGTCTCAAGACCCCTATTACATCCCATGCAACGGATTCTCTCAAAAAAATGGACAAAATCGCCGAGAAACTACGTGAAAATCAATACAGACGCATCCATTAGGAATGGGGAAGGAACTGGCCTCGGTGTCGCCATTCGCGACCATGACGGAAAAATGGTACATACCCTTGTAAGGAAGCTCAACCACAGTTTTGATATCGATATTGCGGAAGCCCTCGCTTGCCGCGAATGTATTCTTCTAGCGGGCAGCCTCAACCTCACGCATGTTGAGATCGAAACAGACTATCTCCTACTTGGAAATGGACTATGCAACGGACAGGAAAATAGATCATATTTTGGAAGCATAATAGAAGATATCCAGCTTCTTTGCAGTGATTTCATCTCAGCGACTTTCAAATATATCCCGAGGACGGCGAACGAATTGGCTCACAAACTAGCTAGATATGCTTTTGTAATTCCTTTAAATGGCTTTCTGTCTAGGTCAATTCCCCAGACTTATGTCATATTGTCAATCTTGAAGCTTGCACTCCTGCTACTTAATGAAACTATTTGCTTTTCCCTCAAAAAAAAAAAAAAATAATAATTTCTTTCCTTTTTCTGTTCACATAGATAATTATTTTTATATTTTATTTTGCTTTTTCTCTACTTTGCACCTTTATTGGTGGTTCCAATAAATAATATTAGGGTTGACCAATACACTAAAGAAAGTGTGGTAAGTTCTAGGATAGAAAACTAAAAAAATCATATAAATTTTAATACGATCTTTTTTAGAAAAAAATTTATATACAATCATTTTTTTTTGAAAGGGAGGGGGTTTGGTGCCCTCACGCCACCACCGTACAACACTCCCCCATTGTTGCTTAACTCACACCACCACCGTCTCCGCCAACAGGCACTTCACGCAATTGTTTTTAGGGTTGGCGTTCGGGTAGAATCCTATAACCTCCATCGACATCCCCATCGGGTATTCAATTTTCATATTCATCCTCATACCCATCGAAGGATCGAGTATTCATACCCTACCTATATCCTATTAGCACTTGAAAATTGTATTTCAAATTTGAGTTATTTCAATAAAACTATGGATATTTACTAAATTATTAAGAGAAAAATAAGAAGAAAAAAAGAATAAAGATAAGGATTAGCGAACTAAATATTATAGAAAAATAACAAAATATTAGAAAAGACCCGATGTAAGGTATATTATAAATAAATATTATAGAAAAATAACAAAGCACGTGGGTTAGTAAATTTTGATTGGAATTTGGGAAAATAATATTTTTAAATATTATAAATAAATATATATATGTATAATTATATAATCGGTATCGGGTAAGGTATGGATAGAATGTACTTATAGCCACCTCCATACCCATACTAAAAATACCCATACCCATATACCCATTTATTAATTGGGTACAAAAATACTCTCCATACTCTACTCCGTTAAGGTCGGGTATTGCTCCATCGCGTTCAAGGAAATTGTCATCCCTAGCTAATTGTTTCCTTTGTTGTCTCACTATGGTTGTTTGATCAAACACATTGCCTTCAATATTGAAACAGTTAGATCATTGTACATTTGGCAATTCTCAAAACAAAAACAAATATACGTACATTTGGTTTATGTTTAATTTGTTTTAAGACTTAGTTGAAGAATTTTAATTACTGCTATTTTCCAAGCCGTCTTGCAATGTTTCACAGTAAGTCAGTAAGCCATGCATGTTTAACTTGTCGATGACCCATATATTCATTATTGTCGCCCCAACGGCACATACAAGTTGGTAAGTGACAAGGTGATTGGGGTGAAAACACTCCAACGTGTGGGTTTGAATTTGTGTGGTGACAATTTTTCTTGAAATATTACAAGGATTGTTACAAATTCGCGTGTGGCATGTTGGTTCTCTGTCTTGCAAAGCTACCACTCGTTCATATTCCTCGATTTACAATAGCCAAAGGACCTCGGTACATGTGGGGGATTTCGTCTTCGAGACTTTCCCCTCATCAAAATGTATTCATTATTGTCTCCCTCAAACATTTCTCGTAAATCCCAATGCAAAATGTGTCGAAACTTCTTAGAAAATCAAAATCTCTTTCGTGAGGTGACAACACGTTATTAATCTGGCCAATTTTTAATTTTTTCAATAAAATAAACCGAATTTTGTAAAATAAAATATCAAAAACACTAACCCCTTAATTAATGGACCAACTTTGCAATGGCGTCTCATGGTTTCAAAAATAATTTTATTATTTGTTTCATTGGCCTAAATTAAGCGATCAACATTACGTAAAGATATGCACACGATTTGATCGTTTAGCGGTTTAGGTGCTCCTAAACTATAAGTATTGAGATAAGTTTTTGTTTTTATTTTATTTATGTTTTTATAAGAAAAAAATATATTAATGAGAGTCCAAGTGGTACTCCGGACTCCAACCCTTCAAAACATCACTTACATATTCCGAAGTCCAAAAAGAATCATCAATGCAACAATAAAGACCAAAACCAACCTCAAATCAATATTTAAAAAGGAAAAGCTTAGCTACTTAGATACTACAAGACATTTGGATACAAAAAGATAGTCAAAATATTAATAAAATGACTTGATATTTTCCAGCATCATTTTACTATTTTAATGATTTTATTTAATTTCAAAGTATCTCGACTCGGTTTCTCTGAAAGTATCTCGACTCTTTTTCTAGACTCTGTCTTCCAATGCTTGGCTTCATATTTCCAATGCCAATCAATTATTTTCCTTGTTTCAATGTCAATTTGTGTTTCCAATGAGTCAAGACTACAATTTGAAAAATAGAATCTGCACAATATATCTCCGATTACAAAACCTGCAAAAATCTCCGACCTCGATCAATGTAAATTTATTCCGAGTTATTTCTTGTACGCCAAAAGATAACTTCCTTCCCAGAAAGATTCTCTTATCAAGTACAAATATTCCCATTTATCTATATACTACAATCAATACGCACACATTAGAAATTCCTTGGAAAAACTATAGCAATGGCTGAAAAGGCAAGAAAGAGGATGAAACTTGATGAACAGGAAGTTGGAAATAATGGTGTCATATTAGTTCTCAAGTCCAATAAGGTCCCTATTTCTCTCTCTCTCTCTCTCTCTCTCTCTCTCTCTCTCTCTCTCTCTCTCTCTCTTTCCCCATTTCTTTGTGTACATTGTACTTTTACTGAATTTTATCAAGTGTCTTAATTTTTTTTTTTTTTTGTGTCCTAATTTTATTATCTCAATTGGTCGTGGATAGTTGGTTTTTTGTTTTATTCCTTTCTAGTTTGTGGTGAATATGGTGAGAAAATTATTCGGAAAAATGGAATAAATTTTGAGATTGTTATTGGACTTAACATCAAAGTTTGATGATAATGGTTAAGTTGCAAGTTCTTTTTATGATTTGAAAAATAAAGGAAGTTAATTAGTATATTTATGATATGATTGTGTAATTATAATGATGTTTTATTAGTGAAATAATAATCCGATGATTAATAATTAAAAAATGAGAATGAATGAATGGTATATATTAGGAAAATTACAAGCAATAACATGTTTCAGGCAAAATAACTTTTTGAGAGGAAATTTACGAAATGTTTTGCCAACCATTCATGGCCATAGTCGTCAAAACTGAAATTATGGCCTAAAACTTAAAAGCACAAACTAGAAGCAAGTGTAATAAAGATTTTTTGGTAATATTTGTTTTCTTTTTAGAATCTATTGTCACGGTTTTTTTTTCTGAAATGCGTTAGGATGGGAAACAGATAGTTGCGAGGGTGAAACGAAACGTCAAAATAAGGAAGCTATTGCGTGGGTTTTGCCAGCACGCTTCTTTGGACTATCGTTCGACACGCTTTGTCTTCAATCACCGTGATTTCTCTCATGACAGAACACCAAATCAGGTACACATTTGGTTCAATTATTCTTACAAGAGTTTTGTGTATACAAGAGTTTTGTGTAATATTACTTTCTTTCTCGTGCTGGTTGATGTCTCTCTTTTTCCTCTAGATTCCAAATAAGGGATAATTACAAAAATATCCTTAAGGTTTGGGCTAATTACAAAAAAACCAAGACATGTTTCAAAATTACAAAAAAAAAAAAAGAAAAACCTCAAGTTTGATTATGTCTTAAATTTTAGGTGGTAACTGTAATATTTTTATAAATGTTAGAGGGGTTTTGAAATTTTTCTTTATGAAAGGAAAAATGTAAGGCGAATTAGACCTGAAAGTTTTTTTCTGTAATTAGCCCGAACCTAAGGGATTTTTCTGTAATTTTCCTCCAAATAATGTTCCAAAACATTTGCAGCTAGGGTTGGAAGATAATGATCACATAGACGCATTGATTGATGGAAATGGAGCTTGATGAAATTGAATTGGACGTGAAAGATGCATGAAGGCCTAGCTAGCTAGCTATGGAATATTATTGCTCTGTTTTGATTTTTCACTTTATTGCCCAATCTGTGATGAAGAAAATTTGGTGTCAGTTAAAGCACATTAGCAACTATTTATGTCTTAGTTACTTTGTATTCTGTTTCACTCAACTTTTCTGCGTGCAGTCTTAATTAGTTGCTTCTTTTTTGCATGGTCATTTTTTGCTTTTTTATGATTACTTTCCCAACCTAAACAAAAAATAACAAAAAGACAAGGCAATATCAAATGTTAAAAGATTTGCCACTCCAAAATAGGAAATACAAATTGCATACAACGACAAATGAAGTTACCAGTGACAACTTAACAAAAAAAAAAAAAAAAAAAAAACATCTTTTTCAAAGTAAGAACTGTGTATCGATAAATAAAGTTAATAGCAACTTATCTATGAATGTTTTAATTAATGAAGTTTGATGGTTATACTTGTTGTTTGTAGAAAATTAGCTCATGTTAAATTTACCAGTGTTATTAACTTAAGAGTTCATTAGAACGACTTTACTCAATATATAATGGCCGTATAAATATTGATTATATTGTTAGGTTATTTGTAAAACGTGAAGAAAATCTATGCAAATCAAAGAAAAGGAATGGACAATGATAAATAAGAATTATATACATATATAGAGTTGGGGAAAATACTTCTACAATGTTTATGTTTTTTGCCAACAAATTGATTGAACCAACGACACATTACGTGTGGAAGTAACAATTTACCACTAAGCTAAGTTGATTCTTATTAAAACTTTTGCTTTGTTTTATATTACACATACATACATATATATATATTAAAATTGTATAAAAATTGTATTATATGTATATATAATATATTTTATATAATAAATATTATATTATATAATATTTGTATTAAATTATATTATACATTGTATATATCAAATTTTATTTTATATAGTATATAGTTTGAAAATCATATTATATTATATATTAAAGGACACAAAAATTAAAAATATATAAAATATATAAAGTAAATTTATCGATCGATCAATATTCAATCGGTAAAAATAAAAAATATATAAAAATATAAAATTAATTAAACGACAAAAAAGTTCTAACAAGTAAAAAATTAAATAATAAATAAATAATAATAAATAATTTACCAACGGAAAAAATTCCTAAGTAATTATCGACAACATCAATTTTCATTGGTAATTTTTTTTTTAACAAGTAAAAAAAAAATAAAAAAGGTTAACGATGAAATTGGTCCGTGTTAGTAAAAATTAATAAATAAATAATAATAATAAATTATATACATGCGCATTTTCCGTCAGTATTACGATGAAATTAATTACCTCCGTAAAAACTAAAAACAAAAAATAAAACTAAAATATTTTATAAAAAAGAAAACAAAAACTCAATTAAAACAAAAAAAAAGCAGTACATGATGTCTACAATTTTTAGGTTTGGTGATTTTTTTTTGTCTTCACCTAAATCATTGACATGATTTAATGATAGTAATATAATTTTGCCAAGAGTGCTTCTTAAATAAAGTGATACCTATTGGTGTTACAAAGGAAATAACAAAAAAGTGATACTTAAAAAGTGTTACTTATTTAAAAGTTGTACATATAAGCGTTAAATATTGATAAAGTGCTACGAAAGTGTTACATAAATATTGTAATGTAAAAAGTGTTACAAACACGTATTACATATGTACCTTATGTAAAATGTGCTACAAAATTTGTGTTACCTAATGTCATTTATGTTGTAGTGAAATTCTCGATAGTTGCAATTTTGGTCCCCATGAGCCACTTTATACTTTCATAATGCCCAAAATGCCCTATTTATTCAAATGATTCATTTGGTTAAGTTTTGGTGAAAATGGTATCGTAACCTAAATTTATTAAAAACTTTTAATGATAATTTATAATTTATTATATTATGTCATCCATATTGTATTACGTGATTAGCATATATATATATATCTAGGGACTAGGTATTTCGTAAAGAATAATTGTGAAATTCACTATACCCACCTTAGACTTCCATATATACTCGATGAATAACTTAATATACTCGTCTACATGACAAATCTCATGTGGTTTGAGGCAATAGAGGGCTTGTTTATATCTTTTATTTTTTTCCTTTTCCAATCCATCAAAATATCTTGTGCCAATAAAATTGATTTTGAATAATTTTGTCGTATTATCGACACTACATCGTCATTTCGTATATTTAGAGTTGTCCGTCCCATGATGTTTTTGACCAATCCTTTGAGGCTCGTTTTAATGAGTAAAATAAACATTTGCTTCTCGAGAGCGGCGTTCCAACCGCAATTTTCATGGTCGATGCCCAATCATCTTTAAGGATTTCTCTATTTTTAAAATCTAGGATATTCGAATTTAATATCAATCAATACAAATTAGAGTGTCAATGCGATAGGATGGCCCGGTCCGAGCACATCGGGCTTTAGAAATAATTTGGGTCAAATTCGGGCCGATCCAATTTTGGTTGGGCCGTGGAAATGCATGGCCCAATCCATTCGAAAAATCATTTTGTGCATGAATATTATCGGGTCAGGCCAAATAGGCCCGAATTTTTCCAGGCATGGAAAATTGCATCCCAACCCGATCCAAACCCCGGGTGGTCGGGTTGGCCCACGGGTCGGACTTGAGTTTTCCGGCTCTAATACGGATATTTTGGATCTAGTTGTGATTTCTCATATGTCGCGTTGTATGTATTTGGCCTTTTAGCCTAATTTGTGCCATGGGTCGAAATTGTCACCTCCGAGGAAAAATATGGGATTATAATTGCTTATTTGTAAAAGTTATAGGTCTAAAATGATATTTTTGCTATAAGGTTAAAACGATTAAGGATTAAACTGTTATTTTACAAAGTTACAGGACTAAAATGTAAATGGACATAACTTATGGGACTAAATTTGCAATTTTCCATATAGAGTTGCAAGTCAAATGTTAAAAAGACTATGACGTCCTTGCTAATACAATAAATTAACAGTCAATAAAGTTCTAACATATGAAATGCTAGCATTTGGGACAACATATGCCCATTTCATGTAACTAGATAAACTAAAACATCTATAAAAGTTGTCAATTGCTTCATCATTTACGACCTTAATTCATGCTACGAAACCACCTCCATTTTGATGCACCATAACATCAATCTCATCTCCATCCTCCAAGCCAAGCTACATATATATTCAAGCCAAATTAAATTGCATTTCTAATGGGAAAAAATGAAAAGTTACTATATCAATACGTTGCAATTGGTCGATAAACAAACGACATATCATAAGCACAAGGACGTTTTTCTTGCAAACTAAACATAAGAGAAATATGAAAAATGTACTTGTAATAATACCTTTATATTACAAATAAACTCGGGGATTGGATCAAATGAGACCATATTATTAGAGTGAGGCAATGTGAACTAATCATGTCTACAAATTTCAAATTTTAAATGGTTGAGATTTGATCGATTTAGTGGCCCCTATTTTTTTATTTTAAATCAAATAAGGGCAGATTAGCAGATTGGTCATTTGTTTATGAGAAAATTACAATTTTGGTCCCATAACTATGGACCGTTTGAACTTTGGTCCCATTCGGATTTTTTTTTGGCAAACACGCCCCGTAACTATTGGCTCCTCTCAATTTTAAGACCAAAATTTCTAACTCAGTAAATTCATATCGGGCGATCGAAAAGTAGAGGATTTTCCGGCTATTTCTACACTCCGGCAATAATTCGCCACGTAGGATGAAAATGGAGGGATTAACACAACCCGTCTAAAAATATCGAACATACAATAAACCCTAATCTGCAAACCTCTCATTTCTCTCCCAAACCAATACAATACTGGAAGCAACACAAAGTTAGGTTTTTTTTTCGAAGAATGGTATTTCAGAAACGCAATGGGAATCAAGACTTGCCACCCACAATATATTGTAAGTTAGTTTTTATATTTAACTGGTTTTAATGTAGATTCTAATTTTTTCGAAACTGTGTGCAGGGCATGAAATTGTTGTAAAGCAATACTGATATAGATATTGAAATTCTCTTTTTACTTGAACAGTGATGCAAGCCCCACATTTTTGAATGGTTGGGGATCATCTCCAATTTAAAATAATTCAAATAGGCCCCCATATTTCAAAGATTTGTTATTTAGTGTTTTTTTTAGAATAGTTATTTAGTGTTTAATATTTCTTATTGTTTATCTTTTTGTTGTTTATTTATTAGTTTTCTAATTTTTTACTTATTCAACAGATCCGATTTGGATTCACTTACATTAGTGGTGTATTTTGGGGGAGGTTTGACCTGGTACCAATATCAAAATACGTAGGGGGTAAAAATTGGTGCTTGATTGGGTGACCCTCAATATTATTACTAATGCCAATTTTAAAATGTGGAGTGAAAGTGAAGGGGTTGATGGGAACAAGAGATATTATATTTTGGTGGATAATGGGTTTAGGTTATTAGGTGATGATAATGATATAAACACTTGGGCTAAAAAGTATGTTGCTTCTAGAGAGATGCATATATATATTGATATATTACCCCTGAAATTCCTAGTATTATGAATAATAATCATGAGAATGGGACAAAGTGGGTGAAGGGGAAATGAGGAAGAGAATTGTGGTATTGATTTAGAATCATTGTTTGATAGTGATTATCTAACTCGGTAGTCAATCAAGTAATGATGGCCAATTGTTTGAGGAATATGTAGACCGGTAGATGGGGAAGAATTAGTTGTTGTGGCAAATAATATAGAGTACAATAGTGGTGAAGAAGATATTGTAGACCATGATGGTGTTGACTTTGATGAGGCTAGAGCATCTAGTGGTGAAGAGGAAAATGAACATCCACAGTTTAACCATGCACTCGATTTATGATCCAATTTTCCAATTAGGGATGGAATTTGGAACAAATGAAGAGTTTAGGAAAGCATGCAGTCCCCATGCTATAAAAACAAAAAGGTCATGGAATTTTTAAAGGATGACAAGAGAAGAATCTATGTCACATGTGCTTTGAGAAAATCGTGTGTGTGGAGGATTAATGCATTGAAAATAAAAAATGAAGAGACATTCAAAATTATGCTTTTAATGATGAACACTCTTGCCCACCAGTTTTTCATGTAAAAATGTCAAAACTAAATGGTTAAGTGAAAAATACATTCAGAGATTTCAATCGATCCAAAAAGGAATGTGAAGGGGTTTAGGAGTGATGTGGTGAATGAGATTAGAGTCCATGTTTCAAAAGATCAAGCCTATAGGGCAAAAAGAAGAGCTTTGGCAATGCTTGAAGGAAATCCTGATGCAATTTGAAAAACTTTGGGATTACGCAGATGAATTAAGGAAAACTAATCTGGCAAAGACTATTATCTTGGTAGTCGACAATGAAAATGGAGAGAATAGGTTTAGCAAGTTTTATTGTTGTTTTGATGCACTAAAAAAGGGTTCATGGGGGGTTGTAGGCCAATTATAGGGGTAGGTGGGTGTCACTTGAAGAGTCCACATGGGGGTGTTTTACTTACTCTGGCTGTAGGTGTGGATCCCAACAACAATCTATTTTTACGTTAATATTAATATTACATCTCTAACATAAATACTACATCTCTAGTAGATAAATATTGCATCTCTAAACTACGGAGTCATCTTCAAATTATCACCCTGTTTTCCATAAACAACTTTGCAAACCCACCGACAGATCAACACAAGCAAAGGAATCAAAACAACAATTGCAAATTTGATTTTTACGTTTCAACTTCAAATTCTCAGCTTCCATTTCATCAATCCTTCTCAACAACCCCTTATTTTCAGCTTCAAATGCATTAATCTTTCTTAACAATCCCGGTATAATTGCTTTAGCCTTGCTACACATTGGCTTAATCCTCCCACGAAAAGAATCGCAACCTCCTTTCTATAAATTCCCAAAAAAAAAAAAATTAAGTTAATTTCTCGAGGCCAACAAAATAGAAATTTCATCTTTCAAAATGAACATTGTGAAAATCATAAAGAAAACTTACATCATAGTCTCGACAAGCTTGGAACCTTCGCCCGTGATTTTTGGCGACCAAGCGGTGCGAATAACGCTTGTTCGTCCACAATAACACTCTACAAAGCCAGTCACATGAGACATTTTGGGTGAATCGGCTAACAATCCTCACTTTGTGCAGGATTCAGACGTGAAATGGGCAAGGGTTTTTGAATGAAGTTTTGGGGATTTGGGAGAGAAGGGGGGTGGTAGTGTGGTTGTAATTTTCTTATATTTTCATCCTACTTGGCCACTTATACAGATAAGCATATATTTTTTTTGAGAAAATACAGATAAGCATATATGATATGGCATGATTTGGCAATATCACATTTCTCTTTCATGCCGATGTAAAGTTAGCTAGAAAATGCTCTACTTTTCGACGCCCGATATGAATTTTCGAGTTCCGGCAATTTTGGTCCTAAAATTGAGAGGAGTCAATAGTTACAGGACGTGTTTGCCAAAAAAGTCCGAATGGGACCAAAATGCGAACGGTCAATAGTTATGGGACCAAAATTGCAATTTTCCCTTTGTTTATTAACAATTTTCAACCCCATTGGTAACTCTCCCCCAAATCGTTAGAACTGTGTGAAGAAAGAAAGCTACTAATCGGTGGTGGAGAATATGAAAGATAAAGTTAATGGCAGCTTGATTGCGGATTATAGTGAATTCAAGAAGGAAAGACCAAAGGATGAGATCAACAGAGTAAATTTAGATAATCAAGAAATTGATACATTTTGTTGGGCGGCATATAAAGTGGCGGCGAGAGCGCAAATCCAGAGAATAAAGTCAAAGATAGCCACTGCTCTCTTCCACCCTCCTTGTGGTGGTGGATGAGCCGCCATTGCTGCCGGCGACGTGAGCAATTTTGTGTTTGACGGAATTGGATTCGGGAATGTTGATAGTTTTTTCGCCGGCGGCGCCGCTGCTCTTTCAGGAATCCATGGGTGTTAAATTAACTTTTTCTCTCCGAGATGACAAAGTAATTAGTATTGGAATGTTATGGTGAAATGTGATGAGGAATAACAATGGTGGGGTACAGAGTTTATATCCGAAGGATGATGGAATAAGAGAATGGAGGAGTAGTTGGTGGTGTTTTGTTAATCATGGCTAAACGAGGTAGAAAAAGTCACACAAGGCCGAGGGCATACGGTGTAAATATAAAATGTGAGAGAAATATAAAATAAATTGGAGGCAAAATTATATTCTTACTAATATAATTTTGAATATATAATGTAGAAAACACTCTCAATTTTTATCTCACAAATTTCTACACAATTTTCTCTCACTAGATAGCCTTGAATTGGCTTTGTTTCTTGCTCTCAAATTGTACATGAAATATGATACAATCTAGCCTATTTATAGCTTCAACATTCAACAACATGTTAATTAAAAATTTCACCACTAATGAAGTGGGTTAGGTACAATTGATAATCAACCATGCCTTTATAAGTTGGGTTGGTAACTTCAAACTCCACTACTACTTTTATTTGTAGGTTATTGGATGGAATGCAAAATGTCCTCTCGCAAATTATTTTTTAACACCCCTTCTTAATTTGTAATTTGGACATTCTTTTGAAGTCGCTTTCAATTTTTCAAGACTCACCGCTTTGGTGAAACCATCGCCAATTGCTCCTTTGTGTTAACAAATTCCAATTGAATTTCTTGATCATACACAAGACTTTCGATGAAATGGTGTCGAAGTTCAATGTGCTTCGATCTTGCATGAAAAACTCGGATTTTTCGTCATTGCAATAGTTGACATGTTGTCGCAGAAAATTATTGTGGGAGTATCTTGACTTTCTTGAACATCGCCCAAAATTCTTGTAAGCCATCTCGCTTTCACAAGTGCGTCCCGTAGTAGCCGCAATGTATTTTGCTTCACGATGAAAGTGATCTTTTGTCTTTTGCTTCTTTGATGACCAAGATATTATTTTTGAGCCAAGACAGAATACATACCCGGATGTACTTTTGCGATCATCAAGTGACCCAAACCCTACCACTATATGTATATCCAATAAGCTTATTTTCTTTTTCTTTAACATATCGATGACGAGTTTTTCGCACCTTGAAGGTATCAAGAATTCTTTTTTTCCGCATAATGTAGCTTGCTTGGATCGTGCATGAATCGTGATATATAGACAATATCGCCTTGTATTTGTCAAGTAGATCAACGATCCGACTAAGTCTGCGGTACATCTTTGGATCACTTTAGTTGCACCATCATTCAATTGCGTTTTTCATCGATCGCAAGTGGAGTTGAGATCGCTTGCGCTTGCTCATCCGAAATTTCTTCAACAATGCTTCAAGATATTTTTTTGAGAAATAAATATTTCTCCTTTTGATTGGCGAACTTGAATCCCAAGAAAATATTTCATGAGACCCAAGTCGCTTATCTCGTACTCTTTCATCATTGCCTTTTTGAATTCTTGCACCAATGATGGATTTGTCCTCAGTATAGATCAAGTCATCTACGTAAAGACAAACAATTAAAAAATCTTGTGCACCTTGTTTCTTTACGTATAATGACGGTTCACTCGCTTCTTTGAAAACCAGTTTGTTGAAAGTACTTGTCAATCTTGTTGTTCCAGGCTCTTGGTGTTTGCTTCAATCCATATAATGCTTTTCCGAGTCGATAGACTTTATCTTCTTCACCGTTGGCAATGTATCCTTCGGTTGTTCCACGACACTTCTTCTTCCAAGTCCACATTGAGAAATGCCGATTTAACATCCGTTTGGTAGACGGTAACTCAAATTGTGCTACAATGGCCAAGACAATTCGTATTGTCTCCATTCGAGCAACGGTGCAAATGTCTCGTTGAAATCAACTCCTGGTTCTTTGAGAATATCCTTTTGCAACTAAGCGGGCTTTGTGCTTGTGAATTGAACCATCTTCTTTGTACTTGGTCTTGTAGATCCATTTGACCCCAATCACACTTTTTCCTACGGGAAGGTCTACGAGCTCCCAAGTATTGTTCTTTTCAATGCTTGCAATTTCTTCATCCATTGCGATTTGCCAAACTTCTTCTTTGGCGGCTTCTTCATAATTCCGAGGCTCACAGTAAAAAATGCAACATCACAAGTTTCGTATATTTCTCTTAAATTTCTTACCCTTCTAATTGAATTTTCAGATTCGGATAGAATTCTTCGAGGATGGTCCTGGCGAACTCGAGCTTGGATGGAACTTGGGGTGCTTGGTTGATCTCCATGACTTGTTGGGTAGGCAATGTTGTTGCAAATATACAATCTTTTTCATTTTTTCATTTTCATTCCAATTCCATGACCGCATTTCATCAAAAATGACATCTCGAGAAATAATAAGTTTATTTGTCCTTGGGTTTAGTAAACGATATCCTTTCGATTCATCACTATAACCAACAAAGATCATTTTTTCTCCTTTTTCATCAAATTTTTCTCTTTTTTGAGATGGAATATGAGAATAAGCAATGCAGCCAAAAACTTTGAGATGGTTTACCGTGGCTTTCTTTGGTGCCACGCTTCATACGGCGTCTTATTTTGAATCGCCTTTGTTGGTGAACGGTTCAAAATATAGATCGCCGCATTTACCGCTTCCGCCGAGAATATTTTTGGAAGTCCTTTGCTTGTCATCATGCTCGTGCCATCTCGACTATTGTGCGATTTTTTTCGCTCGCAACGCCATTTTGTTGTGGGTTGTAACGAATCGTTAGTTGTCTGTGGATCCCTTTGTATTTGCAATAGTCGAAGGATTTTCCGATGAATTCTCCTTCGGTTTGTCCGTAGAGTCTTTATTTTTCCGCCACTGGTTTTCCACATATTTTTTGACTCCAAGAATTTGGAAATGCTTCGACTTTTGCTTCAAAATGTAAACCCACATCATTCTGGAAAAATCATCAACGAACAATAGGAAGTACTGTTGTTCTTGAGTGACGGTGTTTGTGTTGGCCCGCAAATATCCGCATGTACTATCTCGAGCGGAGCTTTGGCTCAGTATGATGTCTTTGAAATGGCAAACGATGCATTTTGCCAAAAATACATCCTTCACATGTCTTGTCTCGATCCGGAATGTTAGGAAGACCAAACACCATATTTTTCTTTTTAACAAATTTAAACCTTTATAGCTCAAATGCCCATACCTCAAATGCCATAGATTATGTTATGCTTCTATGGTACTTTGAAGTGCAATTTTCTTACCAATGGCAAATTAAGAGGAAATATTTTGTTTGAACTGATCTTAATTTTAGCCATTGTGAGATTCTTTTATTTATCAATAATGATACAGTGGTCATTATTGAACTCCACCTTGTAATCTTTCTCCAAGAGTTGGCCCACGCTCAATAAATTTTGAGTCAAGTCGGTACATAAAATACATCTTTGATGATATTCATTTTACCTTCTCTTGTTTGATCGCTATTTCTCCTTTTTAGGTGATCTTGCGTGATTTGCCATCTCCGAGCTTTACTTCGGATGAATATGATTCATCAAGATTCACGAACATTTTCTTGTTTCCACACATATGGTTGCCGCAACCACCTTTTGTCCACGTACCAAATATTCTCAATTTGTTGTTGAGAATTCAAACATGAAAAAAAACACGATTGACAGCTCTTTTTCTTCGATAAATTTGCTTCATTTGTATCTCCACCATCTTTATTCCAATAGATCTCTTTGAGAATGATTTGCATTTCGCATCTTTTGCACTTAAAACGACAATCTTTGGTATCGTGGTTATTCTTTTCGCATATCCGGCAATACAAATCAGAATTTTGATTTGAATTTCTCTGATTGAATCCACCTCGTCTTCCTCGTCCTCGTGCCTGGTGTCTGCCGCGACCTCTTCCTCTTGCACCTCGATGTGCTGAGTTATTTTGCTTTTCTTGCTCGCCATCTTTTTTATTTTTTTCTAAAATGTTTGTTTTTACTTGGAAGGCTTGCTCCAAGCTTTGACTTGAGAATCTACTCATTCTTTTTTCATGGGCTTCAAGCGATCCCATGAGTTCATCCAAAGATAGTGTGGATAAATCTTTGGATTCTTCAATAGCAGCAACAATATGCTCGAATTTTGCTGGCAGACTTCGTAGCACTTTTTCAACGATCTTTTTATCTTCAATGGTATCCCTGTATCCTCTGATTTGATTGACTACAGTGGAAACTCGAGAAAAAAATTCTTGGACATTTTCATTGTCCTTCATTGACAAATTATCAAAATCTCGCCATAAATTTTGCAATTTAATAGAGATCACCTTTTCATAGCCTCCAAATTGCTTTTTCAAAATTTCCCATGCTTCTTTTGATGTTTTGACACCCGTAATGCGCGGAAGAATTGCTTTACTTACCCCTTGGTGCATAAAGGACAAGGCTCTTGCATCTTTGGTCTTGTTCTCCTTATGCTCTTTTTTCTTTGTGGCGGTTAGTGCGGCTTCCTCCTCTGGAGTATGTGTACTATACCCCTCTTCAACAATATCCCATAGTTCATGGGACACGAACAACGTGCGCATTAAAACGCTCCATAGTTCAGAATCTTAACCAACAAAGATAGGAACACCTTGTTGGGAATATGTGAATGCAAGTTCACCGAACGGTTGACGCCATTTTTGCAAATAAGAAGGGATATCGGCCAATGGTGGCTCGATACCACGATTGTTGGGTATACGGGTGTAAATATAAAATGAGAGAAATATAAAATAAATTGGAGGCAAAATTATATTCTTACTAATATAATTTTGAAAATATAATGTAGAAAACACTCTCAATTTTTATCTCACAAATTTCTACACAATTTTCTCTCACTAGATAGCCTTGAATTGGCTTTGTTTCTTGCTCTCAAATTGTACATGAAATATTGATACAATCTAGCCTATTTATAGGCTTCAACATTCAACAACATGTTAATTAAAAATTTCACCACTAATGAAATGGGTTAGGTACAACCGATAATCAACAATGTCTTTATAAGTTGGGTTGGTAACTTCAAACTCCAGCCACTACTTTTATTTGTAGGTTATTGGATGGAATGCAAAATGTCCTCTCGCAAATTAATTTTTAACATAATTTCTTTGTATAGATAGCCCGATTTTATTGTATAGTTACACATAGTTTCATGTATAGATAGTCCGATTTTATTGTATAGTTAGACATAGTTTTCGTATACATATCCTCGATTTTATTGTCTAGTTAGACATAGTTTCTTTGTATAATAATTTAGTTAATTGGTTTGTGTCTATTAGTTGTTGATTTTTTAATTATTGTTATTTAGTATACCGTAATAAACCGTAATTATTGGTCCGCGCTGGAATAACCTTGTTAATTGATTCATTAATTCATGGTCTCCACATCTTTTTGTTTGACAATTGTAATATGCAAAGACAAATATGTTAAATATACAACATTAATAGTGTTAAATATACAAGAAATATATGTTAAATATAAAGACAATAATGAGCGTGGTTTCTCTCTCTCTCTCTCTCTATAATCGATTTACTTAATTTACGGTCCCCACATGTTAATGAGTGTGATTCTCTCTCTCTCTCTCTCTCTCTCTCTCTCTCTCTCTCTCTTCTCTCTCTCTCTCTCTCTCTCTCTCTCTCTCTCTCTCTCTCTCTCTGTGTGTGTGTGTGTGTAATCGATTCCTTAATTTACGTTTTCACATGTTTTTGTTTGACCATTTTAATATGCATTAAAATTATGTTAAATATACAAAGAAAATAGTGTTAAGTATAAAACAAATATATAATAAATGTACAAAGATATCGCATTTACGTGAGCACATGCGTGAATTTTCTTTCTCCAGTAGCGATTTTCTCTCTCCCCACGTGATTTTCTCTTTCCTAATAAGTGATTCCATATTTGGATGGTCCCCACATGTTTGTTTTGACAATTTTACCATTTCGGGATTTTATTAAATGGTTAATGTATTATTATCTCAAATTATTCATAGCCTTTGATGTAAATGAGGAGGGTTGAGATTAGTCCACACTGCCTTACCATAAAATGTGGTCTCATTGGATCCTCCCCAATAAACTCATATGCAAATAGGATGTGATCTTCTATTCCAAAAGGGGTATTTTATCTATTATTTCACCGATTGACACGTGTATAAAAGTTATCATATTAAAATACACAATTTTGGTTTGATTTATACTTCAAAATTAATATGGTAATTTTAATACACGTGTTAATTATTTGTGCGGGTGAAATAGATATGAAACGTTCTTTTAGAATCAAGATCCCATCTCATGCAAGTGCAAGTGCCAACAAAAAGAGGCATTAGTTTTAATATAATATATTAATTATGAGAATTCTATATCTTAGAGATTTCATGTTTATTCTCAATTTTTACCATGTCCATTAAGAGGTGATAAAAATAAATTAAGGTTTTCGATTATGAGGAAAAAGAGTGTTAAGTATAAAACAAATATATAATAAATGTACAAAGATAACGCATTTACAGAGCACATGCGTGAATTCTCTTTCTCCCGTAGCGATTTTCTCTCTCCCCACGTGATTTTCTCTTTCCTAATAACTGATTCCATATTTGGATGGTCCCCCACATGTTTGTTTTGACAATTTTACCATTTTCGGGATTTTATTAAATGGTTAATGTATTATTATCTCAAATTATTCATAGCCTTTGATGTAAATGAGGAGGGTTGAGATTAGTCCACACCTGCCTTACCATAAAATGTGGTCTCATTGGATCCTCCCCAATAAACTCATATGCAAATAGGATGTGATCTTCTATTCCAAAAGGGGTATTTTATCTATTATTTCACGATTGATTGACACGTGTATAAAAGTTATCATATTAAAATACACAATTTTGGTTTGATTTATACTTCAAAATTAATATGGTAATTTTAATACACGTGTTAATTATTTTGCGGGTGAAATAGGATATGAAACGTTCTTTTAGAACTGAAGATCCCATCTGTGTGCCAAGTGCCAACAGGCAAGAGGCATTAGTTTCAATATAATATATTAATTATGAGAATTCTATATCTTAGAGATTTCATGTTTATTCTCAATTTTTACCATGTCCATTAAGAGGCTGATAAAAATAAATTAAGGTTTTCGATTATGAGGAAAAAGAATCACGAACCTTTTCCGAGGCATTTTTCATGCAATTTATTGCAAAATTATTAGAATCACTTAGAGCATGGAAATCTTATTGTAGCTAAATTTTGAAAACTATCTAATGCTAAATATTGTATTCAAAAGGAAAGAATAACCAATAATGACTTTATGAGGACATTACTGGAAAAAAATGTTAAAGAAAGGTACCTCTGTTGGAGTCCTTGTAGCTTTGACGCGATTACCATCATACACAAACACCACGGTATTATAATCTAAATTTTTTTCCTTACAATAGTTTTGGAATAAATTTCGCATACTATTATCACGCTTATACCGATAATAGTCTTTTCTTCCATCCTAAAGTAACATAAAGAGTAAATATCAAACAAACAATAACCAATTTAAAAAAAAAAACAAGCAAACAAGCAATAACCAAGTATAAATGCGAATTATCATGAATATGTATTCCAATGAATTATTGGCATTTAGAAATAAAATTAGTTAAATCTATTATATGTGAATTAATCGTGGCCATGACATACTCTATAATTCACTAAAGTCAGGGGTGGACCCAACATTTATAATTAAGGGGGCCAACTAGGAATTGCAGGGAATGAGTAATCGCGATTACCCTCACCTATTCAGATCTAATGAGACCTGTATGAGTAAATTTTTGAGGTTTGAGGTGGTTACGTGTAATAGGTGTGATTTTTTAAATCAAATTTGAGATGTGTACCAGTAGTATTAATATTATAAGGTTTTGGTATAGATATATCCTAGCGCTAGCGCTAACAGTTAAATAATACCAAGGGGGCGCAAAAGTTTAGTTTTAATTAGCCCTCATGTAAGTAACTATGAGGAGTACAAATAATTATTAAGGACGAAAAAGAAAAGATTGAGGAGAAGAAATAAGACAAAAGTACCTTCTATTATTATTATTATTATTATTATTATTATTATTATTATTATTATTATTATTATTACCTTCATCATCATTGGTATTATAATTAGAGGTGGCAAAATCGACCCAAGGTTTGTGTTGTGTTGGGCCGTGTTTTTAGGCCCGAAAAAAAGTCGGACCTATTTGGCCGGCCCGAATGGCCCAATGCGCTGGACTAACCCGACTTTTTGGGCCGGTCCAATTTTTTTTACATGAATTGTATGTATGGATTGGCTGGGCTGGACCAGTCATTTTAATAGGCATGACCAAAGTCAGGTCGGGTCAATTTTTGCAAAAGCACGAAGGGCTCGGGCCAGCTCTAACTATAATCGTCGATATAAATATTACGACTACTATTATAATTACTACTGATCTACATAAATGACAGGTTATAGTAATATCACATTCTTGGTTTTGGTTACCTTCAAAAATTAAAATGAAAGAAGACAAAGAAAAAAAAGAATAATAACCATTAATGATCTGATCTGCAGTCCCTTCATTACAGAATAGCATCCATGGAAATAGAACAAGAAAAAGAAAAAAAAACACACATACACACACTCAGAGACAGAGGCACACAGAGATAGAGAGAAATCGTTTTTATAATAAATATATAAAATCAAACCATGTCATGAACAAGAATAAGAACAAGAGCAAGAACAGGAAGAACCATAAAATTTAAAAAAAAAAAAAATTATAGATGTTAATATATAAAATAAAGAATGAACCTGAGACTTGAGGACGAGGGCAACCCCAGGGGTAACTAATGGTTGCTCTAACTGCCTCTTGCCGTTGGAAGTCCCACTTCGTCCCATTTTCTTCAAAGGTGTGTGTGTGTGTGTGTGTGTGTGTGTCTGAGTGTGTGTGTGTAAACACAAAAACAAATACCCCTTTGCCAGTTTTCTCTGTCACTGAAGTATTTCTATAATTCTGTCCTTATTATCCCCTTTTTTTTACTTTTTGGGATAATTACAAAAAGGACCCTAAGGTTTGGCCTAATTATTAAAAAAATATTTGAAAATTATAAAAATATGTTGAGGTTTGATTGTGTCTTAAATTCAAGGATGTAATCTGTAATATTTTGACAAACGTGAGTGGAGCTTTTGAAATATTTTTCAGATAAAACCTAAAGGGGGTTTTTGTAATTTCCAAAATTTCTGACTATTTTTGTAGTTAGCCTGAATCTCATCTTTTTCTGTTTTCTGAAATTATCCTTTACTTTTTTGTTATTTTTAGGCCCTTAGCTTTTCAAAGCTCATTTTTCTTGTGTAGCTTTTTTGGACGAAACCCTATTAAAGAATTAACAGAAATGGAAACTGTGACTATTCCAGATGCTAAAGCTAAGGTCACAATTAAAGGAATTCATAAATGAATATACAAACTTTTGTTAAAAAAATTGAACGAATGCTTCTGTCATTTATTGACATTACATTGGAAGATTAAGGTGTGACAATTACATGAGTTTTCCAGGTTTCATTTATTATTGTAATTCAATACTATATACTCCATATGCTGGACAGCAAATATAATAATATATGCCTCAATAGGTTAAATTAATTAGCATAAACATGTTAATGAGAATTAATGCAGATCATATATAATATTAAACAGATTTTATTATTGTTGTTATCATTATATAGAAATCACCTTCATCGTCATCATTGGTATTATAATTATTATTTAATATTACTACTATTATAATAACTACTTTTCTACATAAATGGCAGGTTACTACTATTATGTATGGCAAAAACTTGCGTGATACGGTCTCATTTAATTTAGATCCGTGAGACGGAGCCCTTACACAAAATTTTAAAGGTTTTTTTGTTTTCAGATTTTATTTTTCTTATGGTTTATATTTGTTTTTTTAGGGTTTATTTTGTTTCTTGGGTTTATTTTTAATTGATTTGGGTTTTTAGGATTTTAGTTTTTTTTAGGGTTTATTTTTATTTTTCGGGTTTATTAATGGTTCATGTTTTTAGGGTTTATTATTGTTTCTTCATGGTTCATTATTATTTTTAAATTTATTTTCATGGTTCATGTTCTCAAGATGGAGCCCTTAGGAGGTGCGTCTCACGGATTTAGATCTGTGAGACCGTCTCACAAGAGACTTGCTCATTATGTTTTACTACTTTTCTGTTCTTAGTATCCCATTTACTCTTTTGTTGTTTTTATGCCCTTATGTTTTCAAAGCTCATTTTTTCTTGTGTAGCTTTTTTAGTTTTTTCTCTGGAAGAAGCTCATTTAAAGAATTAACAAAAATGGAGATTGGGATCAGTGACGGATCCAAAGATTAGTAGTAGAGTGGGCTAAGAAAATAAAAAATTTATACAAAAAATGTGTGTATATATATATATATGGAAAACAAATATTTTCTAAATTTCATCAAAGTTGTGTCTGGCGAGACTTCAAAATATAAAATTCATCACTAATAGATTAAATATACATCTACATTGTCAATAAAATGTCATTCAATATAGAGCATTGAACAATCTTCAAGAAAATAATCTCCATTTTGTTACGAAGTATCGTCTTCACATGTTTCATTGCTGAAAATATATTTTTTTTTAGTTTTAGCCGCAGTCATAACAAGATGAATTAATCTAGTGAACATAACATAAACCTTTGGTTTTTTTTTGTTGAAACCTTTAAGAAATTGGAGCTAGGAATTAGTAAATGGCAAAAAACAAATTAAAATCACAGTACAAAGTTATTGATCAATGACTATCTAAGTATCATGGAAATTCTTATATGATTTTGAAAGAAAAAAAGTGGGATTGGGATTTAGGGGAAAACAAGGACTAGGAGGTGGAACCGTGGAATTGGGGAAAGCAGAGGTGAAATCAGTTTTGGATTATTTAGTTTTGGTTTGTTTATATTTCAGTACAAGGACTAGGAGGTGGAACCGTGAAGGGTTGGGGTATTCGATACACAGGTTTTTCAGACTATGGCTCAATGGTGGATTGGCTGAGAATTATACTACAGAGTGTGACCCCGACGGACACCAAATGTTTGCGACGTTGTTGTGGACGTTGTGGGAGGCTAGAAACAAACTCACTTTCAACAACAAACTCCTAACTCACGAAAGATGTTATCAGCTAGCTACATGTCGTTTGGACTAGGGGTGGAATAGGTCGGGCTAGGCTTTGCGCCGGATGATGGTCTGGGCATGTTTTACGTGTATTCGGCCTAAGCATGGCCTGTTATACATGGCAGAATTGCAACATTAGTCCTGTAACTTTAGGTCGGTCGCAAAATGGTCCTGTAAAAATCACGGTTTGTAAAATAGTCCTGTAACTAAAGAAAACTCGCGATTTTGGTCCAAATTTTGCCGGAAATTGAGAAATTGCTCGGAATAAGTCACGTGAGGCACATGTGGCTTTAATTCGCCAACCAGGCTTATGTGGAAATTATTTGGTGGTTTTTAATTTAATTTTTTAATGATGTGTTGTTTAGGTGCGGATGACATCTTCTATTTCAAAACCGTATTTTATCTCTTATTCCAATCGTGTGGATGATTGACACGTGTATTACACTTACCATTTTAGAACCCTACAATTTCTCGCTTGATTTATGCTTGAAAATTAAAATGGTAAGTGTAATAAACGTGTCAATCATCCACGGTTGGAATAGGGAAATGAAACACGATTTTGGAATAGAAGATCTCATCCGCCTAGGTGGGTTAGGAGCATTTGCCATGACAAAAAAATGCCAAATCATCCTCCACATCATTAAATTTTATTTTGTATCTATTGAGAAAATAAATCTAATCTTATTTTTCTTTTTCTTTTTTTCTTTTTCTTTTTTTCATTTTTCCTTTTCTTTCACTTTTAATTATCTTACTTTTTTTTTCCGATCTTCTTGTTCCAACCGCACCGACCACCCATTTCTCCACCCACCACCACGATTAGCGGGACCCGACGCCGCCACAACCCACCCATCCTGCACCCGGACATATTTTAACCAAAACTTCCACTTTATTGAGAGTTCGCTTGGAACCCACCGAAGAGAAGAGACTGTACCAGAAAATCCATTCTTCTGTTGAGGGGTTTTGCTTGAAACCCATACCAAACGTACAGAACATGGAGTTGGAAATTAGCAAAGAGAAGAGGTTATTTATTGTTCAGGGCTCATTGTTTGAATTGATTGAATATTGGTGTTGCAATTTTAGAGGATTGGGTTTTGTATAGAAAATGAAGGTTTTGTTTGTGAGGATATGAGTGGATTGGGCGTGAATTCATGGTGGCGTCGTGGAGTGGTACGGTGGCGGTGGTAGGCTTGGAATGGAGGTGGTGGTCGGCGGGGAGGAGAGGTGGTATGGTCGGAGGGTCGGCGGGCATTGAAGAAGAAGGTGAAAATAAAAAATTAGAAAAATAAATAAAAATAAATAAATATTTGGTTATACCATTTTCATATTTTTTATTTAACTAAAATATGTTAACATAATAGAGATTATTTATTAATAATAGAAAAATATAAGAAAATATAAGTATAAATTTAAAAAAAAAATTCTATATATGCTTTTTATATGTCAAGAATATATTTTAACACAAGTTATGCTTTATTTTTTATTAATTATTTTATCACTTTTTATATTATTTTAATTTCTATAAAATTAGCTAACTAAAATATTATTCTTAATTTATCTTAGTTGATCATTATTATTTAAAATTAGTCAAAAAATCCTCATTTATTAGTTAATTAAAACACATTTAAATTATTTTTAAAGTTGTATTCTTCAAAAGTTAAACATAATTTCCAAAATAAGTACTAAAGAATTTATATTTTTTTAATTAAAAAATAAACTGAAACAAAAGACATCTGTAATATATAATTCCATGTAAGAGCTATGTGTGCACTTCTAAAGTATGTATCATTCCACCTCATCAAATTGGACTCCACATCGCAGATCTTGGCCCACAATGAGGACACATTGGATTTTAGGGCAATTTCTCAATTTCCGGCAAAATTTGGACCAAAATCGCGAGTTTTCTTTAGTTACTGGACTATTTTGCAAATAATGATTTTTACAGACCATTTTGCGATCGACCTAAAGTTACAGGACTAATTTTGCAATTTTGCTTGTTACACATAGTAGGCTTTTTTTTCCAGCTCAAGTCTGGCCTATTTAATAGATAGGCAAGCCTATTAAAAGCCCATTAAAGGCCTACAAACCATATATATTTTATTTTAATATATATTTTATCGATTAGAATAATTAAATAATTATATAAAAATAGTAATATTAATAAAATATATAATATATATTGTGGTATTTAAATTTTTAGGTCTTAAATAGGTTACTACTAGGCTTGAAAGGCCTTTTAAAAGCCCAAGTCTAGCCTTTATTTATTTAATTAGGCTTGTTAAAAGGTCCTGGTCGGCCTATTTAATAAATAGCTGCAGACCAGACCGGGCCCAAAGTAAGTCAGGCCATAGGCCCCTGTCGAATAGCCTAGCATATTTCTACCCCTAGTTTGGATGAACACCGAAAGGCAATGTAGAATAATATCCTTCACGAGATAGTAGCGAGGAACGAAGTGTGCAGCCACCGGCAAGTGATTTTATCAAAATTAACACTGACGCTTCGATCATTGAGGATCAAACTGACAGTACGGGTGTGATTCTCCGGGATAGCAGAGGTTTTTTGTGCCGAAAACTTTGATGAAGAACACTGAGGTGGTGGGATCCCGAGGTAGCGGAGGCGTTGGCTTGCCGAGAAGGACTTGCAAAAGAATCAAGCTATGAAAGATTTATGTTGAGACGGACAATATCACGTTGTTTTACAAGATGAGGAAAAGAGTGGAGGATCTTTCATACTTGGGCAACCTTCTGGACGACATTTTCAATTTATTTTCTTCTTTTGATACAGTTATTCCGAGTTTCGTTAGATTTAAAAGGCAATTCTCTTGCCCATTTTCTTGCTCGTTTTTCGCTTTTCTTTAAATTGTAATGAACTTTTGGTAGGAGATATTCCGGACCAAATGGCAAACATGGTTGCTTCGGAAATGATCTCCTAATTATAATATTATCGTTTTTTCCCCTAAAAAAACAAAAGCAAAGCATACTAGTACATGGGCATCACGAGATTTGCAATGTGCTTCAGCCTAGTGTAGCCCTTGAATAGATCCGCCCATGCCTGAGACTTGATGGAGCACAAATACTCCGTCTACTTTTGTAAAGGAATTGAATTACGTACTTGTCATTATTTCCTTTAGTACTTTTAAGTTGTTTTTAGGTCTTTAGCTTTTCAAAGTTCTTTTTCCTTGTATAGCTCTTTTGTGATGTAATGGGAGTACATTGTACAGTAACCAGCTGGAGTTAGAAGCCCATTGTATTAACAATGAAAGGTCATAACATGATATCCATATTTGGAAATTGATTGCGATTTTCGAATGATTTAATTTTCTTGGACTATAGTCATATATAGTCTGGATAATTGTGAGATCTTTAGTGATTTTAAAGTACTCAATGTTCTAAAGGGCAAGTTTCTTTCTTGTCTTGACAAAAACTTTCTTTATTCTCATTGAGAAAGACTCTCCCCTGTGGGTGGAGGGGCGGCTGTTGGGTCATATGCCTCTTTATAACTCGTATACATTTTTCTCTCTCCTTGTTTGTGCATCTCAAAATAAGACTTGATTTCTTGAGATGAATATTTTTTCAATAAATAATTTATTTTCTCATTCAAAATAATGACGTTATACTACTAATCGGATGACAAAGGGATCGAGTAAAACTCGACCAAACCTTAAGCTAGGGTTTTAATAATGTAAATGGGTTTGAGCCTGTGTTTTCATCTTTAAATCACCCGACTCAAGGTTGACTTTAATTTTTTTATTATTTCAAATTATTACATATATTTATGATGTTTTATTTGGAAAATATATTTTCCAGAAAAGTCTTAATATTTGGATCTTGGTTTACGTCCTTGAAAACCATAGCAAGTTGGGTCTCGGTACAAGTAGACTCGAATCATTTAGAGTTGGCAATAGGTCGGGTCAACCTACCCAAGCACATCGGGCTTTTCGAAAAATTCGGGTTGGCCCAATTTTGGTCGGGCAACGGAAATGCATGGCCCACCCAGTCCGAATTTTGTACGTGGAATCATCGGACCGGGCCAAAAAGTCGGACCAAATCCGACCCATGTGCTAATCGGGCCGGATCAACAGGCCCAAAATTTTTTGGGCCTAGAATACCAGAGCCCGGTCAGGCCGGGTTGGGGATTGCCTGCTCTACCCCTAACTACTATCAACCATCCACGTAAGTTTTTGGGGTGACTGAACATACCAAAAATCCTACTGCTTTCAATCTACATATGAAACTACAAGTTCATTAACTGAACTGCATCGGCTAATTAGTATTATTTTCTGGTAGTATATAATATACCGTATGCATATCTGTCAGGGGTTTATAAGTCGACCAAAGATGACCCATTTATAACTCGAGCAAAGATGGTACCAAGAAATTAGTGTGTCCGCAACTCAACAGTAAAGAACCAAAACTTGAAAAATTTCACAGAAGCCAGTCTCGTTTTTATAAACAAGAGGCAAAACAAAGGGCAAATACGATTAAACAGGGTAAAAACTCAATTTATAAACGAGAGGCAAAACATAAGGGCAAATAGGCAAAAATACCCAATTTATAAACCAAAGGCAAAACACAATCGGGAATAGTCACATCAACAAACATACCACCGACGATCGAGCACCCAACTCTGAGAGCCACAACCGCATCGTAATGACCAAACACTTCGACAGAAATAACACCAAACAAGACGGAATACAAAACTCAAAACTGCATAATAAATAAAATACAAGTCCATTCGGTAGTAATAAAAACGTTTAAAATCATCATAGTAGCAGACGCCAGACAGCTCGAGTCACTTGGCACCTTTCTTGGCCGCTGCCTTGGTTACCTTAGCCCCTGATGGATCCTTCTTGTCAACGCTCTTAATAACACCAACAGCAACAGTTTGACGCATGTCCTCACAGCAAATCGTCCCAGAGGTGGGTACTGGAGAAAGTTTCAACAACCATGGGCTTGGTGGGAATCATCTTGACCATCCCAGCGTCCCCATTCTTCAAGAATTTGGGCTCCTTCTCAAGCTCCTTGCCAGATCGTCTGTCAATTTTGGTCAAGAGCTCGGCAAATTTGACAGCAATGTGCGAGGTGTGGCAGTCGAGAACAGGGGCATAACCTTGCCCAATCTGACCAGGGTGGTTCATGATAATGACTTGGGATGTGAAACTTGCAGCTTCCTTAGCAGGATCATCCTTTGAGTTAGATGCAACAAAACCACGCTTCAGATCCTTGACAGCAACATTCTTGACGTTGAAGCCAACATTATCGCCAGGAGAGCTTCTTGAAGGGCCTCATGGTGCATTTCAACTGATTTAACTTCAGTTGTGAGCCCAGTTGGACCGAAGGTGACAACCATACCAGGTTTGATGACACCAGTTTCAACTCTTCCCACAGGGACAGTACCAATACCACCAATCTTGTATACGTCCTGAAGTGGGAGACGAAGAGGCTTGTCTGACGGCCTCTTGGGCTCTGAGATCATGTCGAGAGCCTCGAGGAGAGTTGGACCCTTGTACCAGTCAAGGTTGGTTGACCTCTCGATCATATTGTCACCCTCAAACCCAGAGATAGGCACAAATGGGATCTTGTCAGGGTTGTAACCAACCTTCTTCAGGTAGGAAGAGACTTCCTTAACAATTTCATCATACCTTGCCTTAGAGTATTTGGGAGTGGTGGCATCCATCTACATAAAGAACAAAATGCGTAAATAAGGACACAGTACAAGACGCCAAAGGATTTCCATGACATTTGAGAAATATAAAAGATATAAAAGATAAGGAAGGTAATTAAGTGATTCAAGAAGACATTTACCCTAAATTAAAGCAAACCACAGATTAGATATAAAAAAACTTCAACTATGACTCACCTCGTACAAACCCATAAAAACATAAATTTCATCTAAAATTATACTTGGTGAAGATTCGGAGAAAAACAAGGTAAGAGTAACATTGTAGGAAAATAATTCAAAAAGGGTCTGAAAAACACAGAACTTCAAACAACCATTTTCACTTGAATAGCCAACAAAATAGAGTGACACATGGATTTGTGAATCAGACATATAAAAGGGCAAGTAAAATAACTAACAGAAACACACACCTCAATATGTGATGGGAATAAACTACCAAGCTTACAACCAAAAAAGGAAAAGGTGAAAAAGCATGACTAATTGCATGAATGGCTCATACACTATGGACATTATCAGGACTGACGGGACTCGAACCCATAGCATCCACCAAAAAAGGGTGGGCTCTCACCAATTGAACTACAATCCTGAATACACACATCTGTTGTCCATGATGAAGGATGACCCTCTTAAGTTTACCAAAATCTTGTCAATATCAACATAGGATAGGTAAAGCTAGGGTTTCACATTCATACAAAAAGACAAACAGATTAACAGATAAGTACACAGACATTTACATAACAGGCGCATAAAATAAGCAAAATATATAATCAGATAATTGTGATTTTAAAGTATACCTTGTTACAACAGCAGATCATTTGCTTCACTCCCAGAGTGAAAGCCAATAGTGCGTGCTCACGGGTTTGGCCATCCTTTGAAATACCAGCCTCAAAACCACCAGTGGTAGAGTCAATGATAAGCACAGCACAGTCAGCCTGGGAGGTACCAGTGATCATGTTCTTAATAAAGTCACGATGTCCGGGAGCATCAATGACAGTGCAATAGTACTTGGTAGTCTCAAACTTCCACAGGGCAATATCAATGGTAATACCACGCTCACGCTCAGCTTTAAGCTTGTCAAGGACCCAGGCATATTTGAAGGACCTCTTGTTCATCTCAGCAGCTTCCTTCTCGAACCTCTCAATGACACGCTTGTCAATGCCTCCAAGCTTGTAGATGAGATGTCCAGTGGTGGTTGACTTCCTGAGTCAACATGACCAATAACCACAATGTTGATGTGAACCTTCTCTTTACCCATATTTAGCTCAACTAATTAACCTGCAGTGCCAAAAATAACACCAATAATAAGAAAATTCCAACATAAATTTTAAAAACAAAAAAAATATATAGCAATGAAGTTATACGTCACTGAGCAAAAACAGATGGAAACACCAGATGATAAAATTAAAAGAACATAGAAATATGGGTAATATTAACGAAACAGTAGCAGCAGATCGTTATTAGTGATACATACTTCAGCATCAACAACTAGTTATCTCAAATTAAGAATTACAAAATCAAAAAATTAATTAAATCTCCAGTATCATCTGTTGCTAGGACATAAAAAATTAAAAAATCACAAAGTTCATTAAATCAACATATCATATCCATCAGAAGACTTTCAGTTCTGAAAACATATGACAAACACCAGGTGATAAATTATTAAAGAAAAACAAAAGTTTTGGAATCGTAATTAGAGATACATACTCCAGCAACCAAGTCGAATTTACAAATTCGATCCACAAAATCACAAAGTTCATTCAACAAAAATATCATATCCGATCAAAAACATTAAATTGATTATAAAATAATTGACAAAACTAGCAGATGCATAAAATTAAACACAAATCTAAGCGCATGCCTGAACGGACCTGACACCCAAAAATATATTAAAACATAAGCTAGAAATCCAACAATATTCCAACACTCTTATCATGTAATATCAATCAAGATAGCCTAATCATTCAAATCAATTCAAACCAAGCGAATTAACTCCCAATCAGCGAAACTTCCCAAAATCGTTGCGATTTGCATAAAGTCAGATGCATAGGAAAAGATGACGAAGACAAGCGGCAATTACACAAATCCAGAAGAAACATTACACAGAAATTCAGAAAGCAAAAGAAATTTTACCTCCAGGAAAGAATCGAGAGAACAATAGCAAAGTAGGAAAACACAAAGTTTATGAGGAATGTACTTATTTATACAACGGACGCTAGGGTTTCGAGAAAGATATTTGTTCCTGGACTTACGTTTATACCCCTAGGATTAATAAAAATGATTGTTAGTCCTTTTCTAACTTGGTGACCAAGCAGAATCTGTTAATGAGTAATGACCCTAAAAACAGGCAACAATTGGAAGGGAAAAAATAGGAATTAACAATAAGTTAATTATTTTAATAGGTATGGGTTTGGGCCGAAATTTATTTAAATATAGGATCCGTCTCATGGATAATATTCATGAGACCGTCTCACACAATTTTTTGTGATTTATAAATATTAACCATAATAAATAAATAACATTGAGACAATAAGATGCTAAAATCTATTAATTTAGCGAAATATTATAACCGATAAATTAATAATCTATATATGGCTTGTAAAAATATTTTTTGCTTGTGATAATTGTCAATACTTGTAAAAACTAATGAAGGATTGGAAATATTGAATGGTTTTTCTTACCACCAATCAAAACATCAAAAAATTCAACTTTGTAACGCAAATACCGTATTATTCATCAATGATATTGAATATTTTCTTGTTAAACTACGAGAAAACCACATTAAAAGTTATTACATCTTTAACAATAGTCAAAGATTAAATTCAGTGTGACATCAATTTCAGTAAGAAATAAGTAATGATTGAATCATATTTTATAAACTCTTCATAGATTAATATTATATATCAAGGAATTATTAATGTATATATTGCATAGGGCCTATGTGAATTATCATTTATTTATTATTTTATAAAATATTATTTAAGTGAGGTTATTAATTAATCAGGTATTAAATTATCGAGATTATACTGTACACCACAATATTTAGTGACAAAGATAAGCACACGGTGTTTGACAAGAAAGAAATATCTTATTTGACTATATTACTTGATTTTGATTTTCCGCATGATTAATATTTATCTGATATATTGGACTGTTGAAGATTAAGATAATAGAATTCTACCTTAATTTTAATATTTTGTTGGGTTATAAAATAGCCCTTTGAAATAGGTAAAACGGGCGTTTTTTTTTTTTTTTTGAAAGGAAATATTATTAAGCAACATGTAAAGTACAAATATTCTCCAAGTGGGCCACCACAAAGTCCGGAGGCTCCACCCAAATAGTAGGACTAGCATAAGAAGTAGACGCTCTTGCAAGAACATGAGCAACTACATTCGCTTGTCGACTCACAAACTGTACCCGGAAAGAAAGTACTGAATTTATAATATCTTTAGAAGCACGGATAATGCGACCAACTTCATTCTCAGATCTCTCCTGTTCCATCTAAAGACGTCAATAACCCCTTTTGCATCTATCTCAAAAACAACATCCGAGAATCCAGGTTTTAATCCAAATTCGCCCCTTCCAATGACCAAACTCTCTCCTTCAAAAACCGAAATATCACCCATAAACCGTTGAGTTACGCACAACAAAGTTGCACGGTGGCATCCCTTAGCACCATTCCAATGCCCACCTTGTGTTGGTCCTTGAAGAAAGTTGCATCTATATTACATTTAAGTGTCAAATTTTGTGGAGGATGCCATAGTTTAAAGCGAGCACTTACCCCCGCACCTGGATCCTGCGAGCATATTCGAGCAAATGCGGACCACATTTCAAGGAAAGAAAGAGCGTTCAATCGTTATGTGCGATTGAGTATGAGTATTCTTCCACAACTTTGAGTTTCTCTGTTTCCAAATGTTCCACAATATCATACTAATCTTAGCCATTGTATTCATATTAACTTCCTCCAACAATCGAAAAACCAAGATACAAAGGAGTCCGCATTTCGATAATCGGATTCACAATGACCCATAACCTCGCTAAACCTCCAACATCCAATGGCAAAGTCACATGAGAGAAAAATATGCCAATTATTCTCAAGCCGAGATTCTGAAGACACACAGAGTTGTGTTGTACCAATCCCTTTATGCGCCAAGTTGTGTCTGGTTGGCAAACAATTCCTGCACGCTCTCCATAAAAAGAATTTTACTTTCGCAGGAATTTTCAGCCTCCATATCTTTCTCCAGTTGCCTCGCAACTCAAATGTTCATCAATGAGAGAATTTACCAACACCTTATAACCTCATTTCACAATATAATTTCTGTTTTTTGAAAAGTGCCAAATGAGATTTGTCATTCTCAGGTGAATGATAAGGTGGAAGTTTAAGAATTTGATCAACATCCCTCTCACAAAAATATTCTTCAATGATATTCATATCCCACTCATACAACCCCTTGTATTAACATATCATAGACTCACAAGTGTCTTCTAACCCCGTAAGATGAGGAGATGTAGTGAAAACGTTAGCATCATCCTTGAGCCATGGATCCCTCCAAACATTAGTGGACCTCCTGTAAGTCCAAACGGCTACGATAATCTAGAGGGGTGAATAGATTATCTCCATGTTTTCGATTTCGCCCTCTTTTTCGAACAAAACAAGCCAAGACAATAGAAAATGTGCGGAATGTAAATAACACGCGTCGATTTATAGTAGTTCAATCCACCTAGGGCCTAATCTACTACCACCAGTATATCCGGGATGAGTTTTGAAAAAGAAAAAGAATTTTATTAATTACCACAATTAATACAAATTCAACTTACAACACCTTGAAGAGCACCACACTCTTCTTCAACACCACCTTGGAGATTACCACAATCTCCTTTGAAGATTACTACAATCTTCCTTCAACGGAACCTATGAAGATCACCACAATCTTCAATCTTGAAGAATACCAAATTCTTCAAACACCTCAAGAGCACCACACTCTTGAAACTCCTATCACCTAGATCACCCAAGTGTATTCTTTCCACAAGAATACTCACAAGGATGTCTTGTGTTGAATGATGACCAAAATTAAGATTACAACTCAATAATGAATAATACAATTTGAGTGCAAGTGTAATCAATAAATAAAAAGCCTAGACCTCAAGATTGTCCAAGTGCAAGAACTTAGGTTTTTACAACAAGAATGTAAAATATGAAAGCTTGGAGAATTTGGTGATTTTTCTTGTTGTTTTGAATGCTTGTGTGTTATATATTGTGTCTTCAATTCATCCTCTATTTATAGGAGAGTCTTCACCAACATAGGCTCCTTCTTCTTCACTTTTGTCTACAAAGAGAGGATCACAAGATGTAGTAATATTGTACAAAAATAAAAAGTAAATCTTGTCAAAGAGTTCAAACGGTACAATTTTTCACAAATAATTGCACAGGAGACCGATTGCTCTATAGAAAAATTTGAACGTTGGAAGAGAATAAGTGCGATCAGGTACGAGGTTGTAGGGGGTCGACCGGTCCCCGCTCAATTTTTCAAGACAGTAATGCTCTGTTTTCATTTACGCACTCTTCACGCACGGCTGATTCGACCATTTGCTCGACTCGGCCGACCTCCAGTTTGAAATGTTGTCCGATTTTTATCAAAAATAAACTTCATGAAATACTCCAAAAAATTAGTAAAAACATTTTAAATTACTTGGGAGTATTTGGACAACATTTATAAATATTGTTTTGGTGTAAAAAAACAATTAACGCAAAAAACATCAAATATGTTGTCCAATTTTTATCGAATAATAAATTCTAAGAAATACTCCAAAAATTGGTAAAAACATTTTAAATCATTTAGGAGTATTTGGACAACATTTATAAACATTGTTTTGGTATAAAAACTCATTTAAACAAAATCATCAAAAGTGTTGTCCAATTTTGTTGAAAATAAACTTGAAGAAATACTAGGAAAATTAGTAGAAACAATTTAAATCATTTAGGAGTATTTGAACAACATTTAAAAACATTGTTTTAGTATCAAAATCATGATAAAACCATTTATCAAACAATCTCCCGCTTTTTTATGATTACAAATCAAAACAATTTTACCGGTTTAAAAAGAACTATCCGTTATGAGCGACAACATTCCACGCAACATAAACACAAGGATGGGAGTATAGATATACAAAGCATTTAACCAAAGCTCCCTTGTCAACATGCGCACAACAAGAGTAATGAAATAATCAACTAAAAAGCTAAAAGCTCAGCTTTTACGAATTGAGCTTAAGTATCAAGAGCTTATAAGCTCCCCTGTCAACAAAACATCATTAGACATGAATATGAGTCCATAATACATCAAATGGACTAAGTATGATCCACAACTTATGGCTTTTAATAGCCACGACTTATAACTCATTTGATTTGCAAAACATGATCTCTATAAATATATAAGACTTTTGAAATCGAGAATCATGTAGGTGATGAATTTTTCATTGAAACGTTTTATCGAACACTTGGCGGCGTTAAAAATTGAAGAAGATATATATAGCCCTTGTAAATGTAATCAAGCCAAGTTTTTCATCACCAAAATCATTTTTTGCAAATATAATCCAACAACCATCATCATTCACAACACAATTATATAAGAATTCCATCAATATAACAAGTAGAGGCATTTTCTCATGGTTCAACCCAATTGAGATAAAAGGTATGATTCTTACCATTTAATTGGTGAGGATGAGTAACAATGATGATAAACTAGCAATATAATCCCCAAAATATGTAATTTATGCAACAAAACTCATTTGAAGTGAATTGTGTGTGAAATTTGCAACGGGACAAAGTTTCTTGAAATAAGCCAAAAAGAAAATAAGAACATAAACGATTTTAACCAAAAAAGCGGTGAGCGTCCAGTCGAGGGCAACAAGTCGAGTCGAGGCGACGGCCGGTCGGCCCTGTACCTGCCATTATTTGATTTGTTTAGCAAAAGTCCGAAATTTGAACCAAAAATCCGATTTTCGCCTAAGTTTTAAAACGTGTAAAATGCAAACATAGACCTCATTTAATATACATTATGTCATAGTCAAGCTCGAAATGAGGTAAAAGACTCGTGATAAATGATTAAAGACAAATGTCCCCGAGTTATCTTTGAGACGGAATTAAACACATCTCAAATTTTTTTTTTTTAAACGCAATCCCTTAAAAAATATCGAATCTCAATATGTGTAGTTTGATTATGACGAACCATATTTTGAGAAATTGTAATCAGGACTTGTTATCCCGAAAAATATGAACTTTTTTTTTTAATTATGGATATACAAGCCATAAGAAGAAGTGTCTTTCAAATATTTGAAAATTTCTTTTAACGACATTTTAATGAGATTCGTGGAGATAGTTTTGAAGTCGAGCATATAGACATAAGGCATAGAAAATGTCGAGTCTAAAGGAGTAATAAACATAGATAAACATACCTCGAATTTGTTTGTCGATCAATATGCCTTCCTCCACCTTTGTCAATCTTTTCATTGGTAGCCATAGATGTTGAGATGGTTCTTCCTTCTTTAATGACTAACTTCTTTTAAAGGTTCTCCATGTACACTTTGATTGTGAAATATAATCATCTTCTTTGCATTGTTTAACTTGAATTCCAAGGAAGAAATTGAGCTCCCCCATTATGCTTATCTCAAGTTCACCTTGCATCAACTTAGAAAAATATTTTGCATAAATATTCATTAGTGGCACCAAAAATATTCTCATAAATTTGCACAAGTAAGTAATCTTGCCCTTTTTCAAAAACAAGTAGAGTAGATCAACTTTACCTCTTGTAAAATTATTTTGCAAAATAATTGCTAAGTCTATCAAACCATACACGGGGTGCTTGTTTTAGACACACAAGGCCTTTTATAAAAATCATTTGGCCTAGAAAAAATTTTCAAACCCCGGTTGCTTTACATAGACTTCTATTTGAACAAAACCATTTAGAAAATTGGATTTAACATCTATTTGGTAAAACTTAAAATTTTCTTAAAACAAGAATAGGTAAGTAAAATGCGAATAGCTTCAAAAACATGATACGGATGTAAATGTTTCATCAAAATCCATTACTTTCTTCTTGACATTACCTTTGAGCTATTAACCTCCCTTTGGTCATCAAACTTGTTCCAAAATATCAAACAATTTTACGCAAAATCTTAACAAGATATCTTTGCACAAGAGCATAGTAATATCGAATAATAGAGATACTGATAACAAGTAACATATGCTATCTTTCAACCAAATCATCAAGAGTTTCATAAAACATGTAAGTTCAAATAAGCTTATAGGAAGCTATATAAGGTCTCTTTTGAAATATGAAAATCCAAGAGCATATAGTTTAGACCACATTTAAAAGATGCATTTGAACAAGAGTTTTGACAAAAATAAATATAAGCAAGCAAATGCATAATTTTGAGATAAGGATGAAAAATAAATGTTTTATAAAAACAAAATATAATCATTTACAAGACTTGGATAAAACCAAGCTTTATCGACTAGTGCCTTTCAAAAATCGAAAAATCCTTTTAATGGTACTTGTATGAGATACTTTGAAATATCTTGAAAAATAAGCACATAGGCATATAGCAAAAATTATATCGAGTCTAAGAGATGAATAACAATGGTAAGCGTACCTCGATAATTTATGTCTTGTCAAATAATGAGTGGATAACCATTGATGAAGATATATAAATCCTACACAATTCTTAGAACAAGTTTTGCACACAAGAATAATTGTAATAGTGTAGGCTAGGGTTGTAAAAGAATCGAATCGAATCGAATATTCACGATGCTTACTCGATTCGAATCTATATATATATAATAACAGGACTATTCTATGAATAGTATGGCTAAATTTTCCGCTCAATTTTTTAGGCTATAAATAGATGTTAATGTCTTTAATGCATCTTTGGCGCGAGAAATGGAAATGTTTGGAAGATAATATGACCAACTGTATAAACTCTCATTTTATTTGTTATGCCTTTTCAAACTTTCTTAATTTAATAAATAGTTCTTTGATTGTTAAGGCGGGTCGCCATCTAAAAAGGAATGTGCGAAAATTAATGTGAGATATTGTGCAAATTTTATTTTGATATAATATACCATTTCAAATTTTCTTAATTTACAAATCATACCATACGTTTTTTTTGCTTAATTGAAGATCTATATTGTCGTTCTAATTCTTAAATTTGCAATAACTCGGCATACAAGTTTTAAAATCAATTTCATATATAAAAATGCGTGTGTATATATATCTCGATCTGCCCATACATATTGCATAATTTAAAAGCAAATTTTTATGTAGAATTCTTCCCATAATTTAAAAGCAATCTCAAGAGGAAATATATTGTATTTACAATCAATGTTATAAAAGGACATTCCGCTAATGAAAAATAAACAAAATATAGTGTATATATATATTAATATGATACGCATATATTTTCCATAAACTAAACAACGCAATCATATACAAATCTACATATACAATATATTCGACTTAATTATAGGCAACGAGTGATGAAAGAACCCTGCAGATATGATATCCATCATCGATTATGTTAATCAAAAGGAAACAAATCATTTGCATATTGTTATAAAAGGACATAGAATATACTAAATAAATGTGATTATAATTCGTTAATTAAATCCTCACAAACAATTTCCTTAAAAGTTAATTTCCTTATAAGCCTCATCTTCGCTCTGCTATATATATGTCGAGCATTCCGCCATATTCAATCCTTACAACATTCATCATATCAAGATTTAGTAGCATAACGTTCTTGCTCTAACAAAAAAAAAATGGCATCCATTCTCACATTGATCAAGGAGTTAAACATGACGAAAAAAAGTGGAATGTGAAGTTTCGTCTTATGCATATATATATGAAAAGCCCGACTTATAATGATAAGACACAAATATAGTCTAGAATGCATCTTCCACGATTATGAGGTATAACACACATTTATATATTCTTTTTATTGTATTCTAAGTTTTTGATTATTTTGTGTGCAAACAGATATTATCGGCAAGGTTGTTTCGATGCATTCGACACAAACCGAGAGAACTTCGGGCGGATACGATTCATTGATATTATTCTAGAGGATTTGCGGTAATATAAAGAAACACTTCTACTTCCCTATTTCAATGATGGACAATTTGAACCAATAATCATAGTTCCGCAAATGTGCAGGGCAAAAATATCTCGTGGTAATTATTTAAATTTTAATGGGTATGATAAATCTATCTGTCTGACAAAAGTATTTGACAGATGTTTCAATAATCTTACTACTTTTTGTAATTTTAGACGTAGTCAAGGTCTCCAATACATTCTACGTGTATTAGTGGGGATCCGGAAGAGGTTGAGGACTTTAAAAAAAGGTTTTAAAATAAAAATAAGGATTTATTAATAATAGATTTGTTGTATTAAATTTTTTGCTATTTGATATAAGATTAAATATATATTTTTTATTATTTGCTTAGGATTATGAGCAGCAACAGGCCAACCAGCTCAATCAATCAATTATCAAGGAAGATGATGTTTTGAAGAAATACGAATTCTAGGTTTGCTTTTATGTTATGTTTCTTGATCGTTAAAGACATTTGATTCTTTTTTTAACTTCAGTCAATTATAGCATTTGCAGTTATTTTAATATAATTTGATTTTTTTAGTATTGGTTCGAGTTTGATTATTTTTATATTTGCATATGAATTTTTTTTGCTTTGGGATATATAGATGAGATAATTAGTATATACATTTATATATTTATTAACAAAAAATATAGATTTAATAAACAAACATTATTTGCTTAACAAAAGTTATAAAATTAGTTTTAAATTTGCATCGAATTTTTGTTCATCATTTGAGATATAGGAATGAGATAATTAGTATATACATTAAATCTATATATAAATAAATAGTTAATTATTAACAAATCTAAACACGACTTTCTACTGATTGCTCAAAAACAAAATGTGTTTAACCAAAAATATAGATTTAATGAATACACAATTATTATATTTATATTTGCTTAATATGCACATTGATTATATAAAAATTAAGATTATCCGCCTAATATGCACATTGATTATATAAAAATGTATATACAATATTCAATAAGTTTTTAAATGTGGCATGGACTAAACCCGATAAGGAATGTCAAAGCAAAGTGGAATAAAAAATTCGAATAGAATATAAAACTGACAATATTTTTTCGCATTCAAAATGAAAACTTAATACATTTCAAAGTCAAAGTCAGAATTTTTGAAATGAATGTTCTTAACATGATTTATATTCAGATTTAGATTTTCAAACATTACCATATATCGGAATATATAAATATACATGATATTTTGTCCATAATAATTAATATTACCAAATTCGCATGAGATAGGACAAAGATATAAGAAGGTGAAAGATCAGTCATTGTGCATGTTGTGAAATCTAATTAAGTACACACAGCACAAACAACTTACAAAGTCAAAAAGTAACAGTCAATATTCAGAAGAAAAATCGTGTCTAATAATCAGCTTTCATAGCAAATATTTTTTTATAATGAAACAGCTAACGAGAAAGACAATTTTGGAGAAAAACATGCAACGGACAGCTACCGAACACGGTATTATATGTTTCTTTGCAAAATACTTTATCATAAAATCTTTTTTATGGGCTACCTATGTATTCTTAAATGATAGTTAGTTTAGTGACTTAAATTGATAGTTAGTATAGTGACTTACCAGTTACCACTGCAATCTTTTCTTTGTTCTCTGCAATGGTGATTTATGCTTCTCTGTAATCAACACAAATAGAAACTGGAATACATCAACAAGTTAAATTAGCCACGATATTTATAATTTCATTGACAAAATCAAGAAATACTAAGTGGGTTAACTTATCTTAATATAATTTTCTAGAACCGTGAATCATCTACTATCAATAGAATTTGCAGGTTATTCGACAAACGATGTGTTTTGGAATTTTCCTCTCTAATAGAATATGGGTTATATTTAAAAGGACATAAAAAGAAATACTAAGCATCAATTACAGAAAATTAATATCAATAAAATAATATAAATTTAAGCTTTTATCATTTCATTGACAAAATCAGTAAATACTAAGGGTCATTTTAACTTATCTTAATATAATTTTCTGGCAACAGTGTATCATCTACATATATATCTTGGTGATTTTTTTGCCGCTCAAGAAATCGTATAGCCTCTGCAAATCGGAAAAAAAATACATTTAGTCTTCGGAAAATCCAAATAATAACACCGCTAACATTTTATAATAATTTTCTTAAAAATAGATTTTGGCAAAAACTAGAAATAAGTAATGAGATCTAAGTAAAAAAATGAAAAACACTAAAACAACAATTAAAACACATAAATAGGAACTGAAAATATACATTTATATTGTCTTTTTTTTGGTCACTCAGAAAATCATTTAGCCTCTGCAAATCAAAAGAAAATAGCCTCTGGAAATATACCTTTGTAACACCCGCAAACATTTTACAACTATTTTCTTTTAAAAGAAAAAGCCCAAGATATCTAAAAAATAGCAGATGTAAGTACGAAAATCTACATCTAAAACAAAAATCAGTACATTCATAAAGAATAGGAAAATATACATGGAATCATGATTTTTTGGTCGATTAAAACATTCTAGCCTCTGCAAAGGGAAATAAGAACAGCTGATCAAAAACTTGGTACGATCGTAATTTTTTGAGAGTGAAGCAAAATAATAACAAACTGGTAATATACCTTACATCGTGATTTTTGGGCCGATCTAAGATTTTTGGTTTCAGTCTTCAGAGGATTTCGTCGTTTTTGTTTTGTGAGAGATTAACAGATCATTTCACAGTAATTATGGGAGAAAGCGTAGGGTTTTCAGAAATAAAAAGGATAACTTTTAGTTGTTGATAAATGGTTTGGGGTTGGGAGAATAAAAAGTTAGAGAGTTTTTTTAGAGAAGAATATTAAGATGTTGACTGGTGAAGCAGAGTTGAATAGAAAGTAGAGAGAAAATATTTTTTGGAGAAAGGGTTGTGTTTCATTTTTTGTGAGTGAAGTGTGTAATGAGGCTGATGATGGTATGAAACTCTAACAGAGAAATGAAACCCTTTTTCTAATATGCACCGTTGATTAAAGGATTATGTGTCAAAATCTGGTGCGATGGGATTACACGTGTTATGTCAACCGAACTTTTGAAATGAAGAGCAAAATTTTTACGTACTTATGGGTTAATGGGGCTTTGTGATTAATGTATTTGGGCTAATCTTGTAATGTAATAGGGCCTCACTTATTTAATTTTTGGGGTTTTAGTAAGATTAACTACTCTTTACAAAATTTTCGGTACTTATGGGTTAATGGGGCTTTGTGTTTTTAAGCTTTTTATATGTGTTGCGTTAGTATTTTTTTTCATATATTTATATTATATAGATTAAATTCTAATTGTATTCACACTATTCTATTATTTAATTACTAAAAACTCGATTTTTTAATAAATTCTATTCGGTATTTTATATAGATTATTGGCACATTTAATTAATGCCAATTTTTTATTTGAAAATTTAATGTAATTCCACACAAATATATATATTTCAGATTCATGGCCAATTATATGTTGATGTTTTGCGAGTAAACAATTGTAGGGGTTGAAAATATTAATTTGTAGCGATGATACATCGAGCGACAAACAGACAAATAATGTAGTGTACAACGAAGTATTCCAAAATTTATAATTTTTATTTGTGGTTATATAACATAGTTTGTTTCATACATACATTATATTGTTTTATATTACGTGTATTTATTACATATAACCCAACGATTACCTTCCGTGCATCGCACGGTCAAAAACTAGTTCGACTAATATTCGAATATACGTATTCGTATTCGTTTATTATTCGAATTGAAAAATATATTTGTATTCGATTCGACCATTATATTCGAATATATTCGATTCGATTCGAATATTCGTATTCGAATTTTTTAATTATTTTATATAATTGTTTTCTTTTTTGAAGGAATATACTTTTTTCTTTAAATTGTGACTAATTTATAATATAAATTAAAATCTGAATAATAAAAAATTTATCAAATAAGTACTAGTTGGTAAAATTAACATAGGAATTATGAAATATATATACATATATATATATATAATCAATACTAATATATATATATGTATTTATTAGTAATATATAATATAAATATATATTATTCGAATATTCGAATCGAATATTGTGTTATTCGAATTCAATTGAAAATAATACGAACGAAAAATATATTCTTATTCGAATTCTTATTGAATTTTTCGAATCAATCTTGATATTCAATTGAATCTTGATATTTGAATTGAATCGCGAATCGAATAAAGAATATTTGATTCTTTTACATCCCTAGTGTAGGCTAGAGCAATGATATATGTCACAAGTATGCTTATGCCATAAAAATCCATAAGAGATGATAAAACACTATAGTTTAAACAAATGCACAAGAGTTTTAAATATAACATGCAAGGTCCTCTTTTTTAAAAGATTTTTAAGAACACTGAGATATATTGAAGACCTTAATTTTTGAAAACTCATTTTGAAAAATTAGGCACAATTACAAACATGCATAATAACAAAATAAAATGCATATTTAAATGAGGAGATGCGGTTTACCAATTACGCCATTTCTATGGGTTATGTCTTTCCGTTGTTGATGGTATCTTCCCTTTGAAAATCATCTTGTAGATGATGGCTTCTCCAATTGCTCCATTTCCAAGGATTACGTCCTTTCCATTGTTGATAATGTCTTTCTCTTGGAAATTCATTTTGGTGATGTCTGTAAGTCAAGCGCTACGATAATCTAGAGGGGGTGAATAGATTATCTCCATCTTTTCGATTTCGCCCTCTTTTTCGAACCGAATGCTCAAACAAAATAATGAAGGTGTGGAATGTAAACAACACACGTCGATTTAAAGAGGTTCAACCCACTAGGGCCTAATCTCTACCACCCCAAAGTATATCAGGGATGGATTTCAAAAAGAAAAAAAGATTTTATTAATTTGCCAAAAATTAATACAACACCAACTTACAACAACACCTTGAAGAGCACCACACTCTTCTTCAACAACACCTTCAAGATTATCACAATCTCTTTTGAAGATCACCACAATCCTCAACGGCACCTTGCGAAGATCACCACAATCTTCCGACTTGAAGAGCACCGAACTCTCCAACACCTCCTTTGGAGATTACCACAATCTCCCTTTGAAGATTACCACAATCTTCCTTCAACGGCACCTTTGAAGATCACCACAATCTTCAATCTTGAAGAATACCAAATTCTTCAACACCTCAAGAGCACCACACTCTTGAAACACCTATCACCTAGATCACCCAAGTGTATTCTTACCACAAGAATACTCACAAGGATATCTTGTGTTTGGTTGATGAATTACAATCAAGATTACACTTTGAAAAATATTACAACTCAAAAGTGCAAGTGTAATCAAGAATGAAAGCCTAGACCTCAAGATGTGAAAGTGATAGTACTTAGGCTATTACAACAAGAATGTTGAAATGAATAACAAGGATTATGTGCTTATGATATCTCTTGTTGTTTGTATCAAGTCTTGTATTTGATTCCTCAAGCTTTCATCTATTTATAGGAGAGCCTTCAAATTTGAATTCCAACATAGGCACTACAAATGTAATATACATATTGGGACACTTTATTTGGGATGCTTATTATTATGTGTCTCTATTATATTTTATTGGGACATTTTATAATTCATATGTAGTATCTCTATTTAAGAGGACATTTATTAGATTTTACCCAAAAAATAAAATTATAAACAAATGAAATTTTTAAAGCGGGGAACCCACCAAAAAGCCAAGATAGGCTTTTTCATTCACGCGGGGATGGACTAAGAGAACCCGCTAATTTTTTTATCGACTAAAGTGAAATCCCAAAAAAACCTACCTTCTCCACATTCACAAAATACTCTATTTTGTTTTACGCTAATTGGAGGAAGAAAACTCATATCTCTCTCACGCTGACTCTCACATAGAGGGTTTAGCCCTTTCTCTTTTGTGGGAATTTCTTGCGCGAAGGTGTAAATCTGTTCGCCAAAGCTTACCCCCGATTGTTTACTGGTAAATTCTTCTATCTTAGCCTTTGTGTTGGAGAATTAATGATTTGGGCTGCCTAAATTTATGGGGTTTGGTCTTCTGCAATGATTTAATCTTGGGTTTTTGTTAGGGTTTCTTTTTAACCATATTTTCGTTGGGAATTTTGTAGGGTTTTGTTTGTAGTATTTTGTTTATGTGTTTGCTTCTCTGATTTCATAGAAAATCTGAGTTTATGTTCTCTGAATCATGATTCCAAATTTTATTGATGTACTTTCATGGAAAATCACCGGGAATATTTCATTTTAGTTATAATTTGTGTATGTTTATTGATGTCTTTGCTTTATGTGGATTTTTTCTACATGTTTTGCTTAGTATTACGAGCCTGACAGTCAAACTCTTTATGGAAATTTCAAATGGATTAGCCTTACATATTAAATTTTAAACTCAATTATCAGAAAAAGAAAAAAAAAGAATTATGGTTGTTATGTTGAAGGGATCATAGCTGATTTGTTGTGAGGTGGGGGTTCACAGTAAAATCCCCTGTATTTACAAACATTTGATCCGACCCATGAGGTTGTTATGTTGAAGGGATATAGGTTATAATTTTCTTGAATTTTTGAATGAACAACGGCTAAACGTTGATCGATTTAAAATTAATCTGATTTTTGAAGGAGTAACTAGCAAAATTATAAATCGAGTTTCAATTGTGATTAAATTTTTGTACTCATTTTTCATGCATTGAACATGGAAATTAGAAAAATTCAAGAAAAATGATAAGGAATCATTACTTTTATATATGGTGTCAAGCTTTCGATTGGTGTCGTATGTGCAATGTGTTAGGTTTTTGCTTTATGATTTTTGGCAGTGGATTGTTTGGTAGAAAATGACACATGGTGTAGATTAGTGATAATGTTTGTGATGTTACTAATGGAGACATTTTTTTAGCCAAGCAAATTAAATTACATGGACTCAAAGAACTCAAAGTAATCAACCAAAATGAGATTATATATCATGACAAAGCACTTCAATTAGTCTTTGCCTAAGCTCTTCCAGAATGAATTTTTTACTGTGATCATGAGAGTAACTTTTCATAATAACGTATACAATATAGTAAAGTGAAAATAAGAAAACTATCTTCTGAAAAGAGTGCAATAGAGCTTTTTAGGCCATTAATTTAAGCATGACAGGGAACTTTGGACATGGTTTTTAAGTAAGGATTGTGAAGATTTTAAAAGAGTATGAGACAAGAAATTGGAGGTGATGAATTGAGGACATATGATTTTGTTGCTTTTTATCTGATTGCTGTAATATTTAATATGGCTTGAAAGTTTATCTGGCTTCTTCATGCCACCTTAATTATTATACATCTACTGCCATTCTGCTATATTTTTTTTATCTTATTTATTAAGTAAACTATATTTTCAGGTAGGTACTATCTTCAGCTATATGCATTACAATTTTATAATCATTTCCCTTAATAATCTGTTTTATAGTCTACAAATAGCTAGCACATACGCCTTTTAACAAGAACGTTTGTTTCTTTCTCTATATGGAGTTAGTTTCTTTCAATTTTCCGTACATGACTTCTTTCTCAATTCTCCCCATAATTTACATGTAACTGAGTTTCTTTTAAGGGGATTGATCTGATCTTTTATTTTTGCTATTGGCATTTTTTGCATGTCTCAGTTTTGGTTCTACAAGGCAAAAGGTATAAAGGGAGGAAGACAACTCTTACTTGGAAAGGTTAAATCCTTTGCTGATTAATTCACATTCTTTGTTGTTAAAATTTTAATTGAAATATCTTCATTAAGGTCGTTGTTTATTTCAGCTTATAATTTGATGAAAAAGAAAAGATTTTTTGGTTTATGTAGATTATCCAAGTGAAGTTCTGATAGGATTTTGAAAGTCAATTACATTTTTTGTATTTGTTTTAAAATTGTATGAATTCTATCTTTTGTAGATTACCTCTCTCTCTCTATCTCTCTCTTTCCCTCCTTTTATCTTTTTTTCCTGATTTGGTGGCATATGATTCTTGGGGGGAATGGATTTGATTTGCCGAATATGCTTATCACATATTTGAGAAAGGCTTTTTTGTTTTAAACTGGAATATTGGTTTATTCTTGTTTCTTATATCATTGAATAAAATTAGCATTAGTTAAGCATGTTTTTGAAATGTTTTTCTTAATTGGAAGTAAACTAGTGTGTTCATTTGAAGCACATTTGCTTGGCCTTTATCTTTGGTACGTGCAATTATCTTTTAGGCACTGGTAAATATTGAGATCTCTATGATGCTTCTATTCTGCTGTTTAGATACTTGAAATGTGTTGTTGTAATATAATGTCGGTTTGGCTATGCAACTAAACTATATATGAATGACTGCATGGTTTGAGTTTCTTGGGGTCTCAAACTGTTACCTGTACCTTAAGGGAGATTGAAAACAATATTATTAGAAAATATGAGAAACTAAAAGCCATTGCAGTTTTTTCCACAGTTGGTGTTCTCCACAAGTGTTGGTTTGGGAGTTCCTTTTGATTGGGCTGTTGGATTAGATCCTCCATACGTCTCCTTTGGATCTTATAGAAAAAGAGAAGTCCTTGACTTTAACAGTGCTTTTGTTGAAGAAACTGTCGCATTCTCTCTTTTTTTGGACTGAGGAATACTATCTGAAAATTACTTATCAACTGCTCACTTCTTAGATGATATACACACATATGATCTAAACTTTCAACTTTAATTGCGATTTGTGAGGCATCCCCTTGATGCCCATGTAACAGAAATATTTACCTTTTAAAAGGTGTAAATATGTTGCAGTCTCTTGTGCTATGATAAATTAATTTCACTTTCAGTATAATGATTTGTTAATAATTTCTCACTTTCATTCATTTGAATTTTATGTTTATTTAAATAATATCTACATTAAACATGATAATTTAGCACAAAAACATTAGCCTATTTGATTATATGATGCATGATTTTCTCTTATACTTCTTAAATCTCACTTTCTCTTGCCTCTTTTTGGAGGTGTACAGACTATATTATATTCTAGTAAATCCATGACTATATTTGGAAGCATTGTTTTGCTCCATCTCTGCATATCATTTGAAGTTATAAGCTGTTAGCTTGTTATCAAAATTTTATTTACATCAGCTTGTGCAATCTATACACTAAGCTTGTTATCAAATTTTTATTTACTTCAGCTTGTTAATTCTATATCCTTCTGTGTGCAGGTTGGTTTGGATGAAAATGATGATTGATGCAACATAAGTGAAGTTTTTGAGCCTGTGTTGGGGCACAATGCTAGAGAAGAACTTTTGAAGTGGTGGTTTGTTTTAAACTCTTTGTTCCTCAAGATATTAGATGGTGTTTCTTGGCATTTCATTAATGCTCTGCTGGAGAAGAAAGTTATTTGATTTTGTGAATATTAGATGGGATTTTGTTGGCATTTCATTAAAGTAGGAATTGGTTGTTATATTATTTATTCCTGAATCTGTGAATTTTTTAAGTAGGTGTTGGAATTTCATTAAAGTAGGAATTGTTTTGTTTCTAAATGAAGTTTATTTCTTGTTCATGATCCACTAATATAGTTGTTAATTTCTAGGTTTATGCCTATTAATGTAAATCGTTACATTGTTTTAAATTGAGGTGAGGTTTCTTTGGATTCTCAAAATTAAGATTTTCATTTGCATTATTAGAATCCCTTTATTTGACTTTGGGTTGAAATTATAATTTTTCCGGTTTTATTTTGAGACATAGTTTGATTTATCTAGTTTATTGACCAGTAATGTCGGCTTATGAAACCATATAGAGACACTCCAAGTGTCCCAAATAATTTAGTGATATATTATATTAGACATTTATAAGTGACTTAAAAGAACAATATAGAGATACTTTAAGTATCTCGAAAAGATATAATTACCATGTTTATGAAACCATATTAAGACATTTAATTGTGCTGTTAAATCATTTACAAACATATATAAGTGTCTCATAAAGTATTTTAAAATATACTTTAAATGTCCCGAAAAGACAATATAGAGACACTTTAAGTATCTCAAAAAATGACATATTGAGACGTTTAATTGTGTTGATAAATCATTTACGGTCATATATAAGTGTCATATAAATTACCTTAAAAGACACTTTAACTATCCCAAAAGGACAATATAGAGACACTTTAAATATCTCAATAAGATATTATTATCATATTTAAAAAATCATCTTGAGACATTTAAATAGGTCGCGAAAACATCTAGAGACATATACGAGTGTCTCAATAAAATACATGTAAAGACATTTTAAATGTCCCAAACAAGTGTCCCAAAACTTTACGCAACACCATTACATGAGACACTTACATTAAGCATCCCAAAAACTGAAAGTGTCCCAATATGTGGCATATTGGGATACTTTTCAGTGTCCCCATAAATAATTTTTGTTGTAGTGGCTCCTCCAAAGGCTCCTCCAACATAGGCTCCTTCATGGGCTCCTCCATGTTTTCTTTTGTCTACAAATAAGACAAAGAGATTAAAATAAATATGGTTGTCTCATAAGGATACAAAAATCAGATTATAGAACAATCCCACATTTTAAGGAAGAATGGTTTTTCGCACAACGGTTATATTTTTGTCAAACTAAAGGGCGACCGATTTGCGCACAAAAGGGCGTTTGAAATTGTCTTTCGAAAATTACTCGGGCGACTGTCGAGGGGTGCTCGACCGGTCGACATCACCCTAGCCTGGTCGACCTCTCCAAAAATAGAACAGGGGAGATTTTGCACACTTGCAGTACCTTGGCCGACCCCGGGCGACCGTCCTGACCGATCGGCCGACGGCGACCGGCCGACCGCTTGATTTTTCTTCCGTCTCATTTTCTGTTTCAAAAATCATCTTGATGTACGGGTTGCCCTATAGGCGACTTGGTCGACCACGAGACAGTAAATGTTGTCCAATTTTTGTCGAAAATAAAACCCAAGAAATACTCCGAAAATTTAGTAAAAACATTTTAAACCAATCGAGAGTATTTAGACAACATTTAGGAACCTTGTTTAGGAGTGAAAAATCCATTGATATAAAATCATTAAAAGTGTTGTCCATTATTATCAAAAATAAACTTGAGAAAATACTCCAGGAAAATATTAAAACCATTTTAAATCATTTAGGAGTATTTGGACAACCTTTAAAAGCATTGTTTTGGTGACAAAATAAAATCATCAAAATTAAGATAAAATCATTTATCAAACAATGTCTTCTCCTTTGATCAAATGAAACGGTCATTTGATGTCTTTAAAGCGGTATGTATTTTCCTTGATTTTTATTCCACGGTACCTAATATGACATCGTTTTGTGGTACCCTCAAGTGTTTGGGTCCTTTGGGATTAGCTTTGAGGCTTTTAGGTCTCCAACAATAATTAGAGTTATTTCTAGCCCGACAAGTATTTACCGTATGACCCTTTTTACCACAATAGAAGCATGTAATAATTCTAGGAGAATAATGACCAACATACATAGGGACTTGATTTCTTTTCACATAATTAACAACACAGGTTTATGATCAAGTCCTTGTTTCAATTTATCACAACTATGAACATCAACAATCTCGGTCATTATATCGGTACTCAAGTTGGATTTTGATAAATCCTTTTTCATGCAGTTAATATTCTCGACAAGAGTACTATTTTCTTTTTCAAGGTTTCTAACCTTATCAAGTGTGGTGATGTTAGCACATGACAGTGATTCATAAGAAGTAAATAAACTATCCTTATCATTTTTCAAAACATTGAATTCCTTTTTCAAATTTTTGTATTTAACAAGTAAGCTTTGGAATTCATTTTGAATCTCATCATAATCATTAAGAAAATCACTATAATCATTGTGCAAGTCATTATAAGAAGTAGAAGGTTTAGAACTTACCTCGTTTTCTTCTTCGAAGCCCATAAGACATCATTCATATTCATCATTGTTGGAGATTGTAGAAACCTCATCCCATGTTGTTGGATTTGATGTTGTATCCAATTGAGAAGTAGATGTTTTTGAGTGGCTCCTTTCATTTGCATATACTTCTTCTAATTTTCTCCATACTTCATGTGCCGATTTAATTTCTACAATATGATCATATTATAAAATGGTAAGTGAACAATACAAAATATTAAGAGGTTTACCATTTAAGGAGATGATTTTCTTTTCTTCATCATTGAGCTCCTTGAGGACTTTGGAGGTGTGAGGTGTGTCTTTCATCGGAATAGATTCTCCATTGACGATCGTGTTCCAAATATCGAACCCGCAACCTTGTAGATAGCATTCCATTCTTTCTTTCCAAAATGTAAATTTTTGGAATCAAATAGTGGTGACATGGTGGTGGAGGCGCCGGTGAAGGTAGACTTCATTCGTAGCCGATGATCATTCCTCTTTACTCGCGATGTGGGAACGAGCTTGCCAAAAAGTTTGGCTCGATACCACTTGTAAGTCCAAGCGGCTACGATAATCTAGAGGAGGTGAATAGATTATCTCCATCTTTTCGATTTTGCCCTCTTTTCGAACAAAACAAGCAAGACAATAGAAAATGTGCGGAATGTAAATAACACGCGTCGATTTATAGTAGTTCAACCCACCTAGGGCCTAATCTACTACCACCCTAGTATATCAGGGATGGGTTTTGAAAAAGAAAAAGAATTTTATTAATTACCACAATTAATACAAATTCAACTTACTTACACCTGAAGAGCACCACACTCTTCTTCAACACCACCTTTGGAGATTACCACAATATCCCTTTGAAGATTACCACAATCTTCCTTCAACGGCACCTATGAAGATCACCACAATCTTCAATCTTGAAGAATACCAAATTCTTCAAACACCTCAAGAGCACCACACTCTTGAAACTCCTATCACCTAGATCACCCAAGTGTATTCTTTCCACAAGAATACTCACAAGGATGTCTTGTGTTGAATGATGACCAAAATCAAGTTTACAACTCAATAATGAATAATACAATTTGAGTGCAAGTGTAATCAAGAAATAAAAAGCCTAGACCTCAAGATTTTGCAAGTGCAAGAACTTAGGCTTATTACAACAAGAATGTAAAGTATGAAAGCTTGGAGAATTTGCAAATTTTTCTTGTTGTTTTGATTGCTTGTGTGTTATATATTGTGTCTTCAATTCATCTTCTATATAGGAGAGTCTTCACCAACATAGGCTCCCAACATAGGCTCCTTCTTCTTCACTTTTGTCTACAAAAAGAGGATCACAAGATGTAGAAATATTGTACAAAAATGAAAAGTAAATCTTGTTGTCAAAGAGTTCAAACGGTACAATTTTTCGTCACAAAATTGCACAGGCGACCGGTTGCCCTATAGAAAAATTTGAGCGTTGGAAGAGAATAAGCGCGATCCGGTACATGTTGCGGGGGTCGGCCGGTCGGCCGACCGGCCGCCTGTGGGTGCGGCCAAGTCACCCTACCCTCGGACCGATCCCCCCTTTCGATTTTTTTCAAGATCGTAATGTTGCATTTTCATTTACGCACTCTTCACGCACGGTCGACCATTTGCTCGACCTGGCCGACTCCAATTTAAAATGTTGTCCAATTTTTATCAAAAATAAATTTCAAGAAATACTCCAGAAAATTAGTAAAAATATTTTAAATCACTTGGGAGTATTTGGACAACATTTATAAATATTGTTTTGGTGTAAAAAACAATTAACGCAAAAACATCAAATATGTTGTCCAATTTTTATCGAATAATAAATTCTAAGAAATACTCCAAAAATTGGTAAAAATATTTTAAATCATTTAGGAGTATTTGGACAACATTTATAAACATTGTTTTGGTATAAAAACTCATTTAAACAAAATCATCAAAAGTGTTGTCCAATTTTGTCGAAAATAAACTTGAAGAAATACTCAGGAAAATTAGTAGAAACAATTTAAATCATTTAGGAGTATTTGGACAACGTTTAAAAATATTATTTTCGTATAAAAACAAAATCATCAAAATCATGATAAAACCATTTATCAAACACCTCCCATCCCCAATAGTCCACCTTACCCCCAACTTAAGTAGTTGCCTTGAGCTCCAGATACTTCTCCATGTGAAACTTGGGTTATTTCCAAGCTCAGAATTTAGAAAATCACCTCGAGGGTAATATTTAGCTTTGAGCATCCGACTAATGAGAGCATTTGGGTTAGAAACAAGTTTCCAACAAGCTTCGCCAACATAGCCAAGTTGAAGAAGTGGAATTCTCGGAAACCAAGTCCTCCAACATCCGTAGAACCACATAACTTATTCCAATTTAACCAATTAATTCCACGACCGCCTTCCTTCTTTGTACCCCACCAAAACGAATTAATCATCCATTGAAGTTCATCTCCTAACAAATATGTAATAGAAAAACACTCATACAATACGTAGGTAGAGCTTGAGCAACGGACTTAACAAGCACACACTTACCCGCTTTAGAGAGAGGCTTGCGCCATTTTGTATGTAGGACCATAAATGATTCCGAATATAGCCAAATATCTCCCTTTTCCTTCGACCAATTAGAGAGGGTAATCCCGATATTTCCCCCGGGTTCTGCTTTGCACGCCCAAAATCCCAAGAATTTCATCGTGGTCCCGCAAATGTACATTTGAGCTAAAAGAAGAGAAGATTTATGGAGGTTTATGGCCTGGCCTGAAGTTTCCTCATATTTATTCAAAATCGCTTTATTCTTTCGACTCTTCCTTGTTGGTCCGTGAAAAAAAGATAATCGTCATTTGCGAACGACAAGTGACTCATTGTTGGTGCACCCCTACAAATTTTAGCTCCGTGAATAAGCCTCTAGCTTCAACTTGACGCAACATGGAAGATAATCCTCAAAGACAAAGAATAAACAGATACGGGGATAAAGAATAAAAAACGGGCGTTTTTATTATTCATCTTCTTCTTTACATTAATTTTCCTATGCCTTGATTTTTGACTTGAGTGCAATGCTTTATGATTTAAAAAAAGTGAAAAAAATTAAAAGAAATGGACTCGAAAAAAATAGTTCAAATTGATTGGGAATTGTTGTGAATTCAGGGTTCATATTATTTAATTTGTTTTTTTAGCAGTTATGATTTTTGCCATAGAACCGATCAAACCTTCTTTCACAAAACAAAATTTTAATTTTCACTTTTCTTCACCTTTTTATAAAATTTAAAGATCTAAACTTATTACCTTATTAATTACATATTATGTGATTATTTAAGTTTTCCTTATTAATTACATATTATGTGATTATTTAAGTTTTTAACCATGTTAGAAATTTCTTAGGTCGTTTAATTGATATTTTTTAATCTTTAAAATATATTACATAATCACTATTTGTAGAAAATAAAATACTAATATTGTCTTTTGCTTTGATAAAGTGGAATATGTATATACACAATAGTATAAAATTTAAGTAAAGTATGTTCTATTCTAATCCAAATCAAATGTTTCATATTGTAAGCCGACTTAGTCGAGGATTCTAATCAATTAAACTAGGGATAATTACAAAAACACCCCTGAGGTTTTGGCTAATTACAAAAAAACCCAAAGATGTTTCAAAATTACAAAAAACCCCTTGAGGTTTGAATCCATCTAACATTTTCTTCCTTCATAAACAACGAACATTTCAAAAAACCCATGATACTTCTAGAAATATTTCAGTTAACCCCTTAAAATTAAGGAATAATCAAATTTGAGGGGGATTTTTGTAATTTTGAAACATCTCTGGGTTTTTTTGTAATTAGCCCAAACCTCAAGGGTCTTTTGTAATTATCCCATTAAACTATTTTAAATTTGGATGGATCCCTATCATCAAGACATATATTCTAATAGGGCTGCACATTGGTCGAAACCGAACCGACCGACCGAAAGTTCGGTTTGGCCAAAATGCCAAACCAAACACCGAACCGAACTGCTCGGTTCGGTTCAGTTTTTGGCCGAAATTTATTCGGTCAGTTGCCCGGTTTTCAGCCAACCGAACTTCAGTCAAAAATTAACAAAAAAAATGTTGTGCCAATTTGACATGCTACTACTGACCACTATCAGAATAAAAACAGGGAAAAATTAATATGGATAGTCGAAGCAAAAATCTTACGCAAACTCCCTTCCAAATAAACAAAAACCTGATCTTCATTTTCTGTTTTGAATCTAAGGGTTGAAAATGAAGTCCCCACATTTACACGCCCAACACATTGGCTTATAAGTTGATATACCATCTCCCCTTCAATCTGAAATTTTTGGGATTATTTCTTGGTGTAAGAATTTAATGGTGGGTGCTATTGGAAGTTGAATTGCCTCACAATGCAAGTACCCCCATTTTGATTTTTTTCTTCAGAAGTGTTTCTGCATTTTACCAACTGTCATTAGAGTTTGAGGAATTGGGGAGTTTTTTGTTTAACGGTGAATTGCTATTTGAAAGTAAAAGCGCAGTTAGGATTAGGAACTGAAAAGAACACTTTCAGATATAGCTATATATATATAAAAAAATTCGGTTTGCGGTTCGGTCAAGTCGACGAGCCCTATACATAAACCGAAACCGAAAACCGAAGTTTCCAAAAAAAAAAAACGAACACCGAACCGAATTTTTCGATTCGGTTTTGGTTTGGGCTGAACTGTTGGTTTCGGTTCGGCCGCATTAAACCGAACTATGCACACCCCTATATTCTAAATTTGGATGAATCAATCCTTATCAAAAACAAAAATCAACTAAATGTATACAATATTAATTTAATATTGACATATTATATTATTACTCCCTACGTCTCAATTATATAGTCCAGGTTGGACTTTTCACACTGATTAAAAAAATATTGGAAATTACAAATATACAAAACAATTACTTAATTTGCCCCTATTTAATGAATAGTGAAAATTATAGAATGCATATTAAATAGGGTTATAATAGTAAAAGAATGAAAAATTACTATTAAATATGGAAACTGGAGTATATATTTGGGACATACCAAAAGGAATAGTGGGTATATAATTGGAACGGAGGGAGTATTATTTTATAAAATACAATAAAGATATAATTAATTTTATTAAAATGGGTCGGGTCAACTGTTGAACCAGCGACCGAACAATAAGTACCGCGCTTCCTTTACATATCATATAGAATTCCAAGAAAAATAAACAGCTCTACATTTTGCAACTGACCCCAAATAAAAATTGAGAAAAGTAACGATAACCTTTGAGTTCTTTTCTTCTACCAAACAAATAAATTTATCTAAAGGTTCTCTTCAAGAACAGAGAGTGACAATGTGACATATAGGTTTTGTGAATCAAAAATATTATCATTTGTCACAGTCGAGTATGAACGAACCAATGCTATGCAAAGACTCCAGTTGGCAAAACGTGATAAGAGATCGCAAATTATATTGGACTGATGGATCAGCTAAGAATTTCAGATGCGGAACTAATTTGGGTAAATCACATAAAACAATGGATTCAAAATAATTGAAATGCTACTGTACCAACCAAAAGCTTCCAACATAACTGAATGAAACCAAGGTGAATGAATATAAACAGAATAAACTTCTAAATCCTACAGCACAACTCCACAAGAAAGCAACCAAAACTTGAAGCCACCAATTAGATCAAAAGATATAACTAGCAAAAACTCAATTCATAAAACATAGAGAGCAAAAGAAATAACAAGTCATATTACACCACATGCCACCGACGGTCGAGCACCCAACTCTGAGAGGCACAACTGCAGGATGGAGACCAAAGACTACGATAGAAATGACAACCAACAATACGAAATAAATAACTCAAAACTGTTTGACAAAGATAACACACGTCTTTTTGATAGTAATAGAAGAAAAGTTTGAAATCACGACAAAAGTAAAACCTAGGCTGCACGATTCACTTGGCACCTTTCTTAGCTGCTGCCTTGGTGACCTTAGCTCCTGATGGATCCTTCTTGTCAACACTCTTAATAACACCAACAGCAACAGTCTGACGCATGTCCCTAACAGCAAAACGTCCCAGTGGTGGGTACTCGGAGAAAGTTTCAACCACCATAGGCTTGGTCGGAATCATCTTGACCATCCCAGCGTCCCCATTCTTCAAGAATTTAGGTTCCTTCTCAAGCTCCTTACCAGATCGTCTGTCGATCTTAGTCAAGAGCTCAGCAAATTTGACAGCAATGTGTGAAGTGTGGCAGTCGAGAACAGGGGCATAACCTTGCCCAATCTGACCAGGGTGGTTCATGATAATGACTTGGGATGTGAAACTTGCAGCTTCCTTAGCAGGATCATCCTTTGAGTTAGATGCAACAAAACCACGTTTCAAATCCTTAACAGCAACATTCTTCACATTGAAGCCAACGTTATCACCAGGGAGAGCTTCTTGGAGGGCTTCATGGTGCATTTCAACCGATTTAACTTCAGTTGTGAGCCCAGTTGGACCAAAGGTGACAACCATACCAGGTTTGATGACACCAGTTTCAACTCTTCCCACAGGCACGGTACCAATACCACCAATCTTGTAGACATCCTGCAATGGAAGCCTTAGAGGCTTGTCTGAGGGCCTCTTGGGCTCATTGATTTGGTCAAGAGCCTCAAGGAGAGTTGGTCCCTTGTACCAGTCAAGGTTGGTGGACCTCTCAATCATGTTGTCACCCTCAAAACCAGAGATGGGCACAAATGGAATCTTGTCTGGGTTGTAACCAACCTTCTTCAAGTAGGAAGAGACTTCCTTCACAATTTCATCATACCTAGCCTTAGAGTACTTGGGGGTAGTGGCATCCATCTAGTATAGAGAACCAAGTAGGTGAATAAGTACACAATACAGCATCAGTAATGATCATCATAACATCTGCTCATCTTAACAAATTACATGCAAGTATTTTTGCACATGGAGGATGTCACGAAATAGTCACTAATACTACTTCCTCAAACAAAATCCACTCATCGAAGTACCACAATTAGCGATAAACTTGGACAACAAAACAAGGTAGTATGCACATTGTTCAGACAAAATTACTCGATACATGTTCACTTAAACAGTAATTAACATAAACTGCCCATGGATTTGCAAAACAAAAAATGAAAAAGTAAACACCAAAACATACAAGCCTTAGAATGTAACTGAAATAAATTAACATAGATAAGAATGAGGATTCGAAAAGGTTAAAAAGTACACAAAACCAAACCACTTAACATATGCACAAGATTATATCAGGACTGACGGGCTCGAACCCGTAACTTCCACCCAAAAAAGGGTGGGCTCTCACCAATTGAACTACAATCCTGAATACACACAATCTGTTGTCCATGATGAAGGATAACCCCAATTCAGTCTACCAAAATCTCCTTAACATAAAGATAGGAGAGGTAGATCCAAGGGTTTCACTTTCATACTGAAAGACAAACAGATTAACAGACAAGTACACATAGGCATTTACATAACAGACACATAAAATCAGCAAAATATATAACCAGATAATTGTGATTTTAAAGTATACCTTGTTACAACAGCAGATCATTTGCTTCACTCCCAGAGTGAAAGCCAAGAGTGCGTGCTCACGGGTTTGGCCATCCTTTGAAATACCAGCCTCAAAACCACCAGTGGTTGAGTCAATGATAAGCACAGCACAGTCAGCCTGGGAGGTACCAGTGATCATGTTCTTAATAAAGTCACGATGTCCGGGAGCATCAATGACAGTGCAATAGTATTTCGTCGTCTCAAACTTCCACAGGGCAATATCAATGGTAATACCACGTTCACGCTCAGCTTTAAGCTTGTCAAGAACCCAGGCATATTTGAAGGACCTCTTGTTCATCTCAGCAGCTTCCTTTTCGAACCTCTCAATGACACGCTTGTCAATTCCTCCAAGCTTGTAGATGAGATGTCCAGTGGTGGTTGACTTCCTGAGTCGACATGACCAATGACCACGATGTTGATGTGAACCTTCTCCTTACCCATATTTAAGCTTCCTAAGAAATCTTAAAACCTGAAATGACAAAAAGAACACTCTAAATGAGAAGCGTTAAACATAAACAGGAAAACAATCAAATCTTCTAAAACTATGGCAGTGTAGCTTTATCCCAACGAGCAAAAGAATATACAAATTCCATCGACAGTGATTTGGGGGAAAAATCATAATTTTTTTTGACAAGTGATTTGGAAAAAAATCAGTTAATCTAACTACAAATTAAGATTAAATTCAAAAAGAAAAATAAGTTTTTAAATATATATATATATATATATATATTCTCAATGAAACAAAACCAACAAATCGTAACACAATCTATTATTCGTTATCTCAGATTCAATTAACAATCACAGTTCATTAAATCTACAATATCATATCCAATTATAAAAAACAGAATAAAAAATATGACAAACTAGTAGATCCATACATTAATACACAATATCTCATAGCCTGCATGAACAGACCTCACACCCAACAGAAAATTAAAACAAAATTCAGTGTTATTTCAACGCTCTCCCAGTGGCTATCATTCAGATAACCTATAGCATTCAGATCGATTCAAACAACGCAAATTAACAAAATACACAAGATTTTCCCGAAATAGTTGCGATTCGCAGAAAAGTAAATTCATCAGAAAAGAAGATAAAGATCACGCGATAACACTCTTATAACTGCATATGGACTACACAGATACATCGAGAAAGCAGAAGAATTTTACCTCTACAGAAGAATCGAGGGAGCGAGGGAGAAAAGGCTTTTGGTATAGGCAGAATATAAGAGTGCGCCTATTTATACAATGAACGCTAGGGTTTCGGTAACATTTTTGAAACTTACGTTTATACCCCTAGGATCGGAAGTAAATGACTGCTTGGTCCTAGTCTAACTTGGGGACCAAGCAGAATAAAGTCAATGCCATAAATTTATAGTCCCACTAAAAAGTCATTAACGGAAAACTTTTATTAGTTTCAAAAACACCAAAAAAAAGGAAATTTTTATTTTTTATTACAACATTAAATTCGTAAAAATAATCATAAACTTTGAAGAGGGGCCATTTATAAATACTTGGCCTGCAAGAATAAGCACTAAGCAGGCGGTCTCTTTTTATATAACTTATTACTAAATACAAAAAAAAAAGGAAATAAACTGATTGAATTAGAACGTAGCCTTATATAAGTGTGGTTTGGAATTTTCTAAAGAATTGAGCTCAAAGAGTTTTCAAAAAATCAGTCTTGAATCAAAATCAAGTATCATGATTCACTTTTTCCTAATCTTCAGAAAAAAAAAAAGAAAAAAGGAAAAAAATTGCTAGAGAAGTACATAACCTCATTTTTCTTTTGATATCAATCTAAATTTGGATAACTTGAATTTTTTTTATCTAAACTCAAAGGCTATCAACTTCATTTGGTTGTCTTTCACGACAAAAAAAAAAAAAAAAAATTAAGCGATGATGATAAAAACTTCTCAAGGATAGCTTGCCATATTTCAGCACAAAGTCAATGGATTTATTCACTTGATTAATATTTGGCATCAACCATCTCCTACTCTATATATTTGTTACGATTTACTTCCAACATATTCACTGATATAACTTTATAACATTTCATATTTTTTGCAATGGAGTTTTACATATTAAAAAAAAAAGGAAACGCATTGTGCTTCTATGTAATGACCTCTATGGACATTCTTCAATCAAGATGTAGAATACATGGGCAGTCATTATAAAGTTGTGCTTTCACAAGACTATACTCCATTTTAAATTTTACGTATTAATCTATTTTATATTTCTGTACGTATAGAGGGATGTATATGGTGAACTCAACACACTCAGACATATTTATCTTTTACGGCATAAATTTCGCCCACTATAGCTATCATATTAGTAGTTATAAATCTACACCAAGACTACAAAGTCCAAGAAGACACTAATTTTATAACTACTCTTCAAAAATGTGAAAAATAAGAACTCACTCAAATTTTAAAGTTGATATACATTAAAGAAAATAGACTCAGCTTTAGATAGAGATTGATGAATTTCATACGTAGTTATGTATAAGTGTTGATTGGTAGAAAGCGTCTCAAAGTGTTAAGATATATTCTGCCAAAAAAACCATTGTTTTCTACACTAACAATGCAACTTAAAATTAAAAACATTCCCCTCAAAAAAATTAAAAAACATGTATAAAGTTAAAAAAGAATATTTAGTGAATAAGTTGCAATAGTAGATCCAGGTTGAACATTCATGCAACCTACCAATATTTCAACAAAAATTTTACAAGCCAGTTTATGTACAGACAAGTACATGCTGATAAGTTTAGTAAAATATAAAACATGACACCACAATATTATGTTTCAGCTTGAATATGTTTGATACAATACATGAAATATAAAAAAGTTGACAATGCCAAACGAACAAGGTGAAATCACCAAGATGATGACATCCTTCCAACAATTTTAACTGCTTTTTCCCAGAAATCTCCACTTTTCAGAACCAAGAAATTTCAGAACTGAGATTTATCCAAGCTGTCGAAGTAGGGATGGTCCATAGCAGCTTTGGCTGAAATTCTGTCAGCCGGATCATATTTAAGCATCTTCTGCATAGCCAAAAAGACAACACAACAGAACATTGATATCACGAGATCTAGAAAACGTGTAAAGTAGATGTCGAAATTCAGCATGGAAGAAAACCAGATGTGATAGAAATTTTGAGATCAATTTCATAGCCAAATAAATCATCTAATGGCATTGCAAAAAGCTCTAATGGTCCTCATGACCCTAAAATGGAACTTGGAAGTGGAAACAGAATGTATAGATAAACTTTAAACAGGTAAGGTCACAAGAAAACTAAACAAATGGAGAAGCTGAGACATAAGGAATCACCGATAGAAGGTCAACGCCATCTGGTCCCAATGAAGGAACAGCACGGGCCAAGTTCTGAGCTTCCCACTGGGGATACACATGCCAATCCCTCAATGAACTAACTCCTGGCCAATCCTTCTCAGTTGGTGTTCCTAACAACCTGCAATGATGCATTAATTGAAGTGAATTACATGGGATTGGAAATAGTCATTACATAATTTGAGGAAAATGAATACTTGTTCAATCTTTAAGAACGAGGAATAACTCTTCAACAGATACAAATCAAAACAACATTATTTCAACAATAATGAAGAAAGATTCAAAATATTTATAGCATGATATTGTTTCAACAAAATATTGGGTGGTTCGCGTGAATTCAGTTGCTTTAACGCCGCTCACTCAATATCTTTCCCAGTACGTATAATTAACTTCACCACCTTCTATGCACTTATAGTTACATAAAGCACACAAGTGTATATAAATCAGCTCAGGCATATGTATCTTCAAAACATATTTAGATGTTCTTGAACATATTCCGATGTTCCAATTTAAAACAACCACTCTACCAGCATACCTAGTGGCTAGTACCCACAAAGCCAAGAACCACTGAAGTTTAGTTCTCATCATTATAACTACTAAGTATTATACACCATCAGAATGCCGTCTTTCTTGACATAAAATTATTTAACCCACAAGAGCAATAGTTGCATCAAGAATATAGGTACTTTGTTTATGCAGAAGTAATATATTTCTGCATTTTTCTAATGTGAGAGGGTCAGAGTTTGAAGGGACAAGAGAGAAAAAAGTGATGCATATACCAAAGTGTACATGTCTCTTAAATAACATTCGTTCATATTAACAAGCCAACTTTCTGAAGCTAATACAAAAGTCACATTCCCTCAAAAAGAAAAAAATACAAAAGTCACATAACATAGTAAGTTCAATCTATAGATAGAAAAAAAAAGGAAAGAAAAGAAAGAAAGAAGAGCTGTACCTAAAAATATGGAGCAATTGTTGGAACTCAGAATCACCAGGAAACAAAGCTTGCCTCCTGACCATCTCAGCTGAAACAGGGGAAAAATGATGCCAGGTTAGTTAATTTCGTTTCCCAATTGTAGAAAGAAACAGGGTAGAAAAGTTTCCCACCAAAAATACAGCCAACAGACCACATATCAACAGCGGTTGAGTAATGAGTGGATCCGAGCAGGACCTCAGGCGCTCTATACCAGAGAGTTGTTGGGCAGCGGAGGCGTGTCGTGGTCCGAGATTTGATTTATCCGGAATACCCGACAAATCACACCAACAAGATGATGGCAAAAATAAATGACACCGACAGAAAATAAAATGAACACAAGTAATTTTACGTGGTTCGGCAAAACCCGCCACGTCCACGAGTATCCGTTCTTTACTAATAAAGAATTTCCCGGTACAAGAAAATACACCCTCGAGTTTTATGGGCCAAACCCAAGAATAAAAGCCTCTCGTACAACCACTTTACTAGCTATCAAAGAACACTCTCCCCAACCCTTTGGTTACCCAAGAGAAAAATACCCCGAATGTTTCCCGCACCTATCACAATTTGACTCACCCAAATTGATCTCCCAGTGTGGACACTCATTTTTCCTCTCCACCCGGTTGGATGGCCAAGCAAATAACTCGCTTGCCATGATTTCTTCCTTCAACCCGTAAGCCCTTTTTATAGCAAAGTGATGAAAGAGAAACCAAACTTTTCATCTCATCTTTCAACAATGGTGTGCTCTCTTTTCAACATTTGTTGCTTGGTCAAGCTAAGAAATTTCTTCCCACTTTAATTGATTAAATTGTTTTGGTGTCCGCACCTAACAATCTCCACCGCACAACAAAACAATATCACCCGCAAAACCGAACATTAAACATCATTGGCCTTCAAACCCCCGCACATGCCGAATCGGTAAAGGTCCTAACTCCACCCGATTCAATCGGGTCAATACACACGTGCGCCGATCACCAACACCACTAGTTGATCGCCGAGAGGACGACCTCAATCCATCCTCTCGCCCAACAGATTTTCCTCACACCCGCCTCGCTCCCCGGAAGCCTTCCGGCGCGCTACCACTTCGGTAATCCTCGAGGTCACCAGGACGATACAAATTCGAAACTTCTCTCTCACCCTCAGACCCTTCCACCATGTGTGACTTTCGGGACTCCACCTCCCGGTGAATATCGCATTTGTTGGAATCCACAGCACGAGAAAATTAGATTCATCCGCATATTTGGGACATAGCCACACCACCCAAACTATGGTCCACTCCATCACCCATTTTGATTTTTACCACTCCAATCCCATGATTCTAAAAGTAGAACCATCACACGAGAACAAAGTTCTGCCCTCTCGCAATTGAAGTAAATCAAAATAATCACTTGAGTACACATGCATTACGCATCCCGAATCTAAAATCCATCAATCTCGAGACGAAGTATCAATCCTTGTGGAGACCGTGAGATATCTCCAACTTCCGCAGCCTATCACCGCATCACCACCGCCACCGCCACCGCTATCATCCTTCTTTCTCCGAGACAATTTCTTTTGACGTGATCCTTCTCGTGATAACGATAAGATACAACACCCTTTCCCTGGTCCTGAATCGACCTGCGACACAGATCCACCACCGAGAATCCCTCCTAAGATTCTACCGATTCATTTCGAGCAACCAAAGCATATACATGTCCCTCCTCCTGGTTTGCCTTTTTCTATGGGACAACAACGATGCTTTTATATATGCTCCGATCCCCAGTGTCTCGTTTCCGTACAACAACATCATCACCTTGATTATCATATGAATCAGGGATAGAGGTAAAAGTAAAAGGGTTTTATCTTCTTCCTCAACCTTTACACCAACTTCCCCGTTGATCCGATTTGCCCCTTTGTGCACCTTTCATATCTGGCCGATTTTCCTCATTTCCCTTCAACGCCATTGCCAGGCCCCGTTGAACTAGGGAGATCCTTCACCCTTTATTGCAAGGAGTGAAATCCCCTTTGCCGTCAAATTGTTGCACTTGAATGGATTTGTCACCGCCACGCGGTGTCACCGGAAAAATTCAAATCTCAATTTTCTACCTTGCCCGAGTTACAAGTAGCTCGATACCACTTGTTGGGCACGGCGGAGGCGTGTCGTGATCCGAGATTTGATTTATCAGGAATACCCGACAAATCACACCAACAAGATGATGGCAAAAATAAATGACACCGGCAGTAAAATAAAATGAACACAAGTAATTTTACGTGGTTCGGCAAAACCCGCCACGTCCACGAGAGTATCCGTTCTTTACTAATAAAGAATTTCCGCATAAGAAAATACACCCTCGAGTTTTATGGGCCAAACCCAAGAATAAAAGCCTCTCGTACAACCACTTTACTAGCTATCAAAGAACACTCTCCCAACCCCTTTGTGTTACCCAAGAGAAAAATACCCGAATGTTTCCCGCACCTATCACAATTTGACTCACCCAAATTGATCTCCCAGTGTGGACACTCATTTTTCCTCTCCACCGGTTGGATGGCCAAGCAAATAACCCGCTTGCCATGATTTCTTCCTTCAACCCGTAAGCCCTTTTATAGGCAAAGTGATGAAAGAGAAACCAAACTTTTCATCTCATCTTTCAACAATGGTGTGCTCTCTTTTCAACATTTGTTGCTTGGTTGGCTAAGAAATTTCTTCCCACTTTAATTGACTAAATTGTTTTGGTGTGCTGCACCTAACAAGAGTGACGATCTGCACATCATGGATCGAATAAATTACCCATAAATCACACCTCCTAGTTAAAATTAATGAGTCAATGAGTGAAAAAATACGAATTGATGATACCTCGTGCGTGTAGCTCTTGAGAGGAACAGTGAAGGCCCTGCCTAGACCGAGATCGGCTATCTTGAGGATGCCCTTGTCCTTATCGAGGAGTAGATTTTGGGGCTTGAGATCGCGGTGAAGGACTCCATGGCTGTGACAGTGAGAGACGCCCTTGCAGAGCTGGTAGAGGAAGCTCTGGATCAATTGAGGAGGAAGAGGCCTAGGGTTTGGGCCTTTGCGATGGGAATCAATAAACTTCTTGAGATCAGTGTCGAGATACTCGAAAACGAGATACAGCAGAGGCTTGCCATTTTTGTTGTCGACGTGCTCGACGCAGAGCAATCGAACCACGTACAGAGACTGCGACAGCATCTGAAGGAGAGAGACCTCACGCAGCGCCGTCGGCGGCACACCTTCTTCGTCCATCTCAAGCCGCGTCTTCTTCAGTGCCACCACCTGCCCGGTGGCCTTCTCTTTCGCTTTGTATACCTTTCCGTAAGTCCCTTCCCCGACTTTCTCAAGCTTCTCGTACTTCTCCATTGATGGATTGAAGATGAAATCTGCGATCTCTCTTTCTCTTTTTCTCTCTAACCCTTTTGGCCTTTTCTTCGCAGTTATTCGATTTCTTTTGAATGTTAAAGCTTTGAATTTTGAATTTCATGAGCTCTACACAATCCCGCCGAATGCACGTCGACGGGTAATAATAGCGTCTGCTACTTTAGGCCCAAAATAAAATTATTGGGCCTCACTCATCGACCTCTACAATAATCTATTTTTCGAGATAAAGTTTGAGTTAAATTATTTTTAGATAGATAAAAATGTTTTATGATAATGTGGAATGATAATGTAATAGTTAAAATCTATGTGATTAATCTTAAATAAAATTATTTGAATGTGTTTCTTCTTTCCATATAAATTAGTAATTTGTCCGTGCATTGCATATGTATTTTTATCTTAATATTATTATTTTGTAATAAAAATATATATTAACATGAGTGAGTAATTATATGTAATTTTAATAATAATATTTATATATGATAAATAGAAATAAAAATTTATATCAAATTTAAATTTTTACTTATGAATTTAAATATTAAATTCGGCTTGTTTATATTTATCTATTAATTTATGTTTATCTCTAAATTATTATTCTATCTCTCTCTCATACGTAAAACATTCAATCTCTCCATAAACAATTGTATATATTAATTTGTGAAACATGTATTTTTATATTTAAACATATATTTTCGAAAAAAGGAATATTTCATGTTGTTAATTAAATATTTTCTTAGCAAATATGTAATAATAAATCTAAAAGTTTTCACAAAAATGTTAGTGAAGGAATGTAAATTACAAATTATTAAAAAACTTCCTTGTATTCAATATTTGTAGTTATGTTACTATATTTATTCTCATCATCGCAAATCAAATTTTTTAAACCCTTAAGATTAGTCACCCTGAGGATACAACAACGCATTTGCATCGTGGTTGAATAGTGAATACCGATGATTTTTTCAAAAGAAATCCAACATGAGAGAGAGAGATTGTTCTTGACTTTTGTTGATCGTCATTGCATATGAAGCGATCAAATGAAAATTATATCCATTTTGAAGGCAATTTCGGATCGGATGGATTACTCTAATTCAAGGAATTGATACATTTTCACCATCATTGTTTCCTTAAAGAATTTTTGCCTCCTAAAATATTTCACCAAGTTTTGTAATGTATGTTAAATGTATACTTTTCAATAAAATATACAACTAGCCTAGATTTACTTGAAATCTTCAAGACCGAATTCCATAATCCTAAGAGCAATTACAATGGTAAGGATTTTGATGGGATTTTTTAAAAAACCGTGCCATTGAAAATCCTTACCATTGTGAGGGGAAAGCCCCAGGTTTTTGGGAAAAACTGGTTTGTAGCTACAAACCGGTTTATGGGTGGATTATGGGGCAAAAAGTGGGAGGTGTTGGGCCCATGGGTAGAAAAATAGGTTGAAATTGATTTTTTTAATTTTTTTATTATTTTATAAATTGTATGGTGAGACCATTAAAAAGTTGTAAATAGGTTTAACCATTGTGGGAAAATGTTTTTAAGATGGTGAAGTTTTTGCTTTTGACGTGGCGGGTGACATGACACACAAAAAACTGTGGAAAAACCTTTGGAGGGTTTTTCCATTGGAGATGCCCTAATTCATTCAGGATCTTGCGGAGTGGTAAAGTGGCAACTACTTTTCCTATAACATCTATAATAAAATAATTATTGTTAGCGGTACTTCACATACTCCTTATCTATAAAACCAATCACCCTCTAAACAAATAAATAAATTTAATGATCCACGCACCTATAAGAAAAGTATGTATTTCGTGAAGAAAATTAAAAATATAATCAAAAGATTTCAAATCATATGCAAACATATCATTTGAATATTTCTCTACTTTCGTGCGTGCAAATAAAGGGAACTTGAAATCATATAAACCGCTTTGAATTTGGAGCTACTTTTGGACACCATTAGAAGTGGCAACGGGCGGGTCGGATTTTGACAGTGTCGTCCCCGCCCCATGAAGGATCTGGACATGATCGGGGTGGGGTGAATAGGGGCGGGGATCCCCATTGTGTTTTTTTACAAGTTAAATAATAATTTTTAATTTTTAACAAAAAAACAAAAATATATTTTGTTAAATTTATGTGTTATATTTGTTAACACTTTTAGAAATTATCATCATCTACATTTAAAGAAAATACTAGATGATAAATTTTCAAAAAATTAATTTTTTCATATATATATATATATATATATATATATATATATAAACAACAACAAACTAAGCATTAATCCAACTACGTGAATTCGGCTATACGGATCATATCGCGCCATCGTTTACGGTCATAAGCCATATTTTCGTTTATTTCTAGGTATAACATGTCATGTTTAATAGCTTCTTTCCAAGTCTTTTTAGGCCTACCTCTCCTCTCTTTTGATTTGTGTGAGTGATTCTCTACCTTCTAAACGCCGCACGGGTGCATCTAAAGGTCTCCTATAAACATGTCCAAACCATCTTAATCGTGTTTCTCTAATTTTCTCGCCTATTGGTGCTACTCCCACTTTGTTTCTAATGTGTTCATTTCTTATTCTATCTAATCTAGTGTGTCCGCACATCCATCTTAGCATTTTCATCTCTCGCTACCCTCGTTTTTTGTTCGTGTTCATATTTAGTCGCCCAACATTCGCTCCATAAAGCATTGCGGGCCTTATGGCCGTTTTATAAAATTTTCCTTTCAATTTTAATGGTATTTTACGGTCACAAATGATAGAAGATGCACTCTTCCATTTATTCCAACCCGCCCGGATCCTATGTGTGACATCTTTATTGATTTCTCCGTTCTCTTCAATTATATATCCTAAGTATTTAAAATTCTTTGTTATACTCACTTCATGTCCATCAATTTTAACATTCGTCTCATTGTTCGTTGTTTTTACTAAAGTGGCATTCCATGTATTCTCTGTTTTAGCCCTACTTATAGTAAAACCTTTTGATTCTAGTGCTTCTCTCCAAACTTCCAATTTTGCATTTACTCCTTCCCTTGTTTCATCAATTAAAATTATATCGTCCGCAAATAACATACATTCAGGGATGGATTTTTGTAAGTGTTTAGTGATTTCATCAATTATTAGGATAAAAAGGTACGGGCTTAGAGCGGATCACGATGCAAACCTATAGTGTTTGGGAATTCACTAGATATTCATGTTGGTGTCCCGATACATGTTGTTATACCATCATACATATCTTTTATGGCATCTATGTAGGCTATTTTTATTCCTCTTTTTCCAATACGCGTCATATTATATCACGGTTGACTCTATCGTATGCCTTTTCAAGATCAATAAAAACCATATGTAAATCTTGTTTTCTCTCATTATATTGTTCACATAATCGTCTAATTAAGTGTATAGCTTCAATTGTGGATCTTCCTAGCATGAAGCCAAATTGATTATCTAATATACTAGTTTCATTTCTTATTCTCGCTTCTATAACTCTTTCCCATAGTTTCATTGTATGACTTATTAATTTAATTCCCCTGTAATTTGCACAATTTTGTGTTGGGCACAAACGGAGGCGTGTCGTGGTCCGAGATTTGATTTATCAGGAATATCCGACAAATCACACCAACAAGATGATGGCAAAAATAAATGACACAGAGATAGAAAAATAAATGCACACGGTGATTTTACGTGGTTCGCAAAATCGCTTACGCCCACGAGAGTTTCCGTTCTTTACTAATAAAGAATTTTCCGGTACATAAGAAAATACACCCTCGAGTTTTATGGACCAAACCTAATAATAAAAGCCTCTCGTACAACCACTTTACTAGCTATCAAAGAACACTCTCCTCAACCTTTTGTGTTACCCGAGAGAAAAATACCCCGAGTGTTTCCCGCACCTATCACAATTTGACTCACCCAAATTGATCTCTCCAGATGTGTACACTTATTTTTCCTCTCCACCCGGTTGGATGGCCAAGCAAATTACCTTGCTTGCCATATCTTCTCCCATCACAACCGTTCTCTATTTATAGAGAGAAATGGTTGAATGTTTCAACATATGTTTGATCTTTCTCAATTTTGGATGGCTACCAAACATTTAATTGTCAAAAATGTTAGGCACATCCCACTAACTTCATTTTCTTTGGCCGGTGCCAACTTGAGGAAAAACAAGCAACTTTTGTTGAATTTATTTACATGTTTTATGGTGAACATCCCAACAATCTCCACCTTCACCATAAAGCAATATCACCATCCATGAGCAAACCTTAACATCAAAAAACACCATTGACCTTCAATCCTCCGCACATGCCAAATCGGTAAAGGTCCTAACTCCACCGATTCAATCGCCAATGCACACGTGCGGTACCCAGGGCCAACACCACCGATTGATCGCCGGAGAGGGACGACTCAATCCATCCTCTCACCCCAGCCAGATTTCCCTCACACCCGCCCGCTTCCCGAAGCCTTCCGCTACCACTTCGGTAATCCCCGAGGTCACCAGACGATACAAATTCGATATTTCTCTCTCATCCTTGGGACCCTTCCGCCACGCGTGACTTTCAGGACTCCACCTTCACGGTGAATATCGCAGCCTATTGGAATCCACTTGGCACTAGGAAATTAGATTCATCCGCATCTTTAGGACATAGTGCCACACCACCCAAAGTACGGTCCACTCCATCACCCATTTTGATTTTTACCACTCCAATCTCATGATTCTGTAAGTAGAACCATCACCCGAGACAAAGTTCCGCCCTCTCCAACCGAGGTAAATCAAAATAATCACTCTAAGAGTACACATGCATTACGCATCCCGAATCTAAAATCCATCAATCTCGAGAAGAAGTATCAATCCTTGTGGAGACGTGAGATATCTCCATCTTCCGCAGACTATCACCACCGCCACCATCAGCAGATCATCCTTCTTTCTCCAAGGACAATTCCTTTTAATGTGACCTCCTCGTGATAACGATAGCATACAACACCCTTTCCCCTGGTCTCGATCAAGCGATTGACACAGATCCACCACGTAATTCCTCCCTTACCGATTCATTTCCCGAGCAACCAAAGCATATCCATGTCCCTCCTCCTGGTTTGCCCTTTTTTTTTTATGGGACAACAACGAAGCTTTTATATATGCTCCAAGTCCGTGTGTCTTTTCCCGCACAAAGAACGTCGTCACCGGACTATCATATGAATCCGGGATAGAGGCAAGAAGTAAAGGGTTTTATCTTCTTCTCAACCTTTACACCAACTTTCCCGGTTGATCCGATTTGCCCACCGTGCACCTTTCATATGTCAATTTTCCTCCTTTCCCTTCAACGCCATTGTCGTGCCCGTTGAACTAGAGATCCCTCACCCTTTATTTTCAAGGAGTGAAATTCCCTTTGCCGTCAAATTGTTGCACTGAATGGATTTGTCATTGCCACAAGTGTGTCCACCGGAAAAATTCAAATCTCAATTTTCTTCCCTTACCCGGCTTACCAAGTAGCTCGTCCGATACCACTTGTTGGGCACAAATGGAGGCGTGTCGTGGTCCGAGATTTGATTTATCCGGAATATCCGACAAATCACACCAACAAGATGATGGCAAAAATAAATGACACAGATAGAAAAATAAATGCACACACGGTGATTTTACGTGGTTCGGCAAAATCGCTTACGTCCACGAGTTTCCGTTCTTTACTAATAAAGAATTTTTAAGACAAGAAAATACACCCTTGAGTTTTATGGACCAAACCCAATAATAAAAGCCTCTCGTACAACCACTTTACTAGCTATCAAAGAACACTCTCCTCAACCCCTTTTGTTACCCGAGAGAAAAATACCGAAGAGTGTTTCCCGCACCTATCACAATTTGACTCACCCAAATTGATCTCCCCAGTGTGTACACTCATTTTTCCTCTCCACCCGGTTGGATGGCCAAGCAACTTCACTTGCTTGCCATATCTTCTCCCATCACAACCGTTCTCTATTTATAGAGAGAAATGGTTGAATGTTTCAACATATGTTTGATCTTTCTCAATTTTGGATGGCTACCAAACATTTAATTGTCAAAAATGTTAGCACATCCCACTAACTTCATTTTCTTTGGCGGTGCCAACTTGAGGAAAAACAAGCAACTTTTGTTGAATTTATTTACATGTTTTATGGTGAACATCCCAACATTTTGTATATCCCCTTTGTTTTTATATATAAGTATCAATATACTTTTTCTCCATTCATCGAGGCATTTTCTTAGTTTTTAGAATAACATTAAATAATTTAGTAAGCTGATATTCCAACTCCACCTAAACATTTCCACGCTTCAATTGGTATATCATCTGGCCAAAGCTTTGCTGCATTTTCATTTTATTTAGTGCTTTTTCTGTTTCGTGAAGTTGAATTCTACGATAAAAGTACAGCTTTCTATTCAGGGTGGGATTCCCATATGGTTCAACACGGGCAGGTGCCCCGATCAGGCACGAGGCATTTTGCCATCTCTAGACACTATAAAATTGGAGAATCTATCTTCTTTTAGCTTTGGCCTATGCGTTTATATATGCACCTCATGGACGGTTCATGTATAATATCACCATATCAATAAATTTGTTATCATGAATTTGAAATCCTAAACATCAAAACTATCCATCAAAACAAACTCAATAAATGTGTTATTATGCATTTGACATCCTCAACATCAATCCATCCATCCAAACAAAGACGTTATTCAGGTTGATGAATGATGAATTTAAAACTACGGATTTCAGCTTCTCATCTTTTTCCGTGGATAACAAAAATCCCAATCCCAATCCACAATTCTTCTACGAATTAATCAGAAATTTGAATACGGATGAAATTGTCACAATTCAACAATATTATAGGATTCAATGCCCGAGCAGCTTTAGAAACTAGTAGCAACAACACGGTTAACGTTACTAGCAAACAGCTCATAATCAACAAATGATGGAGTTAATCACAAAAACGACCCTGAGTTTTAGCTTAATTACAAAAAAATCTCAGTTATATTTTAAAATTACAAATACCCCATTGACATTTGTTTTTATCTAGCAAATTACACCTCAATGCATCATCAAAAAGGGTATTTGTTAGGTATATACAAAAAATAATTGTAGTTTTTTATAATTAGGCTAAACCTGGGAGGTAGTTTTTGTAATTATCCCTAAATGTTAGGAGTCATACGCAACAAAAAACTCGCATCACAAGTGTTGGTTCCCGTTCATTTGAATTCAATTTATTTATTTTGATATCTTGCAGTAAAACAACCCATATCCGAAAATTCTTATAAACTTGAGAATCTTCTACAAACTAGTCTATAAGATACATCCAAAGTGAATTTTAATGGTCCCATAAAGCAAAAATGCACCAATACCTGAGGGAGCATTATTATAAACTCCAGGTCTAGATACACCAGTGCCGCAAATAAAATGGAAACCAACAGCAGTCAGCAACACGGAATGCAGCAGTCAGCAGTGGTTGTGCAGCCTGAGGGATTTACATGAACAAAAGCCTCCAAAGGAACAGAAGAAGGCCTTTCAAGACATCACCGACGATATCGATAGCGTTTGAAGTTGAAGTACACATGTAAGATCCCCCGTTCAAATGTACATTTAAATCCCTTTTTGTGTGAGTACTCCCATTCTTTATTGACAATGCGGAATGCCTGCGCACACAATAAACATGGTTCAGTGGATTTTCCAGGAGTCGTTTTTATTTCTTTCCTTATTTTAAAAAAAAAAAAAAAAAGAAAAATTGTTTTTTTCAGACTAGTATTTAGTGGAGAATGAAACCCCTGTACAGAAATAAGAAATGAGTAGAGATAACTTACTATGTCTTCATAAGGGGGCCCAGCATGAAACCTTATGATGCAAGTCTCAGAACTATCCCCATCTTTCTCGATGGTGTAAGTCGGAGCTTTTGATTTGTCAACCAAATCAGGGTAGAAAATGTTGAACTTATAACCCTGCACAATTTTGGGGGGTGGGTTGTCATGATCATAATGAGTTTGGTTGTACTTGTTCCACTCATAGCCCGTGTGAACGCGGTTGAAATATTTCGGCTTTCTTGGACGATATTTATCATGCCACCAATACACCTGTTCCATTGGTATCAAAAGTATAAACATGTCAGTGATAATTGAAGAAATGATTCCTGTGTATCAAAGATAGAGCTCAAGGTGATGAAATACACGGTTAACACTAGTCTACCTGGGAATCAAGGTTAATTTCGTCATTTGAGCCAAATACAACATCACCTTCCTCCACTGTTCCCATGGCTTTCATAGCAGTTTTCTCAAAGTTATCTTCAGGAGGAGCCGGCCTCGAAGACAGTTCTTGGATGCGTCGCTCTTCTAATACCGCAATACGTCTCCTCTCCTACTCACAGATGTACATATGTACATACAGTCAGCTTATGTGTCTTGGAAGGAAAGCAAGGTTACATATTTTACGGAACAATATACTTAGTTGACCATAATAGATAGACGATGAGAATATTCTCTAATCAAAATTTGAAAGGTTGCTTAGTAAAAAATATAAGTTCGGAACATTAGAAAAGAAGAGGAATAAGGACACTATGAAAAATGATGGAGCTTCAGAATCTCTCTGATGCCTTTTAAGAACCTCAGCGGTAAATCACAAAACTTGCAAAGACCAAACTATTCTGAATGATCAGAACAGAAGGAGGTCAAATAGTATTAACAGACTTCTTGACACACAATACAAGGAAAAGAACTAGGAAATGGATTCTAAATTAAATTGGAAAAGAATACATGACGTACTAATTTTCACAAAAAAAGGAGGAACTTGATACGTAATTTTAGTTGATAAAGTTAGATAAACACCACCAACATTGTTAATTAAGGCAGAATGGTCTTTAATTGATACTTTTACCATCTTGTTCATTGTTTTCTGAAAACAAAAACTTTAAAACTGTTGCAATCCATCACAAGTTCAAAGAAAGGGAGGGCCATCTCCCTTTCCGAGGAAAACAAGATGGTCTCTTACCAAATGAAAAGGGCAATTTCCCAACAAGCACAATATTTTCCAGACACTACTTATTGCCTGCGAAATGAAAATATGAGTGAATATTAAAGTCAAATTACCAAAATAGCCTTATCCACTTCAGGGTCAATTGCATCTTCTTCTTCATTTTCATCACCATGTAACAGTTGTGGTGAATATGATCCAGCTAGTTCTTCTTCATCGTGAACCTCCACATCCATTTCTGGTATTGGAGAAAGCACCGAACCTTTATACACAAGGACTGTCAGTCCACTATTTAAAGTCCATAAATCTAGAAAGGGAAATACAAAAGATTTCAGACGGTTCATACCCTGCACATCTGGATCAGAATCCTTCTGATCAGGTTCTTGAGCCAGTTCTGTCTCGTCATTTTCACCTTCCGATGGTGTCTCTAGGCGCTCCAAATGCTTCCGCAGCATTTTGGCATGTATTTCCTTCAAACAAGCCTGCAGTTTCATAGAATGTCAAAGCTAGCTCAGCTTTGCAAATACCAGAAACCCAGGATGCGAAAATTACCTTTGCTTTGTATATGTGGAGACGTTTAAGAACAGCTTCCCAATATTCAACCACCTTGGCAGTCCCAGATCGCATTTGTGATTCAATCTGGGATTGCAAGACTTCTAGTTCACTATAGGTTTTTCCTTGTAAAAGACTCTTAACATCTGCTTCAATGCTTGCATGCAAACCCCTTTCTTCGCCAATCATCTCCGGAGGTAATTGCTCCCCACGCACCCTGGCACGTTCTGATGCATCTTTTTCCTGGCTTCGGCTAGTTCCCATTCAGAAACCACCAGAAGTGCCTGTCATCCATATAGTGAATTTAGAAGGAAACTACAAAATATCCAAGAGTGAAAAATCCTAATTTAACACGCATAATAATTAGCAGGTGAAAATAAAAAGAAAGAAAAGAACCTTAGCAATCTGCATAAATTCATTTAAAGTGAGGGAGGTTCAACTCTCACAATTTATTATTGAGTCACTAAGAGAGTGTTTGGATGAACTTATAAGCTCTTCATACATCTTATAAGATATTTGAGAATTTATAAGTTGTTTAAATTTGTTTGGTAACAAAAATATCTTAGAAGCTCCCAAAATAAATGTTATGAGCTTATAAGTTGTTTTTAAAAAAAAGGAGGGGAATCACAACTTTTTTCAAAATAAAATCTTATTTCAACAACCTCCTTTAATTTTGATTGTTTAAATTACAAAATTGTGGTTACTAAAATCTTAAAAGCTACATCTTATTTTATCCAAACACTTCAACAACTTATTCTTAAAATAAGATCTAACATCTTATAAGTTCTAAAAACATCTTCTATGATGTAGGAGCTTATAAGATCTTTCAATAAGCTTAGCCAAACACCCTCTATAACTGATAAGAATTGTTCATTGAGAATGAAAGTAGCTTATATATACAACAAGAAGAAAACCCTGCAACTTTTGTCTTATGTAAAGAATAAGCAAAAAAAGATGCACAAGAAAACACAAATATGGTCTGCATAGAACAAATGGTTCACATGATCAAGCATTTCAAATTATCAGTAGCTCTTTAAAAACAATATCTATCTTAAAATTGTGAATAATGGATTTCAACTCATAAACTATGAAGAGCAAATCAAGATCTGCGAACAAATGAAAATAATACAGAAATAGACCGTACGATGTAAGCCAAAACTAAACTAACATACAATAAACGGAAGGCACGATATCCTCACAATGCACGTGTTGCAATTACAACAAAACCATAAAAGAAAGCTATCATACGGTACCTCCCAATATTTTATATGTGTAGGAGTTGCCCTGTCCAAATCAAGGTGCATCTTTATATCATTGTGAAGCTCTTCCATTTCTTTCACAGTCAAACCCTAAATAAAAGACATCCCAGTCAAACACCAAAATGCAGTCATGAAAAAATCCAACACAATCTCATCTTGTCCTTAAAAAAGTAAGCAAGAATCTTACAAAAGCTTTATCTATTATTTTGGGACATCAGCTAAAGGAACAATGATAGAAAACAAAAAGATGAGGAATATAAAATTTACCTTGAAGACCATGTATGGTTCATTTATTTCGATCTCAATATCATCCGAAGGATCAAGATGTTTAGTGAGTATATCAATCGGCTTAGTACGACCTTCACGTGAATCGAATCTCTGACCTAATTTTGCTTTGGTCAAAGTGAAACTGTAAATTAAACACATTACACGGTCAGCAATGAGTTAATTTTTGCAAATGACAGACAGCTACCCGACAATTACATCATAGTGGAAAGGAAATGATGATAGTATGTTGCTACCATTAAATGCTTTTACCTCTTCCTCTTTCTTCTCCCAGTCTTGAACTCAGCTCGAGCGCTCTCTTGCCAACAGTGCCTATACAATAAAGGTCATCAACCATTCAAAACAAGGAGGAAGATAAGATCAATATGAAGAAATGAATAGAATAGCCAATTAAGTCTCCCGTGTCAAATAACACAAAAAGCTGTTTTCCAAGTATAGATTAGGATCCTACCATCTCTTCCTCGTGTTGTGCTTTTTCAATAGCTCTTTCTTCTCTTCTCTTTTTAACTTTTTCGATCTCAGCCTACAAAAGAAGAGAACATAAGTAAATATCATCTACCTGCAGAATGAGGCAGTAGAAATACAATTATCAAGAGTGTAGCAAACCAGTATCAAATAAGGGATGTAGTATACTAAAACTAGACGAATAGAGGCATACAAGTAGGCCTACAGTTATTAGCATGATGAAATATTATGTTCCACAATCTAAGCCTATATACATGTGGAAACTTTATCATCATTTTAATATGCGGCATGAAATTGCCAGCCTAAAAGTGAAAGAAAGAGAAAACAGATGTGGACAGGACTACACCAAACTTTCTCCAAAATTGAAGGCAAGAATTCTAGATTAACACTGAGAAAAAGAGATAAATAAATACATATTTTAAATAGATAAAGATGCATACAATTTCCAATTTTATGATGTTTGGAGTTCAAGACAAGATTCAACTTGTCAAAAGAAATAAAGAAAAAATGAACGATAATGTTCTATACCATGAAATTTACTAAAATGAATCTATTTAACCGCTTATTGGCATCCTCCCATTGCCTAAGCAGGAAGATCATATTATTTAAAGGAGCTTGCTTTATCCTACAATAATTACTTTATGACTTCATGGTCCTCTGTTTGCAATTCATTCTCTGAGAAAGCAATGGCATCATGTTCCACCCGCTTCAAATGCAGTGTCCACCAGATTTACAGTACTTGCTTCAATCATGGTTATAATGATAATGAGGTTTAGGCAATAGTCTTACATACTACTACAAAACTTGAAAAAGACAAAATACATACTGGAAATATGGCTTAAACAATGTTACCATTCTCTCTCTCTGCCTCTTCTTCTCGGCTTTGATAGAGAACTCATCAAGAGGCACGCCTTGGGTCACGTCGCGCTCAATCTTCTTCCGCCACACAAATCTGACATTCAAAAAAAGGTTAAAATCAATGGAACAAATTGAAGCTACTAAATTGCATCATTCACTAATCACTAGTCTGTTATTAGTGTTAAAAAGACCAGTCATGTAAATTCGTACTTTGCAGGTAATATAATTTCACTATTCACTATAACAGATGTTGTGATGTCAATCAGCAGTAAGCTAATCATAGATATTATAAATTACAAGTGCGACTTCGTTGAAAATATAGGTGCTGCAGTGCTCAAACTACTTGTCGTATCACTCCGAATAATGGTCAAAACTAAAAACAGTATCCAAGAGAGTTAAAAAGGAAAAGCGAAATTTCTGAAATAACTAAATGCAGATATGGAGACTCACTTTTCATTAAGATTAGAATCACCAAAGGGATTTGAATCATTGGAATATCCAGAGACGGTCTGCGCCTTCAATTTCTTGGCAACTTTCATAGCCTATCATTACATAGGGTCAGGAACATAAGGATACGAAGCATAATAAAAAGAATACAATCCACACAGACTTAGTAACACGATCAAGAAAACTACGAACCTTTTTGTGAGCCTTCTTAGCCAAATATTCTGCAATTTCTTCCTCTGTAACCTTTCTCTTACTCCTGCGCTTCGCTTGCTCATCTGAATCGCTGTCAGACTTCCGTCGGCTGCTACGACTCCGGGACCTACGACGGTGGGAGTCGGAAGCTGAGTCCGATGAAGAATCATCGGAGGAGTGATGTCTTCGTCGTCTGCTAGAGGACGTCATCCTCTCCCACTTGTAAATGAAGTTTCTTTAGAGTTGAAGAACCAACTTTTTTATGGCGCTGCTGCTGAACCCTAAACAATAATGAGTCCACTACTCCAAATATTTACAGGGGAAACAAAATTATGCAACTAAATATAGGTCTAACGTAGTTTTCTAATATAATTTGAAAGTTCAGTCCAATAATTGTAAAAGAAGATCCGAAGACTGGTGAACGGTTTGATGGCGTACGGACCGATAAGTAAGAGAAGCGATTGCCGCCGGGAAGCTTGAAGCCACGGCCGACGGGAATTTTGGTGTTGTCTGATTTTGGGAATTTTGGATTTGGGGCTGTCACAAAATCCCTAAGCAAACAGTAGGGAAGAATGAAAGCTGCTAGTAGGGAAGTGTTGTCAAATGTGTGGAAATAAGAGGTCAAAAGAACAATTTTTTTGTTTTAATTATTTATTGAGGAAATTACACTAAACCCATGTACTATTCACGTTTTTATATTTTACCATATAAACTATTTTTTTATACAATTTACAATATAAACTATGTAAATTTTGCACTTTGCTGTATATGGATAATTTTGCACCAAAAATTTGTTTTTCTTAAAAAAATAAAAATAGTTCATTACGGTCATCACATATTATCGTATATAAAGCTAATATTTTCTTAAATCCATACCTTGTTTCAACAAAATGTAGCTAGGTATTCGTAGTCGATTTTTGGTTGCTCTTCACACACATAGTTTTACGATTATTCCTTACACTCAACCAATGGCGGATCCAGGAATTAAGAATAGGGTGGGCTAAAAAGTAATTTTTTACTAATATATATAACAAATATTTTTTAATATTCAATGAAGATGTGCCCGATGAAGTTTCTAAGCATAAAATTCATCAAGAATAGAATCAATATTATTAAGCATCAAACAATCTTCAAGAAAACTATGTCCCGTTTCGCATTTAAGTGCCATCTTCGCATGTCTTAATCTTTGAAAATGCTCTTTTAAAAGACAAATGCACATTTGAATGGGTTAATCTCAATTATAATTTCAAAGACATTTATAATTTCCTATGTTTAGTTTTTAGCAATTCACTAAACTGTTAACATACAACAAGATATATAATGACAACAATATTAATTAATACAAGGAATAATTAAAAGAATCATCTTATCATGCTTTAATATCTAACAAGATACTTCGCATCTTCAGTAGAGAAAAAGATAATCATTAAAGAAACGAGATGCATATTTTATTCTACCGAACAAGTAAATACTATTAACTAATACAAGAAATAAATACAAGAATAAAGAAAATTTTATATTTGAATCTTGAAAATTTTGTCTTCATATCTACTTATTTTAAGGCCATTAGATTTAAAACATAAATGGAATTTCTTTTTGGATAAGAGTTAGTTGGATTGGACACTTAGATTTAATTTGATGGGTGAAAGCCAAAATAAAACTGAGAAATTAAAAGGAGTGGTGTTGAGCTGGAATTTTTTTTTTTATAATTTGGTTGAGCACTTCAGCTGGATTTAAACTACAAATAAAAATAGTCCATATATATATGTATATCAGTATATATACGTGTATTATGTATATATAATATATGTATAGGGCCTATTTGGTGATTTGCATAACTAAGATTCGCCCCTGCACTCAACCTTAATAGATATTATAATGGTTCGTACTAACACAACAAAAAAAAAAGCAAAAATGACAACAAAAAAAAAAATGCCGCTAATGTTAGACATTAGGAACCAATCTTAAATATATGTCACTAACTAATTAAGAATAAAAAATATATAATTTTAGTCAATTAACAATTTAAATATTCGTCACTAACCATAAACACCCAACTATATTCCGGTAAAATAATGCATGAATCTAATAAATTATCAATTTTTTATATGGAAGCATGATGGGTTGGATATGATCATAGTGACCTATTTTTATTATTTTTTAAATAATAAAATTTTAGAGGTGAAACTCCCTATAGGACAAAGTTCAAAATTTTATATAGTTCATATGGTAAAATATAACAAAAAATAATCTATATGGTAAAGTGTTAAAAGCCAAATAGTATAGGGGTGTAATTTCCTCTTATTTTTGCAAAATTGAAGAACAATTTTAACTTATTTCAAGCATAGTTTTGAGTTTGGGGTTCCATTCTCACCTATCTCCCTCCCTCCAGGATTTGTAGAATAAATACTTTTGAGATATACATATAAAGAGAGACTATTCCTAGAATAGTAACTCGATTTTTTCTAGCCCATTTTTCGGTTTCTGGAAAAATAATAAAAATTCTTTAGGAAGAAAAGTAATAAAAATCTATGAAAAACTAATAAGTCATAAATATTTGTGATTTCAATATTTTTGTTATTCAACTTTCTTTCAATAAATTACTTTATAAATTTATATATTAAATTGTTCAAAAAAAGTTATATATTAAAAATAAAGTCATTTGAATCAGGTTTCCAAATCTGTGTGTATTACATTAATTATTATATACATAAATATATATTTTTCCTTTTCTTTTCTAAAAATTTAATAACTTTTTCATTTTAGATCCGTTTTTGACATATAATATATATAATTAATCATCTTTTTATGATTTTCGGTTTGACATCGATATTGCATATATAAAAAAATAAATATAATAAATAAAAATATATAAGATATATTTTCTCATTATTTTGTATAGTGCTTATCAATGTATAGTTGTTAATTGGACTTATCCAATTTCTTCATAATTATATAAAATTGTATTTAAGTTGATAGTCATGTTGCAAATTAATTCCTTAACTCAAGATAAATTGGAAATTTTTAGGCTTCTTATTATAAATTGGATTTCTTTGATGATCACTTATTTCGAATTTTTTTTGCCATCCAAATTATACATTGATTTGTTTCCGTTACTCAAGTTGACTAATTAAATACTAGTTTCAAGATTGACAATTAGCTCAGAAAGATTAACAACTTGGAAAGCCATATGCATACACTAATACAACATATTTTAATGTATTTCCATATATCAAGCCTATACACTAAAAGAAAAAACAAAGTTGTCACATGTCTTCACTTGTGCAATCTGGTACACGTGTCAACACCTTATTCTTCTAAATCCATTTAGCGGCTTCGCATCTAGCCACGTGGCAATCCAGATCAACACCTAATTCTTCAAATTAATTGGATTTCTTTTTTACTTCTATTTATAAATTGGATTTCCGTATACAACTAACAATCGAGAACTGTACAAGATAATCCCAAAAACAATGATATAATTACTTTTGATGTTGCAAATTAATTCCATAACTCAAGATAAATTGGATTGTTTTTACTTCAAATTATAAATTGAGTTTATTTGATTAACAATTAATTGTATTTTTTTTGAATGCCAAAAAAATTAGATTTTAGCCATTTCAATATACAATTAATTTGTAGAAAAATTATTTTGGAAATGGGTGTAACAATTTAATTATGAATTAAGAATTGTAAATTGTATTTATGTATACAACTATCAATCAATAATTCTACAAGATAAATAATAATCCTCAAAATCAAGGATACACAAATTAAGAAGTTACTTTTGATATTGCAAATCAATTATGTAGCTCAAGATAAATTGTATTTCTTTGATAAACAAGTAAATTATTTTTTTAAATTCCAAAAAATTTAAATATTAGTGATTTCAATATACAATTAGTTTGTGGATAAACTAATGTGGAAATAGTTGTAACAATGTAATTATGAATTAAAAATTCACGTAAGTGAAAGTGAAGAGATATTATTAAAAATTATTTGTTAATCAATAAAATTAGCAAAATTAACTAAGTGGTTTTTTAATGCCAAAAACTATATATCAACCACTGCATTATACAATTAATTAGTGAAAAATTAAAAAAATAGTTGTAACAATATAATTAAAGAATTAAATATTTGCGTCATTTTGACAAGCAAATAATACACAAAATAAACAAATAATTAAAAGTTTAAATTTATTTATTTCTATCAAATATCGTGTGAATTTAAATTAGCGTGATTTTACCAAGCTACATTGTGTGCATATAGTATATGTTCACCTATTTAAATCTTATAGAAATTAAAAAGAATAGAAGATTTTTTTATTGAATACTATTGATTAATAAAATTATGACAATTAATTAAGTGGTTCTTTAAATGTGAAAACATAATGCGGTACACTTGGAAATAGAGCAATTAATATAGTTTATGAAAAAGTTTTTAGAATTTGAAGTGAACGAGTTGTACAACACTCTTCTAAATTTTGATTTTTTTAATGTTTCTAATTAGTATTTTGAATATCCTATAACTATCAAAAATAAATTTATGGCACAAAAATTTTATTTTTTGATAAATCCCGTGAAACACACGAGTGTTGTTCTAGTTATTATATACATAGATATGTATTTTTCTTTTTTACAAAAAAATTTAATAACTTTTTTATTTTAGATCCTTTTATATATATATATATATATATATTATAGTTAATCCTCTTTTTATGATTTTCGGTTTGACATCGATATTGCATATATACAAAGTAAAAAATAAACATAATAAATAAAAATATATAAGATATATTTTCTCATTATTTTGTAAAGTGATTTAAAAATTATGTATTTCGGCTATTTGACATCAATGTATTATGTATAGTTGTTAGTTGGACTTACCCAGTTTCTTCATAATTATATAAAATTGTATTTAAATTGATTAAATTCAATTAGAAAAAAAATTATTTTAATTGAAGAAATATCTCAATCTATGTATCCAAATATTATATATATTAAATATATCCATCCATAGCATTTGATATATTCAGGTAAGAATTTATTAGGTATAAATTTATATTTATAATAGTTTTTTATATATGAGAAATTATTTTTATATTTTTTTAATGTACTTTTCATGTTAATAGAAAATTATTTTTTATATTTATCAGTGTATTTTGATATTCAACTATTAAAGTTGTACATTTGGACTATTGGATATGAATTTGTATGTTTGATATTATTTTGATATATGTGTACATATAAAAATAAAACAGTGTTTATTTTTTTAAAATATTTCATTTCTCTATAAAATTATGTTGCTAAATATAAACATAATTTTTGTTTAATTTCTTTAATAATTCTAACAACTATTCAACTTTCTAAACTCTAAAAAGATATTAGAATTTGAAATGACTTTATTATTGATTGCATTGAGAAATAATACATTAAATATTAAACATTGACAAAAAAATTTCAAACTTTTTTCTTTTGAGAAGAAAGCAATATATTATAACTAGGAGGTCAACTCCGAAAAATAATGTCCACCAACTGGTCGATGAGGCCAACCCGAGGCTCATTAGAGCTTAACGAAAAAGCAAATCTAGCTAAAGAATGGGCAAAAGTGTTCCCAGTACGTCTAACATAACTAGGAATAACGGACTCAAAACAAACAACGATAATATGTCATCTATTATATTTCCAAGGTAAGAAGATCCACCGTGCGATTCTTCAATTTGTAGTAGAGAGTGATGTTGTTCGGTTCAACGCAAATTTTCCGAATGTTCATATCTCGAGCAAGACTTATTCCTTCCCTACAAGCGAGAGCTCTCGCCACTTCCACATTACTCACGAATTCTGTCATATGGGCCACATAGTTTATTACCCGCCTTTGTGGTTTCGAGAGACAACTCCTAAACCCGTTCCCGGTTCTCCAATATAGATGTGTCGAATTTATTTTGATAAATCCCTCCTCCGACGGACTCTATTTATCCCGAACAACTCTCTCGATTTCTGCGGATATTTTTCTATAGCCCGTTGGTGTTCCTCCAACCTGTTTGCGGCCTTCTTGAAGCAACTTTCGCGATCGACTTCTTTGTTATTAAAGTTAAATTGGTTCCTAGCTTCTCAAATGGTCTAAAGCAAAGATTGCAAAGATGGGATGGCCATCGGGATCACCTTGTTCTTGAATGAATATTAACCAATCAAGGATCGAAGCCTCCTCTCGTGATACTCTGTTGTCCAAGACGTAAGAAAGATGTAGCCCGGAAAATTTTGCCCACTCACAATCTCGAAGTGCATGTTTCATCGTTTGGCCGCTATCCCATATCTCAAAGAACACCGGTCGATTCACAAACTTCCATAGAAAGACTTGGATCTTTGGTGGAATATTCAAATTCCAAATCCATTTCCAAACCTTGTTAATATCACACGATGAGGAGGTTGCATTATTGGACCCATCCGACTTGCCTTTGCTATTTTGTAGCCCGATTTCACCGAATAATTCCCATCCTTTGTGTAATCCCACACCTGTTTGTCCTCATGTCAATGGTACTGAACTGGGATAGCTAACACCACCTTCAAATCCGCGGGGTGTAGTAATTCTCGAATGTTTTCCATATGCCATTCCGCCCGGGTACCGTGCATCAGCTCACATACTCGCATCTCCTCTAGGCCACCTGGGGGGTGCAAAGTGGGCTTAAATGTAGGGCTATCCGACAGCCAAGGATCAGCCCACACCCGTACAAGGTATCCTTTAACAACGTTCCACCTAATACCTCGTTGTAGCAGGTACCTACCAACCACAATGCTTCTCCAAATGTACGATGGATTATGGCTAATTGTGGAATGGAGGAAAGAGCTACGTGGAAAATATTTGGCTTTTAGAACTTTGGATAGAAGGGAGCTCTCATTCTTAAAAATTCTCCAGTCTTTCGTGGCGAGCATAGCCTCATTGAAGCACCAAAAATCACGAAAGCCCAGCCCCTCTTCCGATTTGAACGACAAAAAGAACATGCCAGCACGCCTGAATTCTCCTTTCCTTCTTACATTGTTGATGTGAACCACAACAACGATTATTTGTGCATACGACCTAACAACAATATGTTGTTAACCCAAGATCTTCACTAGTTTGGTTAAAGATGGTGTAAACCTTGACCCGTTGCTTAGAAAAACAAGAACCCGGTATGCATAGACGCCACAAACAAATGCGTAAATTTGTTTGATAAGTCAAGATTTCGCACAAGATGAACAATCTTGAAGCTCTTGGAAAATCCAAAGGGTTGGAGAGAATAATCTCAATTCAATATTCAATAATCAAAGTTGTTATGAAAAATAAAAAGTGTTTGCCTTATATATAGGCGACTCAAAACAAACCCTAAAACAACTAGGAAACAACTTAAAAATCAAAAAGGAAACAAAAACAGAGTAAAAACTCAATTCCCGGACTGGCGCACGGGCTCACGCACGGGTTGTGCGCCAAGTCGTAGGCTCCCAACCGTACGGCATCACACACGGGCTTCATGCATGGGCATGCATGGGTCGTGCATCCACACACGGGTCGTCGTGCGCCATCGTGAATATTTTCTGCGACTTGAATTCGATCCCCGCTCGACCCAAACTCGAAATAACAACTTAAGGCGCGACCTTAAAGGTTTATTTGGCCTCTAAAACAACAAAACAACTCAAATATAATGAAATTACAACCAACTAAGATAGATGAACACAAGACACTAATGAGACTTGATTACAATGTCTTCAAGACGCAAAGTGACTCATATTCTGGCACCCTTCGTGATTGGATTCTCATCATAAGGATTCATCCTCGAATCCAAACGTTGGACCCCAAAGGTGGAACAATTATATCAATCCACTCGAATCAAATGTGAAATGGCACGCACATTCATCCAGTTGCCCAAATCCCCGCACATAAGAAACAATAGAACTAGGCAAAATATGATGAGATATGTTAGCATTCGAACACTCATGCCTAATGTCTCTCATTTTAATCATAACTCATAAGCACACATTTTCTCTTGTTTTACCTCATTGGCCTTTCCTTCATATGTTTGGCCCACTCAAATTTTGTACTCTCTTTTTCTTGGCCATCTCTCGAATCTCACAACTACCCTTGGCCAAACTCTCAAGCTCTCTATTTTTCTCGGCTTTTGTTTCTTTCTTTTGCTCACTTGACGAACACTCTTTTTCTTTTGATGCACAAACTCTCATCCTCACATGATCATTATAGATTTACTGCAGTGTAATAGATGAAAGTATGGACTTTCTCCATTCATGCTCAAAAGTATAGCAATTAGTAAATCCATCATGCACCACTAGCCGATCAAATCGCCGTAGCTGGCCTACCCAACAAAATATGACAAGCCCGCATTGGCACTACATCACACAATATTTCATCCTTATAACCTCAATCGAAGAAACACTAACACTCTTTTTATTAACTCGCACCCCATCACAATATTAAACCATTGTAGGGTATACGACTCGGATGTTCAAGTGTAGGCATCTCTATCTTCTCCACCAATTTTGAGACTAGCCACGTTTGTACAACTACCTCCATCAATGATCATACTACACACTTTATCCTTAACTAAGCATCTAGTGTGAAAAATATTTTCTCATTTGCTCATGGTCAACTAACTTTGGTTGCATTTTTAAAACTCTACATGACACTAGTGATAACACATCGCCCTTCACCGGTTTAACTACCTCTAGACTCTCCTCCTCCCCTACGGCTTATCACGATCATCCTCACTTTCGGACTCTACATCACCATTAGCCCGAATCACCATCACCCTTCTATTTGGACATTCGCTAGCTCTATGACCCTTTCCATGACATTTAAAACACTCAATGTCCCTAAGACGTGAAGTAGAAGTATCAAATTTACACGATGGTTTTGCCTTGTCCGAAGTCTGTCTTGTTCTCCACAACTTTGGGTTGTTGTGAAAACGCGCATCATCCATCGTAGGAGTATTCAAACCCCAAGTATTGGTGCTCGTGTTGGGATTTTGCCGTGTAAAACCCCTCATCTTGAGTTGCTGCTCAATTTTAACCGCCATGTGCACCATCTCTTCAACATCAACACAATGATGTAAGTCGACGACATCTGCTATATGAGTATTTAATCTGGCAATGAACATTGCCATCGTAACCTCCTGGTCCTCCTCTATGTTAGCCCTCGCCATCAACATCTCCATCTCCTTATAATAATCCTCTACGCCTTTAGGCCCTTGCGTCAACCTCTGCAACCTTTGATAGACGCCTCTGTAATAATGATTGGGCACAAAACAACGTCACATCAAACTCCTCATCTCCTCCCATGTGGAAATGGGCCGCGCCGCTTCTCCTTCTTGAGACCATTAATTGATTCCACCACACGCTGCGTAATGCGAGAATAGTTTTGGCAATCAAATACTTAATAAATTTAAAATTATCCAACAATGCACAAAATAATAGAAATAATAAAAAAACTATGAAATAAAGCCTTAGAATAATAAAATAAATCTAAAATTTATTTGACAAGTCTTAATATCATCGAGATAAAATCTATAAAATATTAAAATAAATCTAAAAATTATTATAATAAAATACAAAATTTGGATAAAATAAAAAAATACTCAAATAACATCTAAATTATTTTAATAATGTTACATAAAGAAAAATGATATTTGTTAATTCTATTATTTGTGATATATTTATTTGTTAATAATTTTTATTCATTCATTTATGTCATAATATGTTTTTTTTTTTTCAAAGAAGCATGAGTTGAGTATAACGATATTGTTATTGAGAAAATAAATATCACTCCTATTCTATTTATTATATTAATGTATATAGTTATTTATTGGTATAAATTCCAATTTTGTCTTAATTGATCTAATTTAATTTAGTTGTCGAAAATTATTAAGTAAAGATATAATTATTAAAGTTTTAGACAACTTAATAAGTGTTGTTAATAGCTGTATTAACTTCCTTCAAATATATAATCAATTTTTTCTTCTTCTTATGTTACTAAATTTTTAATTTGTTGTTGGATTTTTACATAATATTTTGTAAAAATACATTAAATAGTTATAACAAGTATTATTTAATAAATCATACATTATTTTGTTTGGCTTAGGACATATGAACCTACACCCATTTCGTTGTTCAAATGACAGCGGATTTGGGTCGTGTGATACCCGCCTACCCCTCCTCATTGGCATTATATTCCTCAAATATTTCAATTTCTTAAGATCGATTTATACCATAGTTTATTATATCACAATTCGTGTATATACTAGTTTTTAATATAAAAAGTCTTAAATATCCTTATACATGTATTTCTAAAAGTATAAAATTGACATCATATCTTTTTTATAATTAAATTAACCCTTATTCTCACGTATTCTCTCATGCGGCCCTTCTCACATTGGTTCACATCGGTCTTCAAATTTGAGTTGCACTTGCCTGCATTATATTTGCATTTTCAAAAATTCTAATTATTGGGTGTAAGAAGCTTCTTGTAGTTTTATATTATCATATTGAATGAGATTTGAGGCATATTTTGATTTTTACTACGATGAAGAACTCGTAATATGAGTCTTTTGTGTGATGTTTTAGCTGAAAAAAGGTCGTTTATATCTATTTTTGAGAATCAATTAATTTTCTGAATTGAATAGTTTTGAAGTTGAACCTGAATTCTCCATGATAAAAACTCCGCAATAAACGACCAATGTCGTTTTTAGGTCATTTAGTGTAGTTGTTGAACTGTATCGTTTATTGATGTTATGCATTGAACTGTATTTTTTATGGTGTTGTGTTTAGTTGAGTCGTTTATACATTGAGAATGGGTCGTATAATATCTGGTTATTTTCGTTGAAATGTTAATATTGATATTGAGATGAGATTTCTTGCCCATGCGGGTTGTGATAAAGCTCAAGTCTATATTCATTTCGATAGACTTTTGAATTGGTTTTTATGTCTCAACAATTGTGTAACCAGCCCACAAAAGGGTGGGCCATAAGAAAAACTAAAACAAAAACATATAAACAATAACTTTTTTTCTTATTTCTTAATTAATAAAATTAGGTTAAAAAATAAAAAAATAAAAGAGGGGGCACATGTTGCTTCCTTTCCAACGCCTTTGAGTTTCAATATACAACCAATTCATTTACCACTTGGGGGATATAATCCAATTGGACAGGCAAATGAATATGAATTAAACAATTACCTGACAACATATCTGGTTTTGACATGCCACATGAAGACGATGATCATAACTGTGAAATGCAGGGATGCATATATCCTGTATATCACTGGGGGGCTAACCCAAACTTTCAAACTGAAACCAAGTATTATATATTTATATACACACATAAAATATTCCGTAAAAAAAATATTAAATATTGATTTGTCATTTAGTCCCCCAAATTTGTGGTCCCTATCTTTTTACTCTATCTCTAATATTTCTACACTCTATCTTCTCTCACTTCAACAAAAATCGGTCAGTACCAACTTTCCCAAACTTTTCTTTTTTCTCTCCACACTAAAACCCTCAACCCATTTCCTTTCTCAATTTTTCTCGGTCCCCACTCTCCATCTCCCACTCCAAGTTTCAATCCCATTATCCAAGGTGGCAAGACAACTAGCCAAGGTACCCACTTGACTAAATTAATAATTAATTAAGTATTTTTGATTACTTCTTTAAACTTGTTTTTTAAATTGTGAGATGGGTTTTGAGATTTTATATTGAAAAGTAAAGCGCGATTGGATATCTTTCATTTTGAAAGTTTTTCATTTTACTTAGAGAATAGTGAAAAAAAAAAAAGATTTTAGAAGAAAAAGATAATTTTAAAAGTGCGATTGGATGTGAGATGAAAAAAAGAATAATGAAAGTTGATTTGACTTAAAAATAGTAAAAAATGATTGAATATGATTGGTAGTTAGTGTTGGTAAAAAGGAATGTTTTCTTGTTTGGAAAATTGGCTAAGTGTTTGGATATATTTGGCTTAGTCGAGGCTTGATTTGATCTGATCTCCACAAGACAAAAACGCTCAGTATATTAAGTGTTTACGATTAAGCGTCGTCCCTAAGATACAACGATTTTTTTCTTCGATTTTACAGCACTTGCAAAATCGAAACTACAACGAACAGCAGGGAGTGTTTGCAACTTGCAAGATTTGTAGGAGGGAATGTCAATATGTTGTAATACAAAAGACTCGATTATTAGGATGATATTTCGTGTTCTTTTTCATCTGCAGGGGCTTCTTATTATAAGCATCAATGTGCCCGTATGGAATGGTCATGTCTTTTGGCTCGAAAAGACATGTTTATAGTCAAAAGATGCACTGGTTGCTCGAACAGGCGCATCTGTCCAGATGTTCACATTGACGCACGACCTGGCGCACGGCCCGTGCGTGTGCCCGTGCTTGGTTGCGAACGAAGTGCAAAGTTTCGACTTAACGCATGACCTAGAGTCGCCCGTGCTTGGCTGCGAACACTTCAGTTGGAAATCTTAAATTAATTAATTAAAATTAATTAATTAAATTTAAAGGGTTTAAATAAATTTGGTCCAAAAAGAATAAGGGCCTTGAAGCCCAATCCCGGCCCGCGACCCACGACCGGACCGAGCCTAGCCGAGCTGGCCGGCCGCAGACACATGTGCTTTGAACCAAACCCACAAGCATGTAGGTTCTCACCCCTTTAAAAACTTTGGTGCCCCTACGCCCAAACCCATAAGTCCAACTTGGGATTTTATAAAGTGAGCAAACTTTGCCTTCTCCTCCTATGTGGGATAAGCATTTCTCCTTCCCCATATTTTTCATTTTCCATACCATTTTCTAGTTTTAAGTGGCTAACTTTTAGCATAAATTTCTCATTAACCCGAAATTAGTTTTTGAGAAATTCCAAATGATATTCGCATCTACTCTCTTAGTAGAATTTTTACAAATAATTTAATTCCATTTTTCACTAATGAAAATCACTTAAATATTTGGTCAAAATTGGGTCAACACCCATTTTGTACAACCAAATTCCAATAGTTAGAAATGTGTGAGTGAGTGAATAGTGAAATTTTGTGGGAGAATGTGTAATAATAATTAGATTTTTTGTGAAAAAATGTGTAGATGTGATTGGTGAGAGGAAAAAAAAAAGAAAAAGTGAAAGTAAGAGAATAATATATTTTAAAAAAATTTCATAAAAATACATGTTTAGTAAAAAAAATCTCTGGCGAAATAAAAATGAAACTTATTTCATAGCCACTCGCAGCCTAATTTTTTTTTGTGTGTGATAATTGATTTAAGCATTTACGTTTTACTTATTGCTTCAATTAAAAAGTAGCATTGCTTAAATTTTAGCATTTATTATTGTAATTAGTAGCAATATAATTGTCTAATAGTAATATAGTATTGATTTAGTACTCTATCAGTAATTTGGAAATTTTCAGAATAGTAATTTTATTTAATTGGATTTAATGTGGTGGATATTTAATTGTAGACAATCAAAAAATTGAGCAATTTTATTTTAGAATAGTAATTTTCTTTAACCAAAGGGCTAAAATTTGAAACATGGTGTTAAATATTATCTCCTTGTTTTTGACATAATAGATAAGAACCAAGTAAAATCCTATTGTAATACGTTGGTCGCAATTTAATCTTTTTAGTAAGATTTCTTTCATTTAATTTAATAGTCTTTTAATTCTTATTATCTTGACATCTCACTTTTCGATTCACATGGGAAAATTAAAGACCATTGATACTTTCTCTAAGAAAAAGATGAAAAAATAGTCAAGATAATTTTACAACTCTTCCATGCTATTCGAGTCATCCAACACCAAGTCACCTAATAATTGAGTCATCAAATCTCAAATCTTCATATCTTGAACCGCATAAGTCAAAACACCAACGGTTAAAAGATTCACAAATGGATGTTTGTTATTTAGAAAGGGGTCCTGGATTGCGTCCTCTAATTTGGAATTTTTCTATAAATCTAAGAGATGAAATATGTCGAGCTTATCTCAAGATCGGGCCATAGCAACCAAGCCTTCCACATGATGCTTATCCATTTTCTATTGGTAAAGACCAATGTCGTCAATTTTAACTTTCTTGGTTTAACCTATATTCAACAATGTTCACTACAAGAAATCACACATTTTATGACGAAATTTTTCGTGACGCACAACTATTTGTCATCATTTGTTAATTAAAAGTAACAACTTTTATTTTTGTCATTGTAAAGTACACTATTACTACACCATTTAAATTCGTCACTATTGGTATTAGATGTCGTCACTAAATGGCCTATTGCATGACGATTAACTGAAACTCGTCACTATATTTCATAGAAGGTGGAATTTGACAACAAAATTTTGGAGAAAAATCTTTCGATGACGAATTGGTGATGAAATTTAGTGTCACGAATGATTTCTTTTAATGACAACATCAAAATTTGTCATTTTTCACTCGAAAAAAATGGTGACACTCTTATTTCACAAAGAAAAGATATATTTTATGACGATTTGTTTGCAATGCATAAAGATTTGTCATTATTTGTTAATTAACAATGACGAAAGTTATTTATGTCATTTTAAAATACTCTTTTTATGACACCATTTATTTTTGTCAAGATATCAACATCACATTCGTCACTAATTCACATATTTCACGATGATTAATTGAATTGTATCATAGTTATTTGTAAAAGGTCGGAATTCGCACCAAAATTTTCCACGCACAACTATTTGTCATAATTTGTTAAGTCATAGTAACGAATATATTTTTGTCATTGAAAAATACATTTTTATGACACAATGCGTCGTCTTAAATATTTATATTTAGTGACAATACAAACAAATTCGTCAATAAGAAAATTTATAAGAGATATAAATATATAATTCATGACAACTATATTGTCATGCTTGATAAATCTATTTGACGAGATATTAATTCACCATTAATGAACTTATTCGATTAGCTACAAAATATTTCGTCTTGAGTAGGTTGACATAGTATGTCAAATTAAGTAAAAAAATTGGATGCAAAATTTAATATTCAAAATTTTGGAGGCAAATATTTCAAGGTATAAAATATTACAATTTTACACAATTTAATTTCACAAACATCAACTTTTATATGAAAAAATTTCAACAAGAATTAGTTCGTCAAATAAGGGACGACACTTTTCTTTCAAAATAATTTACATTATGTGATGTTTAATATATAAGCAACTCCACCAATAATAATCGATGGCTTTTGGCCGTAGTCCTAGACATAAATATATATAAGTTGCCTTCTTCAAAAGTAATTTGACAACATGAGATGAAATGAATAGACTTTTAGATAAAAGCAGTTCGACCACCCCTTCGACTATTCTTGTCGTAAATGTGATGTTGAATTTGTCGACCAACTCATTCATTGTACTACATAGAGATATATGTCAGATTTGTCAAGCAACATCATATTAGTGGATATCAACGCATCACACGATTTTTACCTAGCAAACATCAAACGCCCATGATAACATGAAACATATATCATCTATATTCCATCCAGATCATAAAATCAAGGAATAATTACAAAAACTACCCTTAAAAGTTTAGCCTAATTACAAAAGACTCCAATTATATTTCAAAATTACACATGCTCCCTTAAGGTGGAACAACCCCTTGAGGTTTTTATTTACCTAACAAATATACCCCATCTTAAGAATGTAATTTGTAAAATAGAAACATATATCAAGGGGTATTTGTAATTTTGAAAGATAATTGGACTTTTTCATAATTAGCCTAAACCTTAATGGTAGTTTTTGTAATTATCCCTAAAATCAAAGAATCAGTTAAAAGACTTAAAAACAATTTCCAGTGTAAGGTTACAAACACAATCAGAACCTACTAATGCCTTTCAGAAGAAAAGCATGAAAACAACAAAAGTGTAAGGCCTGTTTTCAACGCGAGACACGGAAAATTCATAGAGTTCGACTTATTAAAAAAGTAATGATGACATTGAATCACCTTCTCGATAAGGCCTTAGTTAATAGAATTCCGCTGAAAACCTCAGTATCTCCAAATCGAAGCAGACACGAGCTCCTTCCGTTGCCAGCAAAGAACAAGAGAAGACTGCCTCTTCTCGACCTGGAACCCTTGAACGGGAGTCCTTTTAACAACACACTCGGCTTGTGACTCGGTGAAATTGCTAAACGTCACCGGGGAGAAACCGTACGACAAAAAGAGACTCCTCCAATGCTGTGATACCTTGAGCAGTTGGTGAACATTGCAAGATAAGTTATCAACAACGTATCATTATATTCCTGGAAGACAAAAAAATTTGGATCACAAAAAAAGAAAACAAACACAAGCACAGGCAAACACTTATATGAATGTATTTTCAGATAACATTTAAGAATTACGCCATTAAAAGAGATATATTCGAACAGTCAATAGTGGACTAAATTCAAAATATAAATATTCCGTGCAATATAAGAAAATTAAGAGTACATGATAAATTTGTTATCCGATATTCGTTCAACTTCCACTGTCTCTATGGTGTAGCTTGATCGAACAAAAATAAGCTGGGGATCCCATCAATAACATGCAACTCACTCTCATAAATTGTAACAGACAGGTCTTTCTGTGCAGGATTAATTGAAGGATTGAGAAGAACTACAGGGCTCTGGAAACATCTGGAACAGGGTAGCGAAATTTCACCTTTGAAACTTGTAAATGGCCCATCCCATACAAATTGTAGCCACTAAAAACATGTAAATCTGTACCATTTTTACCAGTTTCTTGCTGTAAAAAAAGGACAAACTGAATGAACGCGACAAGTAGACGAGGAACCAATCTTGAAAAAATAATACTAACAGTTAAGTCATCTTAAAAAAAAACCGATATTATGTAACTCAATCCAAGGTCCATGGAGCATTCACATACATAATTTCCATACATAATTATCCCAAACCTCAGATTAGTTTCTGTAATTATCCCAAAATTTCAATGTACATGAACTCCAAATATGTCTATGCAGAATTATATGAAAATAGATACAGATGGTTTGTGAAATCCAAAGCTCATTGGGCCATCTAGCAGAAAGATCAAGACTAAGCATACACATAGGAAGTATTTGTGTAACCCACATGGTATTCTATAAAAGAACTTCTATAAGGTGACAGAACGGAGTTGTTAAACTTAAAAGAACCTGACATAACGGATAAAAGACAACACAACGCACATGCAGAAAATAAAGAAAATAAAGGATATATGTGTGTGTATGTATATGTATGAGAGAGGGCATACTTCTGCTTGGATATGCTGAACCTCCTTCACATGAAATTCAGCATTCTCATTCTTTTCCTCATTCTGTAGCATATATCGAACCTGATTGGCCCAGGTGTCTTTCAGATTCTGATCGTGACTGAAAGCAATCAAATTGATGTCTCCATCAGGTAGATAAGTCTTCAAGGGTACAGATCCAAAAGTACAGACCTGAGGCAATGGAAATAGTTTTAAGAAAAACAGCAACAAGAAACTAAAAGGAAAAGCCCGCATGCATATCACTAAAGCAAACCAATAATGCCATCAAAATGACGTGTAGAAAAGGAGCCTTCCAAATATATTGCAAACAGTTGCTAATCATCTCTGAGTTTCATGATATGTAATACCAGTTACTTCCATACATAACAAAAGTTGGAATTCCTATTTCAAAGAAGTCTCTCAGTACAATAACAAGTTCAATTTAAGTTTCAGAACATCACACAATCACATGTCTCATTTCTACAATTTTTGGTACCAAGTGTTCTATTACTGCAATCAAGCACATAACCGCAACTAGTTTGACAATCCTTTACACAATGAGCACAACAATCTATCTTATGTCTATACAATTCTGTCCATTTTATTCCGTTAGCCTATAAAATTATACTTTTATTTGAAAATTACTTTTCCAACAATCACATGTGGAAAAGCTATCACTGTTGCTCTTTATGAACTATCACTCTCTCCTTCAACATCTCACAGAAAAGAAATCAACCATACACTCATCAAAACAAACCCTTGAAAGATGCAATTCACATATCATTGCTTAAAGGAAAGTTAAGAAAAAAACGAAAAAGAAAAAAGAAAAGAAATGCTATAAGCATATTCAGCTCCATGTGTAATGATTTGTTTTTCTCTAAATTAATTGGTCATGCTAGTTTATGTTCTATTGAGTGATGGTTATTTACAGTTAAATATGTCCATGTGTAATGATTTGTTTCCATTAAAAGTGATGAACAAATCCAAATGAAATTGAACTATATATATAGGCATTCCATATCATCTCATGATCTGCTTGTAATTCTCTAGTTTTTCACAAGGTTTTAATTTCCTGCAAAATCCATTGTCCATTAATTCACTCCGTGAGCAGAAGAAATGCAGTCGGAAAGGCTCAAAATTTCAAGAAATTTTACTATTGATAAAGTGAAGAGTTGAATGCATTATTACTACTGGGAAAAGTGAAGAGCAGAAGCAATACAGTCGGAAAGGCTCAAAATTTCGGTTTAACAAAAACACCAAACAAAAAAACAAAAATAAATTCGGTTTTGACCGAATCGAACCGCTAATACGGTTCGTTTTTGGTTTTGTATTTCAACCAACCGAATTTTCGGTTAACCAAAGTTTCAGTTCGGTTCGGTTCGGTTTGACCGAATGAACACCCCTAGTTCCCAATCCACTAGAAAGATTTATCCAATGATATCAAAACGCTACAACAATAGAAACAGATAGAATGTGATCTTTTACCAACCTTTTAGTATAAGTATTTCAATTGAGAAAAACAATTAACAAATTCTCAACCAATCAATAAAAACGCCCAAAAACATAACAATTTGAACCATCCAAAAGGGAAAACAAGGAGACTCCAATGAAGTATAAGCGCCTAACCAAAATATTCTATACCTAAAAAGTAGGAATTCCAGAATTGCGAGCTAAAAGCTTAAAAAATAATTAATCAAACAAATTCAATTAATATATGCAATAAAAACAAATTGATGTTGTAGAGTATGCCTTCGTACCTGATCTCACTCTTCGAAGTCAAGCTTATCAAGCTGCCGATGTACGAGTCCGCCGATGTGTTTCTCGAGAAATTGGGGTTTCTGGTTATTGGCGCCGAAGAGGAGTTGGCTGCCGGTGGACGCCTGGGCGGTGATTTCATGGTGGCGGGAAGTGATTTGCAGATGGCGCGGTAGAGAGACAGAGGCGTGATAATTCTGAGAAGCAAAAGATAGAGCAAATCGCCAAGGTGCTGCGGTATTCTTCTTTCTGAAAACGTATTTCTTTTCAAAGCTATATTGTAGAGATAAGTTGTCATTCTACTAAGATAAGTTGATATATTAAAGTAGCAACTTCTATAAGTAAAATACACTAAGACTACAAGATTTGGAAACTTGGTGTGCTTTGATATGTTGGTAGTTGTTCTATATTTTTGTATGATGTCGTGGTTCAACCTTACACTACAACAAAAGGTTAAAGGGTGAGATTGGATATATTTTTATTTTGAAAATTTTTCATTTCTTTAGAGAATAGTAGTAAAAAAATTTAGAAGAAAAAGATGAAGACGAAAAAATAATGATAAAAGTTGATTTGATTTAAAAATAGTAAAATTATATTACTATATTTTTTAAAGACATTAAAATCGTATAAGATCATTATCATTTAAAATCGACATTAAATGTCCTTTTGATAGAGACGACTTTTTTCTTGGCCTTTTTGACTATATCTTTTAACATTTTCACTTTACTCGTGTAAATTATTTTAGAAAACAGTATTATCTAGGAATGTCAATGGGGTGGGTAGGTCGGGTCGACCAATTACTGTCTCATATTAAACAATTTAAATCAATTTAAATATTATTAGATATAGAAAATTAATTAATATCCGCTTCGTATGTTTTAGATGGTCTAATTAAAAACATTATTAGTTTATTAAAATCGGAAAAAAAAAAATATCATAAAATTTATAAATCGAGCCTAAACGGGATTAGTAAATATTAATTATAAATTAAATTATTCTTCAATTATTACAAAAATAAAATTTAATAATTTCATTCAAAAATAAGTTTATTGATATATTTTTGTATTATCATAAGTAAAAATAAGAAAAATTAAAATTAAAGTCAAATTATTAGTTTAATTTATACGAGCTTACTATCAAGCTTATTCGCGAACTTACTAATGAGCTTTGTTCACGAGTGGATTGACTAAAATGCTATTTGGTTGTTAAACTGTGTTATTCAGTTGGGCATTTAGGTGGATTGACTAAAATGCTATTTGGTTGTTATGAATCACTTGGTAGAGGGACAGAGATGATATCTAGTTACTAAGGTGTTAGCACCTGGCCTAGTCAATTGTCACAGAGTTATTTTACTTTTATTCATATCAAAAAACTTTCAAGGCTTCAGACTAGCTTTGCCTTTCTCGGTTTAATATGGTTCAGCTCCTAATTTCTTATTCGTATATCTGGTGGTTGATTATTTTCTCATGTATTATTTATATTTCATCACATGTTATTTCGTTCTGTCCAACAAAGCATTGCACTGTAAAGTTGTAAAATAATAGTTAAAAGATTGTAATTTGGGGCTTTAATTTCATTAGTGCATTTTATCTATCGATCTAGATGTGGGCTAGGGACCGTGGATTCAGTGGGAAGCACTCACTACATTCGTTTTGACGTGTGATAATTGTGTAAGAGTGTCCTAATTCAATGCTTGAATTAATTAGTTTGGTGTTGGTTAAGCTCTCATCGGCTTTAGTTGCAATCAAATCATATACTAAACAATATTTTCTAATTTGCGTCTTAATTCTTTAAATTTTCTTTTTATATTGGTCTTAGTCTTGTGTTTTGAAGTCATGGTGCTTAAGTCCAAATATTACTTGTTTCATAGCTTTTTGAAGTATATATTCTTTAAAGTTCTCCATTTTGATTGTCTTTTGTTGTGGACTAAGTTCAGCAAGCTTGATGGCTAGGCAATTTCTATGTTTTTTATTCTGACTTTTGTTAGTCTCTGGAACATCAAACTTGTTTTCAGTTTTTTTTGGTGGGCTTTTGTGCATGTTTTTTGTGGTGTTGGTTGGTATATTGCAGTTTCTCTGCGTCTGTTTTCTTTTACTCTATGACCGATGATGTAGTCATGGTGGTGTATTGGCCAATGGGCTAAGATTTGTATATGGTTTACTTTTAGTTATATATCAACTATCTCTTTTGGTAAAAAAAAGGATCTAATTTTATTTGTCTGCACAATATATTTTTTTTTTTACAATTCCTATGATGTTATCAAAATAATATTTTCATGACCTCATTTTGTTAAGACTATTCGTATGACAAGTGATTTTCTTTAGCATTTTGTATGAACTCATTTACTTATGAAATTAATTGTTTTCATGTAGAGTTATTAAAAATGGCTCTAGGAGCTCGCAAATTGAAACCGAAAAGCATCCCAAACAATTCTCAACAAAGTGTCGTAAGTTAAACTACCGGGGGATGTTATATCTAATTCAACACCTCGTAGAAGTATCCGACAACTTTTTATCGAATGTGGCCGGATGGTGCAAATGAGGCATTGGTTATAATCGAAACGAACGATGGACCCATTTAAAAAGGTGAAACTACTACAACAAATCCCACCACTAAGCACATGCCAAACCCTGGTATGTTTCTTTATTTTTTGACGCTTGATGATATTAGTGAATTTGGAATGGTTAGATTGTATATTTGCTTTGCTACTATAATATTTTCATGAACTGAAATTGAAAAAAAAATTGCATTCATTCATATGCATATTGTTGAGGTGAGCTTTTTCAATAAAAACTTAAAATTCATCAAAAATTTTAAAAATTGTAAATTCACACCTAAAACCAATAACAAGCCCTAAGGGCTAAGTTTCGATTGAATTTTTCACCGAGACTAAGCAAAATATTTCCTAACAAAGGCTAGGGTATTAATACGAAAATATTGGATTGTAATTTTCAGATCTTTGCTCGATAGGCGAGCAACAAAATCTTTAACTTTCATAAATAGAATGGTTTACAATCATATAGTGATACCAATCATTTATCACATATAATAAATTTGGATGGGTGAATGTTAAATTTGATCGACTTAATGATCGAGTTGATAGCTTGACTTGACATTTTATTTGAATAAGTATATTTTGTTAATTATTTTCAAATGTAAATGGAACAACGTTTTTCTTTTCTATTAAATAGGTACCATGCCTTTGAAAAGCTTCAAGAGATACAAGAGAAGTTACAAGAATCGGAATCTCAAGTGAGTGGGCTTAAGTCACAAGTGGGTGATTTGAAAGATCAACTCGGTCGACAAGGATATCTTATCATTTCTCTTAGGAATACTCTCTAAGCCGATATAATTAATCTAAGTACTCTTTTGTTTTGGTTTGGATATTTAATGTTTTTTTCCGACATTGTTCAAGTAGTTTATTGTCTTTGAAATATGGATATCTTATCATTTCTCTTATATTGATAAATAATCGTATTCTACTTAATCAAACATGATTGATTTTATTTTAATTTTATTTTCAGGTTTAATCGCTTTGAACTTGCACTTTGTTGTATTATTAATGTATTGATAAAATATTTTACAAAATAATTTATATTTGAATCATTATATATGTACAATTAAAAAAGTATTCCAATTACATTGCCTATAGTAGTTATTTTCATGACAATTATGTTGTCATGTAAGAAAGCTATCAATTGGTGACAATGAATTATTTCAGTAACTTAAACATTCATTTATTACAATAAACTTAGTCGTCACAAAAAAATCTATTCTTTGACGATATACAATTTGTCATTAAAAATACACTATAATGATGACTTGTATCGTCACAAATATTTTCAAATCTTGTCATTTGTATAAATTTATTATGTGACGATACATTTTGTCACTACATATTAATTTTTATGACGGACGATTTCATCAATATTCGAGTCACGGCAATTAGCGTATTTGATAAGCTTTGTCATATATTGCGTTTATTTCCATGACAAACAAAATTATCACGTTACATATTCTTTTGGTGACAACACATATCTCGTCGTTGAATTGTAATTATTGGTGACACATTATTTTGTCATTATAAATATACATTAAGTGACGCGCAATATTTCGTAACGTTAAATCACCTCTTTCATGACAAGCTGTGTAATATATGACGAAATTATAAATACAATCGCGACACCAAAATTTGTCATTAGAATTTGATGAATTTGGCAATGTGATCATTTTTGTCACTAAAATTTAATGCTATGATGACAAAAACATGTTTTTGTCATTAAAAAGATATTTTTTTGTGACAAAGAAATAATATAAATGACAAAAATTTATCGTTTATGTGATGATGTAGGCGTCACAATAAATGATACAAATCGTGACAATTGTTATTAGCGTGACCAAAGGTTAATTTTGTAGTGACAAATTGCAAAAATCGTCATGTATATCTTTTATGACGGGGCTGATGACGATCTTTATGACGCTCAATATTTGTCACCAAATACATTTAGTGAAAAAAATAGGTTTATATGAACGATATTTTTCGTCATAAAATGTGTAATTTCTTGTAGTGGTTGGAGTATTCCAAAGCATATGATGCTATTTATTGTTTGCCATGCTATTTTTTTGGTAAGCAATCTTCGGTTGCTTAGGTTCAAATACATTTATTGAGCACGGTTTTTAAATTGGAAGAAAGTAAATAGTGGATTTGCTTGTGTTCTTTTGAACCGTGTGGGAAAATGCATCAATTCACCACATTATAATTATGTGAAATATTGTGGTGATTTGGTAAAACAATCTCAACATATTGATACCCTTTTCAAAAGACAATCATCAGAAGAAACTGAGAATAACCGACTAAGACTAAATGTTTCGATTGATTCTATAAAATGGTTAACATTTTAAGGTTGTGCATATAGAGGTCATGATGAAAGTTAAAGTTCGAAGAATCGAGAAAACTTTATTGAAATGTTGAAGCTTTTGGGGTCTTATAATGACAATGTTCAAAAGATTATTTTGGAGGTTGCTCTAAGGGTTGCAAAGTATACATCCAAAAATATTCAACAAGACATTCTGCATATTCTTGCAAATAATGTAAGAAATGCAATTAAAGAAGAAATGAGAGATGCCAAAATTTGCATTCTTATTGATGAAATTCGAGACGAATCAAAGAAAAAGCAAATGGCTATTGTCTTGCGGTTTGTTAGTAAGGATAATTTTGTTCAAGAAAGGCTCTTTGATATTGAGCATGTTACTGATACCTGTGTTATTACTTTGAAAAAAGGATAGAGACTGTCTTGTCTCGTCGTAATCTCTTGCTTGAAAATATTCGAGGTCAAGGATATGATGGTGCTAGAAATATGTGTGGTGAATAGAATGGTTTGCAAGCTTTGTTTCTTAATGAATGTCCTTATGCTTACTATGTCATTGCTTCGCTCGCTCACAGGTTGCAACTAGCCTTGGTTGCTGCTTCAAGATAAGTTATCCACATTTTGATTTTTCACGCAATTGACCTCTATTGTAAATATTGTTGGTGTTTCATCCAAACGACATGATCAATTGCAAGAAGCTAAAGCAAATGAAATTGCAAGTAAGGTTGCACTTGGTGAACTTAAAATAGGCGAGAGGGGCAAATCGAGTTGGGACCTTACGAGAGAGCGGGAGATACTCGATGGGGTTCTTATTTTAATTCTATTTGCATCTTGACGACAAATTATTCTTCATCTTACATTGTGATTGAGAATATTATTGATGAAGAGGCCACTTATTCACAAAGAGATGATAATTATGTTGTTGGCAAAGTATTAAAATCATTTGAGATTATTTTCACATTATACTTGATGCATAAAATCATGGGAATCACTAATGATCTTTGTCAAGCATTAAAACTACACTATCAAGATATCTTGAATGCAATAAATCTTGTTTCCACAACAAAACCACTTATTCAAAGATTGAGAAATGGTGGATGGGATACTTTACTTGAGGTTGTTAAACTTTCTTGTGGAAACTATGAGATTGAAATCCCATATATGGACACACGATATATTGTAGGGAGAGGTCGGTCGTCAACCAAATGTAAAAATGGAGCATCATTTTCGAGTAGATGTATTCTTAGCAAAGCAATTGACTCTCATATGCAAGAGTTGAATAGTAGATTCAATGAATCGGTGGAGTTTTTAACTTTAAGCTCTTCTTTGGATCCTAGTAACAATTATAAGTCATTCAACATTGAAAGCATATGGAAGCTAGCAGTGAAGTTTTATCCAGGAGATTTCACAGAGCAAGAACATGGTCATTTGAAGTTCCAGTTGCGTCATTATGAGCTTGATATATCCACTCATCCAGATTTTCAAGGTGTTCTTACAATTTCTCAAATTGTGTCAAAGATTGATCAATCAGAAAGTCTATAGCTTATCACTTGGTTGCTCGATAAATTCTCCTTGTGTTAACTCTTCCGGTATCTACAACAACTACAGAAAGAGCTTTTTCAGCAATGAAAAGAATCAAAACAAGACTTCGGAGCAAAATGGACGATACTTTCTTTCAGATAGCTTAGTTATTTACATTGAGAAAGAAATCGTCACTACTTTTAGCACATATTCTATAATAATTGAGTTTGAATCAATGAAAAAGCGTCGTGTACAATTTTCTTTCATTCAAATGATGATTATAAGTGAATTCTATGATGTTTCTTTTGGTTTTTAGTTGTGCATTAAACTCACTATCTTGTATCTCTAAATATTTGGTATAAATATGGTCGATATGCTTGTTTTTTGTTTTTTTCTCCTCTAGCCCCCCAACGAAATTGGTCTAGCTCTCCGCCTTGGTGAAATGGAAGAAAACAATAACTACCAACCATAAATTGGAATGAGTTGTATATTATTCTAGAAACCAATCCATTAATGATGCTACAAATTTGAACAACCGACCGCTTAATGCTATAGAGAGTAAAATGCATTCACAAGTAATCACCTCATTTATTCTTGATTAGCGAGCAAGACGATACTATAGAGAATAGAACACATGCACAAGTGAGCATCTTATTTCTTTTTCAATTTGAGTACATTGCACTTGATAGTTGATGGTATGCAAGCGGGTATTTATATTTAGGTAATATTATTCTTTTAAAATAAAATATCTTTTAAAAACTTTTAGTCTGCGATTGCTTATGAGAAATTTTCATTTTCGTTTGGTTAGAGATTTTTTTACCAAAAGCGTGAATGCTTATGAAATTTTTCGGACAATGCGTACATTATTCACTCACTTTCTTTTCCCATCAACCACTTCCACTCAATTTTTCAAAAAACACATTTAGTCACCTATCATTATTACCCATTTTTTTCACAAATTATACTATCAATCTACTCATATTTTTAACTACCAATCATATTCAATTATTAGTTTACTATTTTTATATGAAAACAACTTTTATCATTAGTTTTTTTTATCTCATATCCAATCACACTCTCAAAATCCATCTTTTTCTTTCAATTTTTTTACCACTATTGTCTAACAAAAAGAAAATTTTCAAAATGAAAGAATATTCAATTGCACTATTAATAATGTATTTTTTTAAAAATATATACTCTTAGTATTCTTAGAATCATAAATTTAAGTCTATCTCTCGGTCTAATTTGGGCCCAAGACTCCAAGTTCTTAGGCCATCTCCAACCCATTACATCAAATTTGGTGTACAAACTACACCAAATTTGGTTTTTTGTGTAATTTTGCCAAAACTATCTCCAACCCATTACACCAAATCTTACACCAAATATTTTATTCTTTTTCTTCATTTTACGATAATAAAATTTATTTATTTATACAATTATTTCATTTACTTGTATTTTATTATTGTTAATGTAATTAACTATAAACTTTTATTTACTTAATATTACATTAATTAATTATATTACAAAAATAAATATTAAAATTTCTTTTAGTTTACATTATAATTATTTGTTATTTATTAAAATTTATTGAAAAATATTAATTAATTATTAAAATCCAATTATATAAATTAATTATATATAAAATAAGGATATAATTGGAATTTAAATTTTGAAATAGAGAAGAATTTGAGGGCAAATGTGGGATATTGCATTACACCAAATTTGGTGTAAATGATTAGTATTACACTAAATTTGGTGTAATGCTATTCACTACACCAAATTTAGTGTAGTTTGAGTTGGATCGGAGAGGAATTTTGGCATATTTGGTGTAATAAGATAGGATTTGAAGTTGGGTTGGAGATCTTTTAACATTTTTAGTAAACATGCTTTTAGTTTTGACATACTCACTCCAAACTCCCGAGTCCTCTGTATCTCCTTAGGCAAAGTTACATATATTTTTGTGGAAATGGGTCAAATTGGCCATTTCCAACTTGAAAAGATTAAAAATAGCCAACTTTTCCAAACATATCTTTTTAGCCATTTTGGGGTGTGAAATGACATTCATACCCTTTAAGCATATTACACTAGGTCTTATACCTCTCTTTCTCCTACATCTCTTTCTCCTTTTCTCTTTTATTTTCACTTTCTCTCTTCAAATTTCAAAGACAAAATTTTCCGGCGAATTTTCGGCAACCCATTTTCCGATCGGAATCTCGAGATAATGTAAATATTTTGTTCTCTATCTCATTCTTTATTCATTTCACTATCGTATTTAGTTTGAGGTTGGGTGTAGAATAGATCGAAAACCATAGACATGAAAAAAAAAACCGATTCGAAATAAGCTCGAACAACGAAGCAAAGGTAACTCGATTCGATTACGGTGACTCGAATCAATTCGAGAATCTTGAGGCTCGTGACTCGGCTCGCAGTGGCCTTTGCACGCAATATCGACGTATAAAATCGTACCGCGACATCCAAGCACGCATCGCATATCACTCGTAGAACCTATATGATCTCTCTCGACGAACAATGCGACGGTCAATCACCCGGCCTACGTACGCTTCCACTAATCGTACGAATACCGGGTAGGCGAAAGCTAAAGCGGGGTCGGATCGAAAAGTCGATCCCTCAAAGTCGTTGTGCACCATTTTTGTGATGAGGACGAGGAGCCCCGTCGGAGATTCGGAAGGAGGTGGAGGTGGAGGTGGAGGTGGAGGAGAACATCGGCGGGGATAGAGGGCCGTGTATGGGCCGTGTATGGGTCATCTGCCTCTAAGAAGGATGACTCGGCGTGCGGGACAATCACTATCCTAGCCTCACTATCATAATCAACATCATCTACACGTGCGTGCGGTAGGATCGGGTCATCCGCCTCTTCGGGCCGTCGACGCAGCGATTCGAAGCGGCGATGACGCCCTGGCTCCAGAACAAGCCTCCTACCAATAGCGTCGGGTCAAGTGGGGCAACCTTATGGACCTGATCCATATGGACATACATCAATCTGTGTGACATGTCCATATCGATGCCCTGCATGTAAGGGAGTCGTAATTCCACCTCGGTGGGCTGTACAGGTGCGCATATCGTCTGTTGAAATCATAGGAAAAATTTAACTTAATTACGACGAAAATATTATCAATATTACTCGTATTATTTCGTAAGAAAAATTAAAATTACCTTGGGGCTGTCAAATAACGCCACTGTACTGAAGGCCCTCTTGGGGCATCTAACCCGTATGCCCCAGGATAGCCATCCAACCGGAGGCCACAGGGGCAAGGACCCGACCAAGAGAAGGAATAACCTCAAATGCCCATAGTCATTTGTATCAAAAAAAAAACAAAACAAATAAGCAATGAACCTTATTAGAATATGAAATGCCCGTGTTAAAAGTGATATGTGTTTATATTATATATATACTGTATAGGGTACAAGTAGGCATATATGTGGAACTGGACCTCTCTCTCACGATCGCCAGGGCTCGGATCCCGAGAATCAAGATAATGGAGGAGGCGCCCATACACGTAGGAGCCCCATGGGAATGCCTTAAACCGGGGCATCCTCAACCAAGGTCCACAACCATAACGGGACGGCACCCGCGGATCGAAAGCTAATAGATACTTCGTGATGAATAAGATATATGCCATCTTGATTTATCCTCTGGTAGCTCTCAAACGACCCGCGATGAAATGTGCACTTTGCGCTTCATCGGTATCAAGGACTCCCCGTCTAAAAAAAAGCGTTTCGGATATACTCTCCGTCGGAGGGATATCTTTGTGAGGAGTATGGGTCGATCCCCGAGGGGCTAAAATGTAGCCCCATAAACATCGCAAACTCTCGTTGCCCAAACCGAGGTTCCGCTCACCAACGCGGAACCACAGTCCCCGATCTCGAGATCCCTCCACCAAGATCCGACGATCGAGCAAAAGGAGCATACCCTTGGTGGTCAAGTATGTGTCATCGTCAAAGTCCGTAAACGCCCCAAACGGCCCATTCCTAAACTCGTCTAAATTGCCCGACTTAGTCAACTCCTTCTTGATATCCGCTATCAAGTGGTGCTTGAGTATACATTCAGTTTTCCTCCATTGCGTGTAACCCCATTTCCATCGCCAAATCTTTCAAAAAAAACACAAAACACTCGGTTTAGGCTTGTTGTCATGTATGTAACTCGAATTCGAGTTACTTTTTTCTCAATTCGAGTTACCCATTTAACTCGGTCGAGTTACTGAGGAAAAGGTAACTTGATTTTGAGTTACCTTTTTCATGTAACTCGAAATTTTGAGTTACCCATGTATGTAATCGACTGCGATTTTCGAGTTACATAGGTAACTCGAAAATTTGATTCTTGAAAAGGTAACTTGATTTCAAGTTACACATGTAACTCAATTCGAGTTACCTTTTCTCAGAACTCAATTTTCGAGTTACCCATGTAACTCGAAAATCGCAGACCGTCTTCTTCTTCTTCTTTTTCCACTCTCTCACACTTTCCGCCATTAACAACATATGAAGCTCACCAAAACAAAACCCACCATCTAAAACCTATAATTTCTATAATAAATCTTAACCTAAAACACTTATTGACAATTTAAAACAACAAAAATACATGAAATAGGAAATAGGGTTCGATTTAAAACAACAAAAAACTAGAATTTCTACTGAGAACAACAAAGTATTGACAATTTAAAACAAGTAAAGGAAATAGGGTTCGATTTACATACCTGAGAAGAAGTCGAAGCACCCTCCATATCCTCGCTCGTCATCGTCGTCATCGTCTTCTTTCACCGTCGCCGATTTCGGTAGTTTTGGGGGAGGATTTTGGAGATTTCTAGTGATAAAGGGAGAAGTGTTCGAGTGAGACAATAGTAGTATTTGGGAGAACTATTTAGGTTCAAACTACTAAAGTGCGATTATGTCTTTTCGCACCCCAAAATGGCTAAAAAGACGTGTTTGAAAAATATGGCTAAAAAAAGATTTTCAATTGGCCAAAAAGACTAAAAAAAACCCACTGATTTTTTTTTTACATAAGAACAACTTTTACAGATGAGCTAAATCGGCCAAAACAAAAGGTCCAGGCCAAATTTGTACATGGTGCTCGAAAGTTATCTGAAACTCTGATCTGGAAAGCACCATATGTGCAGATGTGGAAATTGGCTTGAAAGTATGAGGTTTAGGAATCAATGGGTCATGAAAAATCTTGACACCCTTTTGAAGAAGCCATCTTCTCGCATAAAAAACTTCGTAGACATAAGAAGGATTATGAAATATCCTCGCACCCAAGAAATCGAGAATATGAATAATATTTGGCATTAAGAACACGACTAGGCAACGAGGAAGGTCTATCAATCTTAAAATCAGATATTCAAAGTATCATAGAGTTTCGCATCTCCAATGGTTAAGGTTTCAAATCCGTTTTTTCTTTTTTTTTTTTGATCCCGTATTGACACAATAAAAGTAAAAAATCCCATTCTTTTCTACACTATCAAAAATATCCAAGAACTTTTTATGGATCTCACATTTAAATCACATCTCCTAACCCCTTCCCCCTCCCAAAAAAAAACCCAAAAAGAAAAAAAAAAAACCTCCTCAAATAGCTCAATTGGAGATGTCCTTAGAATTTCCATCAATGATATTTTCATATTTAACCACAAATTTTATATTTCCTCCTACATTTTAGTTTTCCCATAGTTTTCACCTTTTTTAGCCTTTTACACTTATATTGCAATATACTACCACTGTCAGTCCCAAAAATGTTGTCCCAATTGTCATTGAAAGGCACAACATAAAGTTCGATTCCCATTGTAATTCCTCTCTCTCTCTCTCTCTCTCTCTCTCTCTCTCTCTTATTGTCTCTTTTTTTCTATAAATATGGGAGTAGTGGTCGGAGGTATAAGAGATAAATCTCAAATATAATTAAAAGATTTGCCTAGTGTGGTTTAATATATATGATATTATGATTAGTGTAGTTTACAGGCTAGTACGTCCAGCCCAAGGATTTATCCAGTGCGCATTCGAATAATAGCGGTTGTGGGTTCCCCTATCATAAAAAAAAATTGGTTTTAACCGTAATAAGTACCTTTCAAAGGGTTGATAGGTCGGGGTGACAATTTCAAACCCGACATGCACACCCAAAAACTTAATACAAAATTAATGGGTATGAGTCCAAGCTTCATGGGTTCAGGTAGAACTCGAATAACGCCTAATTAAACTGGTCGGGTTGAGGTTAACCTGCTATGGTCCATTTAACCCGCATTATAATTCGGTTGTAAATTTAAAAGAAAACTAAGTAATAATAATTTGTAAGAAAAACAAAAGGCAAGACATATCGTTAAAACTTAAATGCTAAAACCTCATTATTTATGTATGTTATTATAATTATATTGTATGTTGTCCTCAAAATATGATTAATATGTAATGTAATTATGTAATTATGTTGATTTAAAGAATTAAATTAAAATTTATTCAGTTGGAATTATTAAATGTAAATAAAAGTAATTTTATTAATTAAATAAATTAAATAGGTCGGGTTCGGGTTACTTGTGAGATAAATACATTAGCTTTAGGTTCGAGTTTGTTTTAATATATAACCTTTATTTGTTAAGGTAGTTAATTTCCAATTGGAATTAATAATAGGATTTTTAGAATATTATGAGTTATATATAATCCAATTATATATTTTATTTTCATTAAGTTTCCCATCTTCTCATTGTAGTAAGCTTAATTGAATCCCCCAAAATATACCAATTAACCAGACTCACGTACGTACAGTTTACTTAATAAAAAAGTTCTAATTAAGCATATTTTAACCATTTAATTAGATTGGATATATTATTTCAAACATAAATAGTTTTTTTGACAAACTTCCTATATTAGCTAACAGTGAAAATTTTGAGCAACATATAGCTAGAAAAGTCTTTGGTCGAGGAAAAGAATATTTGGCGTGTTTGAGAATATATAATAGGCTTTAAAATAATCATAGCCACTTAAGTGTAAAAATCACGTTTTGCAAAAATGTCATGTAACTATATAACCGTCTCAATTTTGGTCCTGCAAAATGCACATTTTGCAAAATAGTCTCAGAATCGTATGAGAATCTCAATTTTGGTCCTAATTTCACAGGTTATTGGGAACTACATGTGTCGCTCACGTGACTGAAATTCGGTGAAATTAGTACCAAAATTGTGATTTACATATAGTTACAAGACTATTTTGCAACCCATGCATTTTGCAGGATCAAAATTGAGAGTTTGCTATAGTTACATGACATTTTTGCAGAATGTGATTTTTACATGACTTTTTTGCGATCACTTATAAATACAGGACCAATTTTGCAATTTTGCCTCGACAATAATTACTTTGGCATGATTATCATTCCTTTGACCTTGAAACTTCGTCATAGAATTTCTTGATTCTTTTTTTTTTTTTTTGAAACTAAATAGCAATTTTATTAAAACTAAATGTCGTCTATAATAGACGTGATAATACAACGAGGTGGAAAACTCCACACCGATGGACTATCAAAAGAATGAGCTTCACTTGCTAGTACATGAGCAACCTTATTACCACTTCGACGAACGAAAGCCACCGAAATAGTCGGTTCACCTTGTAACATAAGTTGACATTCCTTTAAAATACTGTCATACTCCGAATCCCCGAACTCAACTGATTTTATGCCTTCAACAATATATTTTGCATCCGTCTCTAGAATCACTTTTCGAAAACCCAGATTTATAATCCAAGACAAGGCTTCCCTGACACCCATTGCCTCAGCTTCTCTAACTGAAAAAACACCTGGGAATCTCACTGTTCTTGCCATTCACCATTGTCATCTCTTATCACCATTCCAATTCCAGTAGAAAAAGTGATTGTTGACAATGATGCATCCACATTACACTTAAAGAATGGGAAGGTTGGCTTATTCCATTTAACACCATTCAAAATGTTGCTGTCAACACATGCAGCAGAGGGCATTTCAACATTATTTGCAGCACCAATCACTTAAAACATATAATGCAGATTTAATTGTACCTGCTGGAGAAGCATGACTTTTATTCCAAACTTCATTGTTTCTTTCTCTCCACAAGCTCCATAGAATCAAACAAAACTTTGCAGCAGTCCAACAATCTGGATAAGAGCTACAAAAGTTAATCACATCCTTCATAGAATCAGCTTTTTCAATCCATTCATCCACAATATTTGAAAGCCCTGCTTCATTCCAACAATTCAGACCAAATCTACACACCATGAAGACATGCCACCCTGTTTCAAGGTCTTCATTACACAAAGCACAACAACAATCAACAGAAAAATTTCTTCTAATCAGATTAAGGCCAGTAGGCAGACAATCATGACATAATCTCCAAATGAAATGCTTAACTTTTGGAGGGATTTTCAAATTCCAAATTCTCTTCCACATACCTGAATTATCTTCTTCCACAACATTGTATCCCTCCATTCCAACTCTATAACCACTCTTCACCAGATATTTGCCTTGTTTCCCGAAGTGCCATACTCTGCAATCCTCCCCTGCCATTCTACTTAACGAAATGCTAGAGATTTGATGCACATCTCTATCACTGAAAAGCTCTTCAATAAGCTCTATATCCCATTCCCTCAACCCTGGAATCAAGAGATCACTGACAGTCATATTTCTCAGTTCATGGTTAATAGGTATTGTAATCAAAAAATTTGTATCATCCCTTAACCATGGCTCTCCCCCGACTTTAATATTTATTCCACTTCCAATTCTCCACCTTACTCCCTTTTTAAGCACAAGTTGGGAACTCCAGATACTCCTCCAAATAAAACTAGGATTAGAACCCAATTTTGCTTTTAAAAAGTCCTCTTTAGGAAAATATTTAGCTTTGAATATCTGTGTAACCAAAGCATCTGGTTCCTTCAAGAATTTCCACCCTTGTTTTCCCAACAGCGCCATATTGAAGCAAAACAAATCCCAATCCACCTTTCTCCTTGCGAATACAAAGTCTGTTCCATTTCATCCATCTAATCTCTTTTGAGTTATCTTTATTTCCACCCCACCAAAACGAATTCATCATTCTTTCTAACTCTTCGAGCAATGATATTGGCAGCAAGAAAGTACTCATAAAATATGATGGCAAAGACTGTGCAACCGCCTTCAACAGTATCTCCTTCCCTCCTCTTGAAATTTGTTTACCACGCCAATGTTGGAGATTTTTCCACAATTTGTCTTTTATATGTCCAAAAACCTCTCTTTTTTTCCTCCCGATCAGTGACGGTAAACCAAGATACCTGCCCGTATTTAACTGTTGCCAAACACCTAAACTCTGACATATGGAATCCTTAGGTCATGTATGGTTGTATTTCCAACCCACTTTTTCCACTTTCCAACTATTCCAGAAAATGGGTTTATGTTTGTTTCAAAAGTTTTTCAGTAGAAATTAAGTCATTTCCAGTTTTTACTTTTTATGGAAAATATTCTTTTGAAAACACAACCAAACAATTTTTCATTCCAATTACGCAAACCTAGGTAAATACACTACAATCACGCAAACCTATGTCAAAAATAAATTTGAAAAACTATTAACAAAACATATTCTCATTTTCAAACAAATTGGACAACAAAACCAAACATATTCTCAATTCTCACACGAAAACCAATAAAGTTTGAAAATTCATTTTCCAACATTAGAAACTGGAAATTGTACTTGGAAATACATCCATACATCCCCTTAGTTTGCTGCTCAACACTTCTCTTGAAAAAAATTCCAGATTTTCCAAAATTAACACCTTGTCCCGATGCCCCTTTATAATCATCAATGATTCTTTTAATTTGTGAACATTCCTCCACCGAAGCTTTGAAGAATAGTAAGCTATCATCAGCGAAAAAAAGATGCGATATAGATGGTGCCCTTCTACAAACTCTATTACCATGAAGCCAGCCCCTTTTTTCCGCATCTTTAATCAAAAATGAAAGGCCTTCAGCACACAAAATAAATAAATAAGGAGATAGCGGATCACCTTGTCTCAAGCCTCTACCCGGAATAATAGGACCAACTGACTCGTAATTAACCCCAATGGAGTATCTCACTGATGTAACACACAACATTATCCACTCCACCCAAACATTGTCGAACCCCATCTTTCTCATAATCGCTTCAAGAAAGCTCCAATTCATACTATCGTACGCCTTATTAATATCAATTTTTAAGGCTACATCACCTTTTTTGCTAATCGGACTTCTCTTCATGCTATGAAGGATCTCGAATGCAATCTGAACATTGTCGATTATAGATCTTCCGGGAACAAATAGAATTTCTTGATTCAAAAAATATAATTTGTAATTCCGTTTCTTATACTTATTTTAGTTAAGTCATCCATATTATCTTAATTGTCATTGAATTGGTTTCAGTACTGTTATGTCCATAATTTTATCACACCAATAATCCAATGGAGTAAAAAAATAATTTGGGGAATGAACTTTTTGAAACCGCTGAATTATTACAATATTATTCATTACGTTTGATCTGAAATATTATGTAAATAAAATGCACATATATAAAATTTTGTTTGTTTTCACCTAATAATCTAGCCCCTCTTTGAGATTCTTTCAATACAAAATAATTTTAGAAATTACAATTTACTATTTCTAAGGTATATAGTAAAAGGGATGGTCTCTATCGACGGTTTGACGGATCTAATCCAGAGGCGGAGCTCCAACAACCAACCAAAATTCAAACCGGTGACCGACCCGATCCAAGTTCCAACCCAACCAAAAAAAAAAAAAAACTTTGATTCTCCCGCTCAACACAAAACCTAATTTCTGTTTATTTCCATTTTCTTCTCCTCCTCAAGCTCGCAAGACCCAAGATCCGCCGCAGGCTTTTCAATCTCTCTCACGCTTGCCTCTCGCCCACTACCCTCCAACTATTATATACTTTTATATAGTTGATTTCCATGGCTGTACTCAAAGAAACTCACATGGCCAATGAAAAGTCAATTCAAGAAAAAAAACACAGGCGACTCCATTCTCTTGAAGTCTTCTTTTGATGATGTCATGCACTAAGAAAAGGAAAAGGAAATAAATGATCCTAAACAACTGAATTGTCACAATATATTTTGGTGGGAATGCAACCTTATTTTCAAGTTAACGAAAACATCTTTAAAAATACATTCTTCTTCATCGATCGGAATTTCTCAGATCCAATTCTTTTCCCTTTTTTTTCTGTTTAGATCAGGAAAAAAATATGAAGAACACTAAATACCTGACAATCTATATCCATCACCACTTCATGGAATTATTAAATACCTTTCAGGAAAATTAATATTTTTTAGAGGAACTGTTAATACATTTAAGTGGTACTAATAATACCTTCTAAGAAAAAATCTAATACTTTTCAGGGGGAAAACTAATATTTTTTCAGGGGAACTATTGATACTTTTCAGGGGAGCTACTAATACTTTTTGGGGTGATTACTAATACTTTTAAGGAAAAAAGCTAATACTTTTAAGCAAGACTCATGGAACTACTAAAATACTTTCCAGGGAACCACTAATACTTTTTCAAGGAACTACTAATACTTTTTTGAGGGACTGCTAATACATTTCGAGAGTATATTCATGAGAAATACTAAAATACTCTCCAGGGAACTACTAATACATTTCAGAAGAACTGCTAATACTTTTTAGAAGAATGGCTAATACTTTTCAGAAAGACCTGTTAATACATTTCGGAGAAAAATTTAATTATATTCAGGGAAACTACTAAAATACTCTCCAAGAAACTACTAATACTTTTTCGAGGAATTACTAATATTTTTTTGAGGGAGTGCTAATACATTTTTAGTATATTTAGGAGAAATACTAAAATACTCTTGAGAGAACTACCAATACATTTTAAAAAAGCGCTAATACTTTTTAGAAGGACGGCTAATACTTTTTAGAAGGATCATAATCGGTGGTCCCTAAAAACTATTAAAACACTACTAATATTATGGAAATGCCACCGGGTCCGCGGGTCAGATCCGTCTAACATCAGACCCGTTAGACGGTCTGACATGAGTTTTTGTGATAGTAAAATATGAATATCAAGGTTGGTGTATGTATATTTAATACAGGAGTATATATATTTTTACTTTTTATATAGTGGAATAATAAAAATAATAAGAAGAAGAAGAATAAAAATAATAATATTAATAACAACAACAAGAACAAGAACAATACAATAATAATGACTATACTTGAATTGAGTAGCTTGTATATATCAATAACGCTTTTAACTCAAAATAAATGATTACAAGGAATTTTCCACATAATTTAGAGGAAATGTTTGACAAATTTCCTCGGTTCACATGATTTATATAGTATGTAAATTGTGATCGAGTAAATCACAAATAATTTGAGATATATCTTAGAACTCTATGAAATAAAATTTCTTTCAACATATTCTTTAGCATAATTTATTTATTATTAGCCTCCCAATTTTACGAACACATACAATAATCCAAAATTCGATAATACAATCAAATTGAACCAAATTCAACAAGTAATTGCAACATTACAAAATCACCTTCCATATACGGGGAAAACCAAAACAATGCAAAATCAAAACAAAATCCATCTAATTCTCTCCCCCAAATAAATCTCCACCATCACTAAAATCTTCCACTCCCTTATATAAGAGCTTCTATCTCCACCACCAACAACACACACAAAACAATAAGTAATACACATACATAATTAAGGTTTATTCATAAACCGGATATATATCAAGAATAATGTCTTGTTACAAAAACTATATTCCCATTCATCGCCTTGTTTTAGATCGCCACATTAATCCTCGATTATCGATTTCCATTGGCCGATGCGGCTATAACTCCATTCGACATAACGATCGGGATGGATTCCGGGACGATTACTCTTATCTCGATGCGCATAAAGTGCAAGGCGGGGAACAAAGTTATTAGTGCGGATGATTTGATACCATATCAATCGTTTACTTTTACTTACAACTATGATTCAAACAAACGCTACGGTGTGTTCTACAACATTGATCTTTGGAGGTAATAGACAAGGCGATTTTGGGATATTTGATATATCCGAGAGATAAAGATAAATGTGTGGGTAATAAGTGCATTTGGAGTGCGCAATATGAAGGAATTTTTCAGATTTATAACAAGAAGTCCGACTTGATTTATTCTTGTGAACTCGATCACCAATTTTGTTTGTTTTTATAAATAGTTGGTGGGTTAAATTGATGTTGTAATAAAGTTTCGAGCATATATCGGTTTGTAACTTGGAGACAATAACAAAAGTTATGGAGTGACATAAGCGGATTTTGGATTTTTTATAATTTTTTTTGAAAAAAAAATTATTATATCAATTTAACTATTTTCCCTTTGAATTTGTATTCATTTCAAATTAAAATTTAAAATTGTATCCAGATTTTGTTTATTAGTTATCTTATTCTTCAATTGAATCCTAGCACAAGGATTGGTTACGCCCAAGACATATGTAACAAAAATCTCAATCCGAAAAATGAATTTTGCAAGAAAATATGTTAATACCATTTTTTCTAACTTATTCAAATACATTATATTTCATTTGGATTGAAGTTAAGGATTTCAAATCCATAGCAAATTTTGAATGAGCACATAATTTACAATATATTTAAATCAATGAGTTCATATTTTAAACTATTCTTTTAGTGATTGTGGTGGATTTCAAATTTATCTTATATGGATTTCAAATTTATCTCATATAGAGTTATTTTAAATTATTTCTCCAAATCCACTTCTCAAATCTAAATCCTTCGATTGAAACATTGTGGCTGCGATTGGATGTGAGCGAGAATCCATTTTCGTTCCGCTGAAGAATTGTTTTTGATCAAACATGTGATTGTTTATGAAAATTTTCAGAAAATATATTATTCTATCACTTTCACTTTTTCTCACTTGAGTAGGTCTCTTGTGAGACCGTCTCACGGATCTAAACTGTGAAACGGATCCACCACACTCAAACCCAAATTCATGCTCATACCCAACTTAAATTAAAAAAAAACAAAAAAAAAAAAAAAACGAAAATATCACAGCAAATACCCGTATCTTTGTCATTAACCTCAATCTTCTCACCGTCCACCAAACAAATGGAAAAAGAGCATGTAATAAACAATATTTTTCACCAACAGACTCAGAATTTGAAACCATTTATTCATTCTTCTAGCCTGCAAAACAATATGGTTTAAAAATTAGAAAGACCAAGAACATCCAAAACCTAAAAAAACTTCAAGAAAACAATTTATATAATTATTTAACAAGAAAATCTCTCTCTCTCTCTCTCTCTCTCTCTCTCTCCCTCATTGATCTGAAAACTCCATTAATGGCACTGCGAAACTTAAGGCGATTGGAAATGAAGGACAAATGTTTGCAAAGTTTGAGTTGTATAAGTTGCATAACCATTATATTTGGAGTAAGAAGAAACTTTAGAACTACATTAATGGATATTTCTAAATTTCACATTTGAAACTTACTTTTTTTCCTCCCATCTGAAGCTTTCAAATTAGCCATGAAAGAAAGGAAAAATAAAATAAAAACGAGAAAGGGAGAAAAGTGTAGGAAAAAAATTGTTGTTGTTTTGTATACTTTTCTGCAAATAAGTAATATTTTTCAGTTAAACATGTAATACTTTTTTGAAGGTCTCTTATAAGATCGTCTTACGGATCCTGGCGCCTTCTAGCTCAGGGCAATTTATGATACTTTTAAGTCAATTTCTGATACTTTTAACATGCACATTTATGTTTTAGTATTTTACATATCCCAATACAGAATATTGATACTTTTCATATAATTACTGATACTTTTCATATTAAAGATGATACTTTTAGGTTATTTCAATTGACAGTGAACTCTTCATAATACTTAAAATACATACATGAAAATTTTAAATTACTAACTAGTTGAATGGTACTTTTCATATAATTGCTGGTATTTTTCATATTATATAAGATACTTTTCACCAACAAGATAATATTTTCGAATACGTTAACCATCAAAGATCTAACATGTAGAGCGATATGACATATGTTCAATGTCGAAATAAAGTGACATAAAACTAATACTTTTAAGGCAAATTTTGATACTTTCAAGCATCAATGTTCACATATTTGTACACAAAATCTTTTATCACAAATTGATACTTTTAAGGTAATTAATGATACTTTTAAAGCAACTTCTGATAATTTAAGCATCAAACGTCTAACATGCAGATTGATATAACATATATTCAATGTTGAAATACGGTGACATAAAATTGATACTTTTAAGGCAAATTCAGATACTTTTAAGGTAATTTCTGATACTTTCAAGCATCAATATTCATAGATTTATACATACAAACTTTCTTACAAACTGATCCTTTTAAGATAATTTATGATACTTTTAATGCAATTTCTGATACTTTAAGCTTCCAAGATCAAAATGTAGAGTGATATAATATTGAAATACAATGATATAAAACTTATACTTTTAAGGTTTAAGGCAATTTATAGTATTTTAAAGCATCAATGTTCACAGATTTGTAAACAAATTTTTATCTCAAATTGATATTTTATTACAAAGCGATCAAGATGCTTTGAAGCGATTTAAATGAGAAACAACCAAAAAGAAGAACAACAAACACACCAAGCAAGAAGAAGTGAGAGAAAACGAGAAGAGATAAACAAGAATCGAGAAGAAAAACAAAATAAGAAGAAGAAGAAGAAGAAGAAAAAAAAAAAGAGCAGCATCAGCAGAAGAAGAAGAGCAACAACAACAGCAACAAAAGAAGAAGAAAAATGGGGAAAGGAAAAAATGAATAAACCCTAGTTTGAAATCGAAAAAAAGTTAAAACTAAAATAAAAAACTGAATCTGGGCGGGTATGGGAAGCGGGTTGAGTAAGTAGGATTTAGACCCGTAAGACTGTCTTATACAAGTTTTTTGCCATACTTTTTTTACTTAAACGTGTAATACATTTGAATTCAACGTTAATACTTTTCAATTAGTATTGTAATACTATTCGGTTTAACATAGAATACTTTTTCAGTTAACATGTAATACTTTTAGCTTAAACGTATAATACTTTTAACTTAAAATTATAATACTTTTCAGTTCACTATATAATACTTTCCATTTGAATATATAATAATTTTTAGTTCAATATATATATATATATAATAATTTTCATTTAAATGTATAATATTTTTGATTAAATCATCTCATAACACCGTAAATTATACAAACTCAACCTTCAATGTTGGTTTACAAAATAGGGATTTGAAAATTTCTTTTGCAAATTTTAAATAGCAATTTAAAATTTTGAAATTAGTTTGCAATATCACACCTAACCAAATAACCAAATATGAGATGCCCGCCCCATTCTTTCAAAACTTACAAAATTTGATGATACCCGTCTAACTTATATACCAGCTGCCAAAAAATCCACGTAACCCTGAACCAATTCCACTTTCTTCCTCTTGTATTCCTGTTGCCGTCTATTTTATTTTTCAAACGACCCACATCACATTTGGGTGGGATCCGTCTTACAAAAATAGATTCGTGAGACGGTCTCATATAAGTTTTTGTCTTCTTACTTTTTCTTTCACTAATCACATCTACACATTTTTTCACAAAAAAACTAATCATTATTACACATTATCCCACAAATTTCACTATTCATTCACTCATATTTCTAACTACCAATCACATCCAATCATTATTTTACTATTTTCACATCAAATCAACTTTCATCATTACTTTTTCATCTCACATTCAATCACACTCTCAAAATTTATTTTTTTTCTCCCAAATTTTTTTCACTACTATTCTCTAGCAAAATGAAAATTTTCAAAATGAAAGTATATCCAATCGCATCCTTGTGTTTCCCAAATCCAGTACTCCACTAACAAAATTTAATTCTCTGTAATACTTTCTTTTTCTTTTTACCAAAATACCAAAATAACATGAATATAGTGAAAATGTCCGATATATAGAAAGTGTTTGCAATCACTAAAAAAAGATTCTTCTCAATTTATGACTGAAAAAATTACTTTTGAGTTTTTGCAATTGCAACTCCTGCATATGATTTTGTTTCATTTAAACAGAATTTAAAAGCATGGAGATGAGTGCTTTAGATTTCTGCTCATACTTCTGGTTTGATTTAACAAACAAATAAGCAATTTTATAACTTTTTCAGCAAACACTCTCAAATCTTGATTCTAATTTCAAGCACTACCAACTTCTGATTCTCAATTACTTCTATTTATACTTATGCTACAATGTGAGTGTTTGCAATCACTAAAAAAAGTGCTTCTCATGTTTTGACTTAAGAGAAAAATATTGTTTAGTGTTTGCAAGTACCAACTTTTGCTTCTGATTCTACTTCATTTAATTAGAATCTAAAGCAGGGAAATGAGTGCTTAGATTCTCGCTTATACTTCTACTTCTAGTTTGAAATTTACAAATAAATAAATTTTTCACTAAACACTCTCAACTTCTAATTATCAACTTTTGATTCTATTTTCAAACATTGTCAATTTCTAATTCTCAACTACTTATACACGCAAAAAAAAAAAAAAATCTCAACTACTTATACTTGCTATAATAAATCACTTATTTAAAAAGCAAAAGTTTTTGCCAATACTCTCAATAAATCACTATTTGTAAAAGCAAAAGTTTTGCAAACACTCCCATAAAAAAATAAAAATGAAAAGCTGGTTCCATACTCGTGCAACTCACGTGACCGACCACCCTACCTTGCAGGCAGCGAAACTTCTTCACCCCAAACACGCACATACACTGGAAACACGCACACTGATTGTCTTCGATGCTTTCACGAGACCATCATCATTCACATATTGATCAAATCAAACCCTAACGTAAATCATTTTTAACCCTTTTTGTTTATTCTTTCGTCAATTTTTGCCACATATTACGCAATCCTTGTTCGATCCAATCCCGATTAACCAGAAATTAATGTGATTATGATGAAAAACGCGTCCCCGATTGGCTCAACAGCTCCCTCTGGTCCTCTCCTCAACCGCCTCCTTCTCCGCCACCGACACCGCACGATGCTGCCGCGATCACCGAGCCTTCGGTTCCGAATCCCCGCCGGCCGTCGAGAGACCGTCCGAGACTCCGGTTTTCTCCTCAGTTCACGCTCACGCCACGAAAGCGGAAACTAGAGATCCGTTGAGTGGTACTTATGGGAATAATGCTAGTGTTTGTAACAGTGATGAGGAAAACGGGGGCTCATCAGCAAATTCAACGGCTTCTGCGGCCGGTGCTTTCGGTGCGGCGCCTCCAGCTGTTGAGGATATTTCTAGGCAGGCGCAGATTTTACAAGAGGTTTTTGGTGCTGGCATTATCAATTTTATTTATTTATTTATTTTGATAGGGCAAATATGATCAATACAACGAGTCGGAGAAAAAAAATACGGCTTATTGTTAAGTTATTAGTTTGTGTATAGTGCTTTTACTAACTGTTCATCTTTGCAGAAGTTGTTTTCTATGTGTGGCGAGTGGCGACATATTATCATTAATGATTGTGATAGAATGTAGAGAGCAATGTAGGCATCATAAATTACTAAAATTGATTCCTCTGATTTTTATGCCTGCATTCGTATTAAGCTTTGTGATTGTTATTTTGATTTGTTTTGTTTCTTTATGCATATTGTATTGGTAAATGTAGTTGTCAAGGAAGGTTATAAATATGGGAGAGTTGCGGAGGCTAGCATCACAGGGCATACCGGATGGAGCTGGCATACGTGCAACAGTCTGGAAGGTATGGCTTGTGATTTAATAGTATGATTCGGTCTTGGTGCACATGTTTTACATAATTGGTTGTTAGATATTTTGTTTTTCATGTTTGCAATTGATATAGTCATTTCCAACCAGAGAAAATACTGGTTATTCCGAAAAAATTTTTGGGGATGGTGCTTGTGCATTAGATTCATTACTTAATATATCTCCTGGGATTGATTTAATTTATTAGTCTTGTTTAACAGTAAGATGTTGTAAACCCAGTAACGGTAGAGTATGTCTTTCGGGAGAAAATCCTTTTGTAGTACTCTTCACTGATATACGATTGAAGTGCACTGTATACATTCACACTGTATATTCTGAATCGAAATAGAGTGGTGCATGGAGAAATACAATAATAACATGATGCTCTGTATGTTAACTTCACCAATTTGCTAGAGCAATGATTAACCCTAATGTAAATAGTGGAGGCTCTTCTTCAATATCAATGCATCATTCTGCCCGTTATTTACGATTCCATTTTTATGTGGCTGCATGTGTTCTTAATACAATTACTCAACAAAGGAGTTTTTGCAAGGATACAAGGCAGTATGTGAGATCTAAGATTGAAAACATCGTAATAGTATTGCAAAAGTAGGATAATAGTACTGTATCAAAACGTTTTCCTTCTCTTCTGAAAAGTTACAAATATGTGTCCAAGTAGAATTAATGAAGGAAAGCACTGTTCTGCATTTTTGGAAACAACATGAATACTAAACTCTTGTACATGGGTGATTGTGAAAACTTTAACAGCTGAGAACATATCTAGATTAAGATTTACATGTGGACTCTTTGCAGCTATTATTGGGGTATCTGCCAGCAGATCGCTCTCTTTGGCCTTCCGAATTGGCCAAGAAAAGGTCTCAGTATAAAAGTTTCAAAGAGGAGCTACTGATGAATCCTGTAAGTTCTTGAATTTTGTTATGCATGTCTCCGGTGCGACGACATTATTTTGCACCTCGGAAATACATTAAGTATAATACTGAAGTCGGGTAAACAAATTAAAGTTCAGAAAATTGGTTTATTGTAAAGATTATTGCCAATATAGTCAAACATCCAGCAGTATTGGCTACTTTGAGCACTTGTATTGCCGCATATCATGTTGCACCTTTTTAATGCATAAGCGAGATAAATCTTCAATAAAGCTCGTGGAGAAATTTTTAATTCACAAGTTCTGCTTCAGCACCTTCTTTTGAATATGTGTGTCTGTTTTAGGTGATCTGGTTATAAAAACTCTTACCAATTTGTGAAATTTACTTCTTTCTTTTAGTGGTTCGACAAAACTCCTTTACGAGGTAGAATCGTATGAATGCCCAACTAATGTTGTTTTAAAAGATAATTAGATTGATCCTTTACTTGCGAAAACTGACTGTACCATGTTCATTCTGTAAATTGAAAGTCCTCTTCACACATTTTACAAGATACCTTTATGATGGAGATAAAGATCTCAAGATTTATTATTATCTATTAATATTAGTTTATTAGGTTATTTTATTATTTTTAAGAGTTTTCAATAGTTAGGAGTTTTATTTTTGTAGGGCTTTAATCCTATAAATATTTGTTTTGCTATTATTTTTAGAGAGGTTGAATATTATTAAAATTTGAGATTATTCTCTTGTTCATTGCAATTTACGTTTCTTCGCGAAGTTTCGTACGCTTTTGTTCGTTGCTTTTCGTTTATTCGCGGGCTACCGGCCGCATCGATTGGTATTCGAGAGACCAAACTACGCTCCCGAACCATGTTGTCCAGGACAGATCCACAACGCATGAACGACATCGCACGCATCCGTCAACAAATCGAGTTGTTGACACAACGGATAATCACGCCCGCATCCAAGAAGAGAATTTTTTTCGACATCGTCACCGCTTGACTCACGGGCGACCAAGATCGAGCGCACGAGGTAGCAAAGGAGGCAACGATCGGAACTATCGCATGGATGTGGTTATGGTTTTTATCCGTCCTCATATGTTTCATCAAACGAGGATGATGGTGGATACGATGGACCACCAATTTTTTATGAAGAAAACGACGACGCTATATATCGGAGATCGCTACGAAGAATGTCCAATTTTCGACGAGGAAGACGAAGAACCCATTCCAGGAGATTGGTTGTGAAAAACCTCGCAATTCGAAGAAATTTGTGAGTATGATGGCCCACCAATTTTCGATGAGAAGGAAAATAGTAACTATGATGGCCACTACTTTTTGACAAAGAATTTGAGTTTGGAGCATATCCCGTATTTGTACTTGATGGGATTCCTTCGCCATTAAAGTCTCACGCAAGGGTATTGCGGGTTTTGGATCTTCGGGTATTGATTTATTGAGTTTGCTAAAGGAGGATATCTCGATTGAAAGGAACACGTCATTTAGAAATATGTTGAAGAATGCTTTAATTGCTTGAATCCTCGCTCGCATGTTCTAAAAGCGAAAAGGGAACCTAAAGCCCTATGTTCACAATTAAATAGAGAATTGTATGGTGATGCTTGTATCACACCTGATAACTATGCGTTTCTTGATGGTGCCCCTTGCATGACCAAGCGATTCCAGCTAAACTTCAAAAAGCCATTTGAATGTTGTCATATCTCCTATATTACGATTGGTCTAGGACTTAAAAGAAAGCACTTGATAGTTGTTTATTTGTTTGTCGGAAACGATCATAATTTAACTTCTTTTCTTTTCTCGCGTCGTCCTACTCGCGCACCTCCATGGTTTGACAATTCTTCTAGTGTTGATCTCCCTTCCGATTCGAGGACGAATCGTTTCGACCCCGGAGAGAATGATGGAGATAAAGATCTGAAGATTTATTATTATCTATTAATATTAGTTTATTAGGTTATTTTATTATTTTTTAAGAGTTTTCAATGGTTAGGAGTTTTATTTTTGTAGGACTTTAATCCTATAAATATTTGTTTTGCTATTATTTTTAGAGAGGTTGAATATTATTAAATTTTGAGATTTTTTTCTCTTCTTCAAGCAATAAACGTTCTTTTGAGAATTCTATTGCTTTGTTCAATACTTCGGTATTCTTACGAATCAACGGTAGTATTTGTGTTCTTTGTTGTTCTTGCTACGCTTCCCATCGCATCACTTTATCATCCTGAAATGTTGAACTGCTTCGGGCATTGTCGTCCTTCTAAGTGAAACCTGCTTGCCTTCTTTGATGCTTTCTTTTTTACTCTTAGTCTAAGCGATTTGAGATTCTATTGTTTTACTAGCTCATGACCCTATGTGGTTTCTAGATACATATTGAGCAGAAAGCTTGGTAAGGGAAATGTGTTGCAACTTACGCCTGAAATAAATTTAGAGGGTTTGTTCGATGGACCTTAAGAAGTAGAAGTCGGTTCGTGAAAATGTTATATATTTGCTAAAAGTTTATTTTAATGGACTTCTCTAAAAACCGATTTTTAGAGAACTGCAGATTTGTGACTCTTTTGGATTTTTTTTTTTTTTTTTTGAGTGGGCATTAAAGTCCACTTTAACCAAATACTTGATGATCCTTATAAGCACTTTTTACAAAATTCCATGTTAGAAGGCCTATCCTATGAACTTCCTTTCAAAAGTGCTCCCTAATGCTCGTAATTATATGTGGACATTTTATTTCTGCTTTGGAAGTGCACTAGTTTCCACTTCCACCACATATCTTCAAGCTTTCGACATTTTCTAAATGTTTCCATGGCTAGTCAGTCAGAGATTACAAGAAGGCTGGAAAAGTCAAGTCTTGAGAACCATGAACTGGATGACGGCAGTCAGGGTTTCTCTCAAGATCAGAGATAAGTCACGGAGAGCATCCCTTAAGTCTTGGGAAGAGTAGCATATGGAATCAGTTCTTCCAGGTACCTTTTTCTTATAGCACAATATAGCATGTATTGCAGATATATGGATATCATGTCACCTTTTCTGCTACCATCCTTTGCTGAACCCATCTCGTATTTGAACTTTTGAGTTATCTGTCTTGGCTAGACCTATAGTCAACCTGGAATACAGCAAGAGAATGCAAACACAAAGACTCATTATAACTCCAATATGTATTACTTTTAGGAAACTGAGATCATGGAACAGATTGACCGAGATGTCATGCGCACTCATCCAGACATACACTTCTTTTCAGGGGACTCAACTTTTGCTAAATCAAACCAAGTGAGCCAAGTTTCACTTTTTCTCTTTCTTTCCAGCTGGTAGCGTTTACATTATAATTATTTTATTTGTGCTATACATCTTTCTTTCAGGAGGCCTTGAGGAACATATTGATTGTATTTGCAAAATTGAATCCGGGAATAAGATATGTGCAAGGGATGAATGAAATCTTGGCGCCATTATTTTATATATTCAAGAATGACCCTAATGAGGAAAATGCAGTAAGCTTTGTTTACTTGTCTTTAATATTTTTAATTATTATGAAGTGAAACATTCTTTTTTCTCTGCAGCGAAAATATACAACATCAAGTGTTGTGTTGACCTAAATGGTTCCAAAATAATACGCTTGTTAAATTAGTATTCCAGCTCAAATAACCGGAAAGGCTGAAATCTTTATACTGTAGCAAATCAAAATAATGCTCATTCCATATTCTGATATTTGAAACGATGTCAATGGAATGCCTCAAATATATTTCACTAATATAGGTAAGCTTTCCATAATCTACTCCTCAATCCTCAACCCTCAGCCCCGAAAATAACAATGGTAAAGAAGAAAAAGGGGGTAGGTGAACTTCCAGTCCTCCCTACCCTGCACAACTCGGTGATTTCTTATCTAAATCAAATAATCTTCTCGTGAACTGTCCTTCAGAAACCCCACTTCATATTTCATTCTGAAAAATGGACCCTCTCTGAATCTGCACTTTGCTATTTTTGGATTCAAATGTGATTGTTTTGGATAAATCGCCACTTATGTACAAATTTTAAAGTTTTGTTGATTCTAACAATAGACATAGATTCCTCAAAAATGAATTTGTGTTATTGAGGGTGTATGTGGGAACCTCAAACTAGAAAAGGGTTAGACTTTAGTTGCAGTTTTACTTTGATTCCATTTACTTCATACCTATTTAATATACATTTAAGATAAGAGAAAGGAAAATGATTCTGTATCCATGGCAACTCAAGGGAAAAAGTGAATACGGCAGTTTAAGTGTGATGTCCCACATGGATTGTAGAAGCAAGTTTTAACTGGTTTTTTAACGGATTCTGCAACTTTGGCTAACTATTTCACAAAGTGATGATGTGTGATGTAGTTGCCAGTGGAGGCAATTGTGTCAGTGTCTTGTTTACAGACCCCACTCATGTGGGCTCAGGGCATCATAAAATGTATAACATACCGGAGTTTAGAAGTACTATCGGAGCAAGAGTCCAGGCCGAATTTGACCTGGGGGCAGTCCTGGATTGTGGAAGGAATACAATGACTTCATACTATTTCCATATGGGGATGATTGTGATGTCCCACACAGATTATGTAGAAATTTTTAATTGGTTTATGGGGCCGCTATTTGAACCCCAATTTCTTATTAATACACCCCCCTCTTACTTAAAATGACTCTTATGCCCTTACTGTCAAAAAAAATTTCTAAACACACCCAATCTTTTTTTTTCCACAATTTTTTTCTTCCCTAGGGTTTCAGTTGCTAATTTTTTGTTTTTTGCTATCGTGCTATTTTAGTTGTAGCATTAAGTGCGAAAATGTGTCATTTTTAATAGATTAAAGGTTTTATAGGTTGGGTTTGAAATGGTGTTACAATATTTGGGTTTTTGTGTTTCAAGTTCATGCATTTTTTCGCCATGTTCGAATAGGCACGATCGCCATATTTTTCCTAGAAAAAATGGTGGCACGATCGTGCCACACTTTAAAATAGGGCACGATCATCGTGCCACACTTTTTACATCAGTTTCTTAAAAAACTTAAAAAGTGTGGCACGATCGTCCACACTTTTAAAATAGGGCACGATCATCGTGCCACACTTTTTACATCAGTTTCTTAAAAAACTTAAAAAGTGTGGCACGATCGTGCCCTATTTTAGAGTGTGGCACGATCGTGCCATGTATTAAAATAGGGCACGATCGTGCCACACTTTTTACATCGGTTTTCTTTAAGAAGCTGATGTAAAAAGTGTGGCAGGATCATGCCCTATTTTTTTTACAGTAAGGGCATAATAGTCATTTTAATTTTGTCAAAATAAGGAGTGGGGTGTATTTATAAGAAATTGGAGTGCAAATAGCGGCTCCCTTGGTTTATATTGATAAAATGGATTCCTCTACTAACTTGGGTTAACCGTTTTCGCTAAGAGAGGAGTGTGAAATAGTTGCTAGGAAAGCCCATGTGAGCATGTAACATGAACTAGGAAACACGACTAACCAGATGACTTTTGACAGTAGCATGCAGCAATTAATGTTACCAAGTTCATGTGCTTCAAGTGGGGAAATAGTGATTGTTTTCTTTGATTCAGTACTCTTTTACAGCAATGAATGATTTATTCCATATTTATTTTAGGTTCATTTTCAGTTACTATTTCCTTTTGCAAGTTTTGCAGGCTTTTGCTGAAGCAGACACTTTCTTCTGTTTTGTGGAGTTATTAAGTGGGTTTCGGGACAACTTTGTTCAACAACTTGATAACAGTGTTGTGGGTATCCGTGCCACCATTACAAGATTATCAATGCTTCTAAAGGAGCATGATGAGGAACTGTGGCGTCATCTGGAGATGACAACAAAAGTAAGATTCTGCACATCTCTTACTTTCTTAGGACCTTCATGTTATATTCTCTCTATTTGCATTGTTCAAAAATATAATGTGAGTACAATATCTAGGAGGATACTGAATACGAGCATTTAATGTTAGCATCAAGTTTTCATTAGTTATAGTGTTATACAACGAAAAGGACAGCAAAAGATTCTCAAACCTGGATCTTTAAATAGATATTCAGTTTTCATATTTATCGGTCTGGATCTGCTTGAGTAAAAATATTTGAGTATGTTCACTATGTGCTAGATTCAAAAGACGAGTTACCCTCTTTTATCCCTTCAATTTTGTTTTTCTATTTCCTCAGTTTGCTGAAATTGTTTATATTTTCAATGTATGTTGAGAATCATGCATTGCGTGTTTCGCCCCTTTAAGCCATGCTCCTTGATTGTGCACTTAAGAACCCCAGATCTGTTACTGGATCGACTTGATGTGTTTCATAACTATGTATGCAGTCATGTGTTAAGAGTATCAGCGAAGTGAATATATGATTTAGCTGTAAAAGTTTCTGCCGATTCATTTAAATTCTTTGACTTGTTTATCTCAATTCTAGATGCTTTAACATGGTTCTTTTTCCATATTTTGTTGTGGCTGTATGTGTAGGTCAATCCCCAGTTTTATGCATTCAGGTGGATTACACTCCTTTTGACCCAAGAATTCAATTTCGCAGACAGTCTCATAATCTGGGACACACTTATGAGTGACCCTGACGGTCCTCAAGTAAGTCAATCTTTTAAACAACTATTTGATTTCTTGGTTATTCTTAACCGTATAATGTTAATTTACAAATTAAGTAGGATTTACTCTATGCATTCCTTTTAGGTGTCAAGTAAGTTAATATGTGGTACTTGGCTACCTACGATATTTACGAAGAAGCTGAACTAGAGCAGAAGATTTTATGGCATTTTCAGCAAATATTGAGCTTCATTAAGTACTAGATGCATTTTGATCTTCAATCTGTCTTTGAAGTACTAGCATACGCATGCAAGTGTAATCTGCACATGCCATTGGTTTTTCTTGCCTCAGTTTATTTCCTTATTTCTACTAACTAAAAGGTATAAGATCAGCATGAAAACAATTTAGTCCTCGAATTTAGTTGATGGGTAAACATTAAACAATTGCAGGAGACACTCCTCCGAGTTTGTTGTGCAATGCTGGTTATTGTTCGGAAGCGTTTACTTGCGGGTGACTTCACTTCTAATCTTAAGTTGCTGCAGAATTATCCACCGACAAACATCAGTCACCTTCTCTATGTTGCCAACAAGATGCGGCTCCGCTGAGCAGACTGAGGTTTTTTAGATAAAATATTTCCAGGTTGTATTTATGTTTCTTTCTAATTTTCATTTGAAAATCATTTTCTTGTAAAATTGCAGGATGTAAATGTAACTTGATAGTGATTTCTAGGAATTGCTCTCTCGGTTTAGACTTTTGATCTTTGTGTGTAATGTCACCAAGTTGAAAGTTTGAAAATCAAAATTGAGTTATTAATTGACATATATTCTGGATCTTGCTACCACACCAAAGATTTGGTCCGTCGGATCTTGAAAGAGATCTTATCTAATATAGCAGAGGTGTAGATTTCTCAACAACAATTTCTGTTGCATTTGTCGGTATACTCAGACAACAGTATGACTATTAGTTGTTAGTCATATTGTATTGCAAGTTTTTCTCGTCCCCTATATACATACGCCTTGGACATTTTTGCATGAATCGCTGTTATTTTTTGGCCAATGCAGAAACCAATAAATTTAGGGGTAAGTTCCACCTTCCAGGTTTCAAAAATGGTTCCTAAAACCAATACGTTTGAAATATCTCCTAAAAATTACATATTGGGGAATACAAATCAAAACGTGGAAGCATACTATATCGTGCACAAATTTTACTTTCTTTTTTCATATATCAACTCAAGATCGGTGAGTCAGATCACATTAGAAACATGTTTTAGCTTTCTCACTGGGGATCATATTCATAGACTAACAATTTTCTGCTTGCGATTGACCTATTGACCTATTCCACTTTGCCAAACTACTGTAAACCGTTCAAGGCCATATTCCACTTTGCTGAAAATATTAAATCTTTTGAAGTATTGAATTCGTTAATAATTGACCTATTTTGGTGGATTGACGCTTTTTTTTTAATAGATGAAAGGGATAAATACAAAAGTACACCTGATGTTTAGGGCAATTATAAACAAAACCCAGAAAATTTTCCAAATAAAAAACCAGATATTTGATTTTGGTTAAATGTAAGAGTGACTAATATTTTTACAAATGCAAAGGGAGTGTTTGAAATATTTTGCTTATAAAAGGATAAAGTGTAATGCCTAATCAAATCTCCAGGTTTTGTAATTTTAAAAACCTATGGGTTCTTTTTGTTATTAGCTCAAACCTCAAGGGTAGTTTTTGTAATTATCCTAGATAAACAGCACAAATATTGCAGGAAAAATCTGGGTGCTCCATGTACTTCTGAGGAAGATGAACTTTCCTGATTGATGACAACAATGCTTGAGCATTAGTCACGATGAATGAAAATTTAGGTTACTTCTTTCTTAATTTGAAGGAAGAAGATGAGTTCAATTTTGTCGATAATATAAGAACAATTAGCTACTATCTGAAAAACAATACGGTGACCAACTCCGTAAGCAATATATATACTGTATATATTTTCCCCCTGTTCATTTAAACGTAAAAATAATCAGTCATTTACAGTCTATTAGTACAAGCTGTAGATACAGCAAGAAAGTGTACATCTGAATAATACAGTAGTCCATCGGGCTACATACACTTACCTGTGTCAATGTGATCCATATCCAAGCTAACTGCGGCTGCTGTTCTTAATTTCTTCAAAGTGATGGCACCACCAAATGAAATAAGGGACTGCAAAGGTATGATGGAGAGAATTTTAAATACTAGAGAACATGTTACATCATCAAGCTTGAGCAATTGTATTTGTAGTACAAATGATAATAATTCTATTACATTTATGCAAGAGAGAGAAATACCTGCCTTGCCAAATTAGAAAAATACGCTCATGGATCCAATTTTGGCGTCATGATGTAGAGGTAAGGACTAAGACTGCTGTCAACTAGTACTTCGTACAAACTCCTAATTATCGCCTACAAATGTCGAATTTGATGTGAGAGATTCTGAATCACCAATTCCTCCTGCCGTCGACTGACTGTCCAAGGTCTCTAAAACATTATTTGGTGGACATTTATCCGCTGGATTGGCAGCTGACATCTGACAAAAGCACTCGGGCCATGAATTCGTATAGAACGACTCAGGTGAGACCCGCTTGTGGGGTCCACCAAAGTTTGTGTTTAGCATCGCACGCCTAACAGCTTCTTCAAAACCAGCCGTATGCCCCTTCTTCTCCCGTTCAATAAAGATAGGGGCAAGAGCTTTTCTATCAGGTTGTATGTTCGTACGGAAACCATAGTAGAGCCGGTGGCCGAGGAGATTATTGGCAAAGTTGCTCGGCCCATCATATGTTGGCATGAATATGTCAGCAAGCAGACAGACCATGTAATCGACGGCAGAGCCTACCAGGCCACGTGTATTCTTTGCAATTTCACCAGTGGGGTCCACCGTATTATGATTCTCAAGACGTGGGAACAACGATCGGAAAGGCTTCATAAATCGCTCGCCTCCAAATAGTTCGCCAGCTGCAAGGTATATTCTGGTAGAGTTGTCGAAACCCATCGATCTCAGGATAAGACCGACCTGCGGGTTTTGGAGAATCATTTCAATGTATTGATCACTCTCTTTATGTATTATGTCATGTTGACAAGAAAATAGCTTTGGAAATGAAGGTCTTACATCACTTATGATAATGAATGATATCAGAAGCATGGCATTAAACAAGACCAACTTCTAAGAAACAACTTCTCAAGATTAATACAGGTATCAGTAGTCCATATGTAATTTAGACGTGGATCCTCCATTTAAGCACGACCCGTAGATTAGTTTTGAGCTTTTAATTGGAAAACATCCCCGTAACCAGCCCCAATAGCAAGTCATGTAACATGGTTAATGGATCGAATACATTTGTTACGATGAACCTCTCTAAAATGCAATAATTATTAATCGTCTTTATTTTGGTATTACTGTAGTTGATGGCACATCAAGAGACAATCTAAGTAAGAGCAATTAATCTTACTCTTACTGCAAAATACACTCATCGACTGGCCACTCTGCCAGGGAAAGATTAGCATGTTTTCACAAACACAAAATGAACTCAAAAACAGCACGAGTATTCTGGACAGCAAGGGAGCAGAATTGAGTAAGAAAAAATATGCACTAAAAACTTGAATATAAGAGTATCGAGAAAAAAGTTTTTCTTTTAATTTGATAAGTAAAAGAGTTCCAAATTTGTATGCTTGTATGATGGTGTTTGCATGTTTAAGAAGGAAAGCTCATTTTCAAGTTTAAGGAGGGGAAACTAAGGGTGTTAAGATGAGCTTATAACTTCTTCAAAACATCTTATCAGATACTTGAGAGCTCATAAAGTGTCATAAAATGTTTTAAAAGATGAACTTAAAAGTTCCCATATAAGATTATAGTATCCTCTTTTGATGATATTAGGCAATGCCCTTTTATGTGGATCATTATTATCAGTATCACTTCTAGACATTCCAGTTAGAAAAAAAGAGTTTTTTTCTACAAGTAATCATTTATTAAATTTAAAAGAATCGCTTTTCTTTGATGAGATCGAATACATGAATGAAGTAACATTTTACAAAATACTTCTTTTTTTCTCCAAGGAATAATTACAGGTCGCAATTGATTCAATAATTGGATTACGGAGATATCGGGTTATTAGTCTAGGATTTATCTTTTTAACTATAGGAATTCTTTCTGGGGCAGTATGGGCTAACCAAGCATGGGATACTATTGGAGTTGGGACCCAAAAAAAACTTGGGCTTATATTACTTAAGAGTGGCTGATTGCTTTAATAAATAAGAATTGTATGCTTTCGTTGTAAGGAGTTCAGATCTTAACAAACTCCTTTAGTTTTGATCATAATAATAACAAGTTTTCATTAATAACATCACATACGCTCCAACACGTTATTTTATACAAACACTTTCGGAACTTATGTTTAAATTAAAACTTATAAGGTCCAAAACCATCTACAAGAGCTATAAGGTCTTTCAGATAAACTTACTACACCCTCTAAGAGTTCTACTACTACTACGAAAGCATTCATGACAAGGAGGTAGTGGAAATGCTATGTAAGATAACTAGTTGCGATGCAATCAGCCACTCTACAGTGATGCATACAATTCTTACTTATTTATTAAAGATTAAAGAAAAGGATGGGGAAAATAATATCATAAATTGAAGAAGTACCTCTTCTGGAGTTAGAGGGCATTTTCCAATTGCCCTTCTCTCACTATAAATAAGTTTCTTTGGTGCAAAATTTTCTTCTCGATATTTCTTCAAAATCTTTTGTTCTTCTGGAGTAAATATATCAAAGCACCTGAAAAAAATAATATCAGATATTGCAAGCTTTTAAATCCTCGGATATGTATGAAAGAATTTCTTTATTTTTCCTCCACAGACTTCTTGCCCTCACTATTATCGTGCAATGTTCAGGGAGTGATCTGGAAACATATATCACTATTGGCGTGTAAATATCAAGTATCTGTGGCTTTTGTTGATTTATACTGTCTTCTACATATCAGCAGATATATTTATTACAGGCTATCATGGTGTCTCCGCCATAGACCATGCCTCAAATGTTCCGAAGTTAAGTAACTATTACCCAACTCAAACTAAGATTATTGTGGATACACTATTTTGCACTACAAAACAGTGCTAAAGGCCAGATGATGGGATTTAAGAGTTGCTCCAATTTGCTCACTTAGTGCCTAAAACACTCAAGATACAAAGGAAATATAGATGTGTGTGTATATATAAAGAGAAAGAGAGAGATTCAAAGAAAAGAATCAGAAATTAGCAACCATCTCAAATCATCAACTACATCTTCCTTACATTTCCATGCATCGCAGTATGAAAGTAGGGACTTACCCAGCAAATGCCAGCATATCCATCTCAAAACGAAGATGTATGGCCATAAAGTGACCTTGTGCACGAAGCCTATTCACTATTGAGTTACTCAGCTCCATGATGTGAGGCTTAAATCTTAGGGCATGATAGTTCACTCTACACCTTAGGCGCTGGTCCTCAGGGTTGTCTATCTCTTCAGCCAAGCGATGCGAGAAAGGCGTTAGATAAATAGCACCATGCTCTTTCATCTTATTTAAAGCATCTGTTGTATACCAACTGATGGGAGCATCTCTTGGGGGCCGCATCTGAGCACAAAAAAATGCTGGGTCAATATAATCATGAAAATTATATCTTGTAAAAAAGTTATCCAATGATCATAAGCCTCACCTGAAAAGCTTTTATCTTCTTGGTCTTCCCATTTTTCCAGATTTCTGGAATGCTTTCCACTATTTGTACATCATATCTCAGTGACTTGATAAAATGCTCAACATCATAGACACCATGGAAACCACTACAGAGGAACGTATATAAAATAGATATTAACACTCAGCTGCCATGAAATAAAATTGAGTTTAAACAGCATGAGTTCTTATTGTCGGTTTAGGAAATATTTTAACACTAGGTTGACTTGCTTGAGAATCGCTTTAACCTTGGGAGACGGTGACTCACACACACCAACATTTATTCTTTGAGCAATGTAGGCATTTTAATTGACTCTGAATTAACTACACCTATTATTCTCCACCAAGGCAGCATAAAGCTACTGTAACTTCAAGCATATGTATTTTAATACTTGTGACTTTAATCCTCTTAAAGAAAGCCACGACTCATTAAAGTATATCAGAGCTCTGGAAATATCATCACATCCTTAAGCTTTTAAACAACATTTAAATATGGATTCGCTCGAACAACCTCTAGCAAGGAGTTATAAATTATCCATCATCATGTATCTGACGATATGTATGCTCTAACTTAATGATCTTGGCAGACACTAAACCTGCAGCAATCTAAAGTAAAATAGGCAACACTCCAATGTGAAGCTAGAAAACATATATTCTAAACATGTTACAGGTGAAAATGTTGAGTTTCTCTTCGGAAACATGTACCTGTCATCATGCCAGAACGACCGCATCCAGTTCAGGCAGCACAAGTGTAGCATTCATGATTCGAGCAGCAAGAACGGCATTACATATCTAGAGTACAACAAAAATCTCTAGGTCAGATTGGACTAACCAAAAATTTTGCCACCAAATGATAAACTTAAGATGAGAA